>PPLS03000016.1:0-220665 GCA_003706565.3 Teunomyces gatunensis | reverse complement strand
AGAGGAAGGAGAGAGGAGTGTGGAATGGGTGGTAAATGTGTGGATTTGGGATGGATAGGGAGGATTTGGGTGGATTGAGGTGGAGGGACGGTTGGTTAGGGAGGGAAGGCGCCGTGCCGCAGTAGAGAAGCGGGGGAAAAAGTTACATCTGGAGGTGTTTGGAGTAATCCAACCAGATGGCCTTCCGAGGATCTAAGATGCATATACGATGAAAGTGGATCCAAGCTTGCAACAGCAGATACGAGGAAAGGCGGATTGAAGAAAATCCGCAGATCGGGAAAACGCGAATCAAAGATCAGCGACTGTTACTCAAGTGACAGAGCGAGAACCAATGACAGGCAGAACAACAAGTGAAGCCGTGCATGGTATGAAGATGAGCTCTGGAACATATAAGTGAGTAAGTTTGTATTATTTGAGAATTAGTTAGAATTTCTATAATTATCAAGATAATACTATGTCAACCAAATTCACTACTGAGAAACAACGTTCCTATGAGGAGAAGTTACAATCAAGATTGCAACAAAAAATTCAGAATAATCAACATATTAACAAGTTCATAAGATACTTTGCTTGGCCATACGAAATAAAATGAATTTCATTTTTCATCACAGATTCTACCGCTCGTATGGTACATTTCATCAACACTTTGACCCAACCTTTTTCCATGTATTCAAAGGTCGAAATGTCAAGGATTTTGAAGAGAGTATTAATTGCTATGCTACTGATACCGTCGTACTTTGGATTTTCATCTAATAATTTCACAACGATGTCAAAGATTTGAATGTATATAGACTGTTGATGCTTCCAATCAAAACGCACGATATTTTGGAACACTTCCAAGAGCTGTTCAAAACCAATCTCAGAAAATTTGGATTCTGGATCATTTATCCTTGTAGCAATATCCTCCCAACACTGGCACATAAGTTTGATGGTTAGTTCTTCTTTTATTGCAAAGTATAGGGGCTTTTTGTACGGATTGGTTGTTAATCCAAATAAAGCTTCAACAGACTTTGAATATACCTCGTTTGGAATGCGTTCAAAATTCTGGGGCTGGATCATTTCAATCAAAAGTTTAAGTCTGGTTGGTTCCGTATCAAAATAACCATGAAGGTCTTTATCTTTATTTCAGGAACAGACTCCTATAGCCGTAAGATTGATGTAAGCTAATTTCTCTCTCAATTCAAATGATTCGAGTGAATTATCTTGAAATGCTTTAGGAGTCCACACGCTCATACAAAAGTTCAACCAGTTCTCTTGTGGAATCGTATCCAGTGCCTTGCTAAATAATTTATCAATAGTGTTTTTGGCCACGGACTCCTGGTCCATGAGAAACTCAGTTGATTCTTTATTGAAGGCAATGCTTTTCCATTCCATTGGAAACTTTTCGGCGAATACATCAGGATAATATAGATGACCGTTATTAACATTAATTCCACTGTAAGTTTTAGGAGCAGCAGGAGGGAAAGTTGTTGCCATCATAAACATATTACTTGTGAGGTGCTTATCCTCTGACAAAGGGGTGATACTGCCTGGAAGTGCAGCATTCTCGATCAAGTCAGTTGTTCTCGTAAGAATATCAATGTCTCGACAATTCATCAAGTGACAAACTCTGTCGTCGATCCCTCGCATATGGATAGCAATTTGTTGGAATAGCTTCGTAGTAAACTTGAGACACGAACAAACCAATTCCATTTCTTCGGATGAAATCTTTTGGTATTTAGGATACTTCTGATCCAACCATACTTGGAGATAAAACGTTTGTAAACTCCATCAAACGGTTCAATATACCAATCCAATTTTCCTCTTTACCAGCTAGAAGTCCAAACTGAAAAGTTGGTAATAAAATAGGTAATTCTTCCAAAGAACATGCTTTAATCCTGGATATGAACTCCTTCAACTCCTGAATCTCTGATGATTTCTCTCAATGTGGGCAATAAGCATAATTAGTCATCTTCATGATGTAATTGAGTTGATATTTATGCCAAGCAAAGATCATAGGTCTATGAAACGAAGCTTCCAGTGTGACATTTTTATGAGAAATGCTCACTTGGAATATTCTTTTTTGACAGAAATGGTACATCAACACACTGTAATATCAATTGGTTATAGTAATTAGTACAATTAAATACTACAATTCTATTACTAGTGTTCTCTTTGCCTATTGTTATTAATCACTTGCAATCGAATACGTTACATACCCATAGAATCTAATATTCTTGTGGTAGATATGATAGTTGCATGATATGCTAGATAGCAATATACCTAATTAGGGAATATCAGAATCTAGCCCAGTATTATATGTCTGGTATCTGTTGGTGGTATACTGCAGCTTATGGGAGAGACTTTCATGATTTAAAAGAATAGTAGAAATGGTTTGTAATTAACTATAAGCAACTAGTAGCTTCTCTACTTATCAATGGTGATAAGATACCTAGAAGATCGATCTGTGATTTATCAATAGATTGAGGTGACACTTAGACCAATCTGATCCGGCAAAATATCTCTATTTACAGTCTCATTTCGGTGGAATGTTTTTCCTTCATCCCTCTACACCATTCCTCTGAAGCAGAATTTCCACCAACGGTTGATTTATCTTAGTATTTCTTCCGCAACTGGCGGGAAATACGATGGAAATGACCTACACAAGAAACGTAACCAGATCAAGTTTCAATATATAATATGAAAGCAGTTTACGTTTAGTCACAGGATATAACTACCAAAACAATCAAACTTAGGCTCTTACTAGGAAGAGTAACGAATATAATTTTAATACGAGACATCAAATAGAACTGGAGGCTCGGTCAATATTAACGTTGGGATAGCCTTCTCATGTCGCTATGAGCCATTTATTTGATTATAATGTGCAAAATAAAAAGTATAATATGTAAAAGTACGAACAAGAAAATTCAATGATAAGAAGTCTGGAAATACAAATATGTCTCCATTCAAAAAAGGCATTAAGTAATTAATCCTATGTTGAATGCAATAAATTTCTACACAATATCGGGAGGCTCAGCTAAGGACAGTTGAAAAGTTCGCCCTTAAAGATACGAAGATTGAATTTCAGTGCGTGAATTACCTCCATACCATATATACAAACGTTTCGAAATTGAAATGGTACACTTTGAGGCTTCTGGAAACTCATCGTTATACGATTTACACATGAAATTACCATTTCCATTTTTTTCCCGAAAATAGTAATTTTTTGTTTACACAAAGACATCATTTCTAAGCACACAGTGTCCAAATAACAAGGTGGCGACCCTTAAAAGGACTTACTAGACAACCACATGTCAACAACTACCAATGTGTCGGCACCAGAAAAATGGTTAGTGAACCTAACAGAATCACATGGGTAAGATACACCAAACAAGGTACCGGGTCCAATGGTAATGCAGTTGTTGCAACAACTGTAACATTCCTTGGCTCCGAAACTGAAGTCACAACATTGCCATACAACACCGCACCTGATAACACAGCTACCATCGAAGTTGAAGTTCCCATTTCAACAACAACTCTTGCTACGACATGGACTGGAAGCCAAACCACCACGACAACAATTACAGCCAGTCCTGGCAGTACAGCATCTGTGATAGTTGAACTTCCTATTCCTACTACGACTATTACCTCGACATGGTCGGGTACTGTTCAAAGAAACTTGACTATTCCAGCAACTGTTGGTGAGACTGGTACCGTAATTGTTGAAGTTCCAACTCCAACTACAACCTACACATCTACTTGGACTGGCAATGAAACTACTACCGTTACCATTCCAGCCACTGCATCTGGTGAAACTGGTTCTGATATCATTGAACTTCCACCTCCTCAAACTACGATGACCTCAACTTGGTCTGGTTCATTCACCACCACAGTAACCATTCCAGCAAGTTCCTCTGGTGGTACTGATATTGTCGTTATTGAAGTTCCTACACCAGTCTCGACGATGACCTCCACCTGGTCTGGATCATTCACTACTACTGTGACTATTCCACCTGCTCGTCTGGAGATTCTGGAACTGTTCTCATTAAAGTTCCTTCTATTTCAAGTTCCATGCCTACTTCCGTTAGTTTGACTTTCCCGTCCATTACTTTTACTTCAGTGAGTTTGCTGTCGTCGTCAAGTTCCTTCTTAGTCCTTGGAATTCAAGTAGGTCAGCATCCTTTTCTGACCTGTCAAGTTTATTTTAAAGTACTAGTATTTCAAGTGCAACAATAACATCTGGAGCTACACCTTCATCCTCAAACACCAAGTTCCCAATCATTACACCTACATCTGATTCACAACTTCCACCAGATACTTCTTTTGCCTCGGCATCCTTTATACGCACCACTTCACAAGCACAATTTGCATCAGCAGCATCGATTTCCTCGGGTTTTCCACTGACTATGACGACTCAAGCTACATCAATAACATGAGGTTCAGCTTCTTCTTACAATGGAAATGGAGATGAATCACTTACCACTTTTGAAAACAACAACGCCAATCCTACTACTAGTGCCATTCCCTCAGATGATGAAAATAGTCACAATGAGAATGCACCACTGCATGCCTTTTCTGGAAACGACAATATTGAAGCCAGTAATTCAGCAGTGAACTTTAAGCCTACAAATACTCCTTCAATTGCTTTCCAGAGTCAAGGTCAAAACATCGCATCACAAAGTAATACTTTCTTGTCAAGTACTTTGACTCATCACACTCAATTTCATTCGGCTGTAACTTACGTCGATGCTGGTGTGACCATAGCTCCTTCGATCTTCTTTTTTGTATTATCATTCTTTTCTTCTTTCATTTTATAATCACATCTGAAATTTTCAGTTGGGTAAAACACGTCAATTTGGGTTTCTTTTTATAGATTTTTATTTTAATTATTCATACAACTTACCAACTTTTGTTTTATTGTACGAGGTAAATGCAAGAAAGAATACATCTAGGCAATGTAATTGAATTTTAGCACGTGATCATCATCAGCTAAATCAAACATAATCGAGCGAAATATAAAACTACATAGCGAGCTGGGGATTCAGTACTGGTAATTTGTCCAAATGGGCAGAAACACATAGCCATGAAACAGCTATCTCGGCTTTATTTTTTAATTGGAACAGATAAAGAAAAAAACAGATTTCGTCAATTCACACACGATTCCCAATGCTTGAAAGTTTAAAACACAACACCTTAATTACTGTCACTCAGGTTAAGTAAATGAGAACAAGCACTTTTCTCACTTCTAAGAAACCCTTAGTGCTAACAATAATTTAAACACAAACTAATCAAGCCCTTATATTTTTGTTGTTTTTTTTACTTACTCTAACAAAATATTATATAAGCGGTAAGGATATCGGTGTCCCTTTGGACCCGAATATTTATAAAGTACAATTCCACTACTTTTATATGTAATTTGATTTCATACATTATTAAATCAAATAGCTATAAAGATATTAAAAACCAAAAAAAAATACTTCTGATTTAATGATAACACTATTGGAGAAGTAAAATCAACAGACTGCTAAAAAGGGTATAAAGAGAATGCAGTCAATAACAAAGACCCTAAGCAGACAGTTCAATTGGTTGTTCAGGAGCGACTGGGTCCAGTTCAATTGGTTGTTCAACGGAAGCAGAGGCTGATTCAACTGGTTGTTCAGCAGCGGCTGGGTCCAGTTCAATTGGTTGTTCAACGGAAGCAGAGGCTGATTCAACTGGTTGTTCAGCAGCGGCTGGGTCTTGCTCACTTGGCTGTTCTTCATTAACCAGAGTAGAGTTACCAAATGAAACAGCAGAAACACTACCTGGAGCGCTTGAACCCAAGACAGGGGATTGCTGTAATTCGGGCTTCTGCTCATAAACAGAGAGGGTGATAGGAGAACAGTTACCCCAACTATTTTCCTTGATCAAGTAACGACGACCAAATCCGTAGACACATGCCCAGAACTGGTCGTTGTACAAATTGTGGTCTTTAGTAAGAACTCCGTCGTCGTCAATTTGATAACCAGTTGCACGCTTCTTGTAGTAACGCGTCATTTTCCAGTAACCCCAACTGGTTGTCAAGAAGGAACCAGGCTTACCCAAAGAGGTGTCACTAACTTGGAAGTCAATGGCTTCATCAAGGGAAGTAGTACCCCATTTAATTTGAGGCAGACCACAACTTTCACTAACAAGCAAGTTGTCAATAAAAGGACCGTTAGCAACTAAGTGAAAAGCCAGAGAAGTACCAACAGTGGTAATAAGCAGAGCAGCAAGAATTTCGGCGAGTCTCATGATTAAGGAATGTGAGGTTTTTGAGTGTGATGAAAGATACAAATGGGTCCGAATAGGGTCCTTTAAATAGTTTTTTGGTCGCTAGCTATTGTAATGTTTGCAGTATTTACATTTATTTTATTTTTTGTTAGATATAAACATTGCAACATGAACTTTGATAACCAGGTGGTTTTAACCAGATCCAACAACGGCTAAATATTTTTTGTAACACGAGAGCGGGTGTATTTTTTTCTAGAACCCTTTATCAGGTATAATTTTAAGCTGTAAACGACTCTCTCACAATAAAGAAATACCTTTATTCAGAGAAGTAATTGCCTCCTCAAAGTAGCGTGGGTTGGCTAGTTATATTTCCTGGGTCACAAGTTCTTCTATAGAAACTTGACAGAGGAGGGGAAAATAGGCTTTATTTTAAATTTGGTTTGTTAATGGCTATCATAATTCTTGATTATATTTGCCATTTAGTAAGGTCCTGGCTAAAATTCTTATTGTATTTTAAAGGTTGCATTTGAAAGAAGTTGATTCGAGAATTTTAAACTTATTTACTGACATCGCTCGGTAAAAATTTCCAAAAATATTGTTCGCAAAGTTCCCATTGATGGTACAGCTCCAACATTCTTGGCATGATATGAAGATACACAACAATAAAATAGCTACTGTTTTTAAAGTCATAGCATTGCAGTATTCTTTAATACATGTAATACCTGTGGCACTCTCAAAATTAAAATCCTCTATTAATAAAAGAAATATAAAGATGTATGACTAATCCAATCGTATAGTCAACGTAATTGTTTCAATAACAGGCTAACATGAACAATTATAACTATTCGCCTTAGAACATAAATATGTCACATTTTACGGAATTGAAAAAAATGTCAAGTTTAACAATCAAACGGACTTTTGGACCCTTGGCATCCTGTAACAGTATCAATTTCTTGGTGTGTTCTACAGATTATACTATATCTCTCAAACGTATAAGTAAAGGTTTGATTTATTTTACTGGTACAGTGTCATACAAACAAGAAGATAGATGTGGCGAGTTCTGTAAGCTGTACTGCTTTTGTCCTCGCAAAAAGTTACATTGGACATGATCTCAAACTTTTTTTTTTTGATGAGCCAAGCTTTTTGCCTGAGTCCGCCTCGACTAAGAACAGAAAACGTTTCTCTGGTTACAGTCGGCTAGATTAGTATATTAGTAAAGAAGCCAAAGTAAAGAAGCCAAGCCAGCTAGAACTACAGTGTTAAACAAGCGATGCTCAGTGCCTAAAATGAAAAATACGAGATTTTTACTTAGCCAGTTAAAGTCTATACATTGCCGATTATTGTTTAGAAGATTTACGATTTCTTCGCAGGGTTCAGAATTTGTGAATACATCTGCAATTATGAATGTGGCAGTTTTAAAAATTAACTACAATCTAATACAAGTAAAACACTTTTAGGCAAGTCAATAAGCAAGTACTTCAAGTTGGTGGCTAGTTTTCGACAACAATACAAATGTGAATTGTAGGAGGTTCCTGCTTATTTAAAAGTAGTAAAATGAATCCAAATCAGTGAGTAATCGCAATGAAGTACCAAAGACTCTACATTTTTACAGGCCAATTACACACATTGGAGGTGTTCAAATCTAATTTTCAATTTCCGCTATTACAACCTGCTTTTTTTAACATAATTGCAAAAGTGTGACATCAAAGCTCCACCATCCTTGTTATACTAAACCTCCGGAGTATATATTAAGTTCTTCTTACGGATCATATTCAAAACTCCTTCTTCGTTTTTGAACTATTTCCTCCTGTGAATAGTAGATAGATTGTTTGTCAGATTCAAAGGTGAATACTAGGCCTCATTTACTGGTATGTAAGACTATCAAAGTCTAAATAGAAGTCTAGATTTTTGTGTATAAACCAGCTTGTGATCATTGGGTGATGTAGTTTTTTAGTAGCCCCTAATATTAGAGTATGTTAAGGCATACTTGGAATATGGGTAAATGACTATTAATTGTTACTTCCATCATCTGTGGTAGTTTTCGATAATAGAGATTATATTTTACAACAGCTATCGGACATAGATGTATGCGAGGGTTTCATTGATAATGCAGTGTTGCAGTCAGAGTTCCAGTATGTTTGCTTCCAGATAAAACGAGAAAAATAGGTTAAATACCAATCTGTAGATTCGTAAAAAAGCTTCCCCGGGACTAAATAATTTATTTATCTGCCTAGCACAGAAGATTTTCTATAAAAAAAAAGCAGATAGTTAGAGGGAAACTACGGTATATGAGACCTTTCTGTTATGTTATTTAGTATCAATATCAAAGTAGGTGGTTGCTGATGTGTGGCTTACTTTGATTTACCATGTTGTTTCGGTTTATTTATTCATATTGATGAAGTAGATTTGGGACCTAGATCGTGACCCCAGACACAATACGGGGAAAAAAAAATGTTGCCCCGAATTTGACCGTCGCATGTCCGTGACGGATATTGCGCTTTTTTGGTATGCTTTGGGTCAAAAAGGATTCTGAAAACGCCCTTTATATTCAGTATTGAATCACTCTTGCCGCTACTTCGCCATCCCACTCTAGGTGCGTCGCTGCGGGGAGATAAGTGATCTTTTTCCTCATATTTTAGACGAACCTGTAAACTTCAGTTGTCCCACTTTTCGAGCCTCGCGTATATCCTTTAAGATAGGGGTCTCACGTGATCGCATTTTTTTAAACCTCACCCGATGCTTATAAACAGACAAGAAACAATTACGTGACTGTCTATATAAAGTCAGTTGTTAGCTTGTTAACGTATCAGTAAACAATGAATTCATTGCTATTGACACCACCCAAGAACCTTTCGGCAATCTTGTCGCAGCCCAGCTTTGGAGCAAAGCCTGAGACTACTTTGATGCCCAGCTTGATAGAAGGTATTCCCGATGGGTTACTTACCTTACTTTTGCCTGTGGTTGCTTACTGGACTTACGCTTCCGTTTTCCATATTCTTGATGTGTATGAGTTGGCTGAAAAGTATCGTATACATCCAAGTGAAGAAGAAGAGGCTCGTAATAAGGTGACTCTCCCCGATGTATTGAAAGACGTGATTTTTCAACATTTTATTCAGACCATTGTGGGATACATTGTGTATAAGCTTGATCCACCTCAAAGAACGGGATTCGAGTATTACGAAATGTGGAACTTGAAGCACAACCATTTGCCATCATTTCTTCCTGACTGGGCCATCTACTACGGGTACATGTATGGCTGGTCATTATTCCGTATCTGTCTTGCCATGCTTTTCATTGACAGTTGGCAATACTGGTTGCACCGGATCATGCACGTCAACAAAGCTTTGTACAGACGCTTCCATTCCAGACATCATAGATTGTATGTCCCATATGCATATGGTGCTTTGTACAATGATCCAGTTGAAGGGTTCTTGTTAGATACCTTGGGAACCGGAATTGCGTCGATTGTTACGTCGCTTTCGCCCCGTGAATCTATGGCGTTGTATACATTTGCCACCATGAAGACGGTAGACGACCACTGTGGCTACAGACTTCCATTTGATATTTTCCAAATCATTTTCCCCAACAACGCCATTTATCACGATATCCATCACCAGGCCTGGGGCATCAAGCACAACTTTTCGCAGCCCTTCTTTACTATCTGGGATAAGTATCTTAATACCCAGTACACGTTTGTCAACCAGTACAAAGAGATGCAAGACAAGATCACGTTGGAGAGATACAAGGAGTTCTTGGCCAACAGAACCAAGAATAGACAAGAGGAGAAAAAGGATATCTAATAGGAATGGTTTATTCTGTATGTATGTGCACGCGTTTTAATAAAAAAATCGCCTAGGTTCGTGTACCAAAAGGCGCAATCCCAGGAACCAAAATAAAAATACAAAATCTTTTTTCTTCTGTAAATTTTGGTTTTATGTACAGGCTCCATTAAATTCTCCTGCAACGAACCTGGGTTTGGGATACGTTAAACATAAACCGACACATCAGTACAAGAAGGTCCCACACACGATGTCCAAGTCCAAACATAACGGAGATGATATATGGAAGAATGTGGACAAGATAGTAAGTATGAGAAGCTGTGATAAAAGATGTACATTCCCTCTGATATTAACCAGCAGAATTCGGAGCTCTTTACCCTCACGTACGGGTCCGTGGTGGCTCAGTTGTGTAGAGACTTCAACAATAACTACACCGAGGTCAACAGTCAGTTGGACAAAATGGGCTACAATATCGGATTGCGGTTGATAGAGGAGTTTCTTGCCAAAACCGGGGTGTCGCGGTGTCAGACGTTCAAAGAGACGGCCGACGTGATAAGTCGAGTTGGGTTCAAGATGTTTTTGAATATCCAGCCGTCGGTGGAAAACTGGAGCACTGACGGTAAGTCGTGTGTGTTGGTGTTACCGGATCCGAATCCGTTGACAGAGTTTGTCGAGTTACCCGTCACCAGCGATCCCCGCATCAACAAAGAGTTGTGGTACTCCCAGATCTTGTGTGGAGTATTACGTGGTGCATTACACATGGTTCAATTGGATTGCGATGTCACATTCGTCAAGGATGCCTTGCGTGGTGATGAACGAACGGAGATACGCTTGAAGTTGAACAAGATCCTCAAAGATGAGGTTCCTGCGGGAGAAGACTAAGAGGAAAAATGACCACCCTTGTTAGTGTCCATCACTCTATTTTTTTCATCTGGTGGTATGCTGTGCAATTATTTTAATAATATTTATTATTATATATAAACATGCCAATATCGCCTGATTGTTAGTGCGATTTTTGTATACCCCACATGTCCGTAGAAACAAACAATCGGAGTGTTGGTTCCTTGAGGGAGCTCTGGCAATCCATGAGCCTTCTTCGAGAGATTACGTATGATCTTGTTATTGCATTCTTCAACTTGGTTATCCATGTCTTTTTCCGAGACATTAAGTCGAGAGGCTCGTTTAATATTCCCAAGAAAGGACCTATAATCTTTGTCATTGGACCTCACCATAACCAATTTGTAGATGGTGTGGTTGTCCTGACCAACGTTAGAGAGAAGTCTGCCAGACATATAGCTTTTTTGATTGCAAAAGTTTCATATGACCGGTTTTTCATAGGCGATTTCGCCAAGCTATGTAGCGCTATCCCGGTCGATAGGGCTCAAGACACTTTCTCACCAGGTAAGGGCAAGATATATGTTGACAAAGATCGTGGTTCTCAATGGCTTGTTGGAGAGGACACCCACTTTACCCGTGACTGTATGGTTAAAGGTATGATTGGACTTCCTGGATCATTGGCATATGCTCAAATTGAGTCGATTGAAGACGATAATCACCTCAAGCTCAAGGTTTCATTGAAGGCTATTACCCTGCAGAAACAGTCTAAAGTTGACATTCTTTTATCCGAAGGAACCTTGTTTAAGGTTGCAGATTATATAGATAACAACTTTGTGTTCCGGCATGTCTTTAGCCACTTGAACTCGGGCCGGGTATTGGGGATTTTTCCTGAGGGTGGTTCTCATGACAGACCAGACTTGTTGCCATTGAAGCCGGGTGTTGCCATTATGGCGCTTGGTGCAATCGCATCTCAAATATCTAAGGGCGAAACAGTGACTCCTGTGAACATAGTTCCCGTCGGCTTGAATTACTTCCATGCCCATCGGTTCAGATCAAGAGTTGTCATTGAATATGGTAAACCTATTGTTGTTGGTGAAGAAATGGGTAAATCTTATGATGCAAGTCCAAGAAAAGCCATCGGACAGCTTTTGGATACGATTACACTTGGACTCAAAGAAGTTACAGTGACCTGTGACGACTATGTGACTCTAATGGCTATTCAGGCAGCCAGGAGATTGTATACTTCTAGCAACAGAGAAGATATTCCTTTGCCATTGGTGGTTGAAATGAATCGTCGGTTGCTCAAAGGGTTCAACACATATGGCGACAAGCCTAAGTTGAAAAGCCTTAAACAGGCAGTGAGTGATTATAACCATCAGTTGATGAATCTTGGTATCCATGATCACCAAGTCGAGTCGTTAACAGAAACTGAACGTTGGGGTGTACTTTGGAAGTTTATTCAGAGATTGTTTGTGATTCTGTTCTTCTTGTTGTTGAGTATGCCGGGAATATTCTTATTCAGTCCCGTGTTTATTTATGCCAAGAGGATCTCGTGTATGAAAGCAAGAGAAGCGTTGGCAGGCTCTGCAGTGAAGATCAAAGCGAAGGATGTATTGAGTACATGGAAGATTATGGTTGCCTTGCTTTTGGCTCCGGTTTTGTATATCTTTTATTCCATTGTGGGAACTGTTTGGATGGTGAGACGTGGAGTTGTTCCTTGTAAATGGCAGTATGTTGTTGGAAGCTTCATCTTTTGCTATGGCTGGGCCGTGTTAACTACCTATGCTTCGTTGAGGATTGGAGAGGTGGGTGTTGACTATCATAAGTCATTAAAGCCGTTATTTATCAGTCTCTGGAGTCACCGTGGTCACAAGGATCAAATCGAGAACTTGAAGAAGACCCGTATGGAACTCAGTGTTCAAGTTACTGAATTTTGCAACCGTTACGGGCCAGATTTATTTGATGATTACGACGAGTTTTATCGCGAATACAACACTGTGGGCGACGACAGCAAACCTATTGAGTCATGGAAGTCAATTGACAGGGCTATTAATTTGACTGCATCGAGTTTGGCGCGGTCCACGTCTGGAGACGACGAAGACCACGACGAAAAAAGGGAAATGAAGTTACCCGAAACAAACAGCAGTGTTAGGTTAAGAACCACTGGAAAGGAAGCCTAGATAAAGGAGCGTGTAATTCATTGACGAAGAGGGATGTATGTATGGTAAGCGAAGGTCTTTGTCTTGGTCTTGTTCTAGTTCATGTTAATTGAAAGTATTTTTTTATGTTGCAACTAATGTTCGCGTGCATGTAGATCGGTGTTCCTGGCCGCATTATTCCCCTTTCGTCAAAAAAATTACGGGTTTTGTGTCTGGGCTGTGTTTTGTTTTTGTTCTAGATTTGTTTTGTTAAAAGACATGGAACCTCCTTAATAAGACGCGTACTGAATTAAGCCCTGCCATCGGACCTTATAAGAACCGGGACTTTGGCCCAAGTTCAAGGGTTTCTTCTTCAGCACACACACACATTCCTTTTCCATTATACATTCCTTTTTATAAACAAAAAAGATGAAGTTGTTGTCACTCATTGTTGTTGCTGTAGGTACGGTCTGTGCCACCCCCGTTCCCGCCAATTTACAGTTCAAAGCGACTCCATCATATCCTCATACATCCACCGGGTTTTCGACAATCATTCCAACATATCCACCTACATTGCAGGCACCTCAGGAGGTGAAGATACTGTTTAACAACAAGAGAGAACTCGAGCAGGCTCAGAGAAGAAAATTACGGTTATAGAACTAGGTTATGATAGAATAAAAAAATTAGGTAAAGAAAGAAATACTTGCAAGCGTGCCTGCATTACAGTAGGAGGGCTGTTCTTTTAGGTAATCAATATAATACTAGGCGAGTGTGGTTCTAGCCATGCGCGTTCCAGCAGATGTGACGTATCGTGGTGTCAAGCAAGCGGCCCGAACTTTTCCCACTATTGTTCTGGTGCGACAACACCAGCCCTTCTCCCCTCCCCCGCTTGGGTGGTGCGAAAACATAATTCCCAATTCGGAATCGCTTTTGTCCGCAAAAAGCGATGACGGATCTGTTGCAGCACACGACCCCTCGACTAAGGTCACCCCCAAGATGTTCCCAGGATTGTGCCCTGGAAGGTCTTTCGACCCACAAATGTATAACCATGTGCAGTGCGTTGACGTCTCCATTCTCAGTAAAAAAAAAAGACCTTCTAAGTACAGTGCAGTTACCCGAACCTTTCCATTGTTGCTTTTTGCCTCAAGTTTCGTTTGTCCGACGTCTCCACCGGCACCGAAAATCTTTGCCGCGACAAAGGTACGTTATCGTCACTGGAGGAATCGAGAATGACCCAAAACGCCCTGCACACAGCTAATATAGCCACTTGACCCAACCTTGCCACCATGTAAAACTTAAAATTAGCATACTACATTTATTCCGACATCATCATCTATTTCTCTACTTCTTCCTTTATTACGTCTATACCACTATTCCACCATGAAGGTCACCATAAGATTATCTACCGAGGTTCACTACACAGTCACCATACCCGACACCGCCACTGTGGATCAACTCCGACAGTTAGCCAAGGTCGGCTGTCCCGCCACCGCCAAACTCCCAACAGAATTCAAGCTTATCTACAACGGAGAGAAGTTGGGACCGATAGATAAACCGTTACTGGATTTCGGAATGTCGCCGGACTCCAGCGAGATCACCATTATCTTGATGAGCAGCGGCTCGCACACCCCAAATTTAACCCCCAAATCGTCGCACACAGAAATCATCACTGCAGCACCCAAGAAATCAAAGAAGAAATCAAGGTGCTCATTCAAACTGTGCTCGGCAGCTCCGTTGCGTATGGTGGGCACCTGTAGCCACTGTTCCGGAATGTTCTGCGCCAAACACCGCTTGTTGGAAGACCACATGTGTCTGGGCTTGCAGTTCTGCAAGGACAATGCGCACGAACGCAACGCTATGAAGCTACAGAGCGAAAGCACCATCGCCAGCAGGGTATAAAGAGCTCCCCCTCATATAATCATTCGTTGATTTTCTGTTCTCTGATTGTATAGATCCATACACTAATTTTGAAGCAAGTTTTCCAATACATCATCGTACTTCCCGTTAGTCACATTGTTGGCCTTATTTAGTATCTTCTCGGCCTGCTGGTAGTACTCCTCCTGCTCCTTGCTATCAACGTCATACAAGTTACCCAACGAAATCATTGCCTCGGCCACATGTACCCATGTCTCGGGCTCTTCTTTGTCCTGGGCCCATTTCAAGTACTTCAAGGCAGTCAAAATCAATTGCTGAGCAACCTTTTGTGCTTCTTCAAGCGATAAACCGTGTATTTCCTTGACCCTGTCGTATTCTTCGTCATACATTAAGGTAGTGAAGGCCAAAGATGGAATTTCGGATTCCTGGAGATATGACTGGCCAAGCCGTTGACACACTTCACGACGCAACGTCAACAAGTCGTGTTCTTCTTGTTCTTCCTTGGTGTAATCGATATTAAGCTTGGTTAATTCGTTGTCCACCTGTTTCAAGAACACTAGCGTATGATCTCTCCACCACTGATTATACTTGTCGTTCTCGCGAATTTCGTACAATGGGTGTGTTTCTTCCAACTTAACGGGCTCCTCGTCTTCATCTTCAGCGTCTTCATCTTCTCCTTCAGCAATATCCTTACCAAAATTGTCGACAATGTCTAATAAATCGTCAACAGCTTCCAAGATCTCCAAGTTATCTTCGTTAAACAAACTATAATTCTTCAATTCATCTGCTTTAGCTTCAGCACTTTCGTAGACCATCAAGGCTTCGTCCAAAAGAGTACTGAGCTGAGGAATATCACCAATCCTGGTTTCTACTTCGACCTGGGCAATGTATTGTAATGGAATTCTGTGGATAAGAATCTTACTCTTGGTGAACAACAAGTCAATGGACAGCTCAAAGTGACCCAAACCTAACTCTATACGTTCCAATGCAGCATCAAAGTACTCCTTCACCTTGTTCTTGTCTTCAACATGGTAGTTGGCAAGCTCGGCCAATGCAAGAGCATAAATCGAGTGGAAAACGTCTGGCAACTCGGAATCCTTGGTCTCTCCAGAGTTACGCAAAAGTCTATCGCACTCATGAATGATACCATTCACAACCAACTCATTTTCTTTCTCCGAACTGTTGTAAGTGCGCCATAATGCCTTTAATTGTGCAAGGTCGTCGTTGGCATCGGCTTCTTCATTAAGTTCCACAGTAATTTCGTTGCTATCAACCTTCTCACTAGTAGATTCAGTCTTCTGCTTCTTAGCTTTAGCAGCGTTTCCCAATCCTAACGTTCTTTTGGCCATAGTTGTAGGTCTATACGAATAAGCTACGAAGTCAGCTCATCATCCGATGGTCATCCCGACATGTGCAGGATAAGATCAGGACCGCCATCACCAAAAATAATTCAAGAAAGGCATGAAGAATGTCAGGAGATTTGTACAAAACAATATACTAAATCTGTTCAACTAGACTTGTTTGAAGCTTGAAGAGTTAGGGGTTAAAGTGCAGAAGTGTAATTATATTTAAAAGCTTTTAAAAAAAAATTTTGTATGATTTTATAATAATTCTGATAAATTTTTACAACTAATCAAATATCCCAGAAATATCCATGGCAAATCTTTTTAGTATCTTATTTCCATTGTAAAATCTTTTTGGCTTTAAAGTAGACACCTTCTGAATCAACAGGGCCCAATTCGTATGTGTTTATTCGGGGTTTGAAATAGAGTTTCCAGAACTTTGTCAATATGCAAAAAAATCCAATTTAATGCAAATGACGTTTTTCACGTGACATTTAGTAATCGAAAATTTGTTAGTATATAGATAACTGGTAATGAAATAAGATTGAAGTACGAGTATTTGAGTCCAATGACAAAGTTGTTGACGTGTGTGACCAGCACAGGAGAGAACCATTTGATTGTTGGTGTATCGAATGTGGCTGCTTTGCGGATCAACGCCATTTTGGCCGCAGGTGCCAACCCCATACTTTTGACCCCAGAAATACTGCAAAACGAGCTTCCCGCATCTATCCAGACCAATATCGAAGCTGAAAAGTTGAAGTGGATCACTGGCAAGTTAGAGATCAAGTATATTTCCAAGATAATAACCACTTTGGGCCGTGAAGCCGTGGATCATGTTGTGGACCGAGTGTTTGTCACTTTAAGTGCAAGACATCTGGAGTTGCAGCAGGCGGTTTACAAGACATGTACGCGATTAAGGATCCCCATCAATGTTTCGGATGCTCCTGAGTTATGTACATTTACGTTATTGTCCACGTATTCCAGTGGTGATTTCCAATTGGGGGTGAGTACTGGTGGGAAAGGATGTAAGCTTGCCTCGAAGATCAAGCGAGAGTTGACTAATGCATTGCCGGCCAACATTGGTGAAATTTGCGACCGAGTGGGCGAGTTGAGACGCAGAATCCAACAGGAAGACAAAGTGGAGTTGTTGGGGTCGGGAGAACACGATGACGATGCCGTAACTACCAGCACCCTCAACTCGTTAGTCAAAGAATTCGACATGACGCAGGAACAACAGAAGCTCCAGCGTGCACGGTGGCTCAGTCAGATAGTTGAGTACTATCCGTTGCTCAAATTGGGCGAGTTATCGATTGAGGATCTTACTGATGTTTACCAGCAGCACAAAATTTCGCAGCCAGTCACCAAACGTACACGATCGACAGGAACGATTTCGTTGGTAGGGTCTGGTCCTGGTTCAGTGTCTCTCTTGACGGTAGGTGCTCTTGAAGCGATCCATAGTGCTGATTTGATCTTGGCCGATAAGTTGGTGCCGCAGCAGGTGTTGGATCTTATTCCACAGCAGAGAACCAAGTTATTTATTGCCCGTAAGTTTCCTGGCAATGCCGAGCGAGCCCAGCAGGAGCTATTGGAGAAAGGGCTCGAAGCGTTGCATCAAGGAGAACGGGTGGTGCGGTTGAAGCAGGGCGATCCGTATATATTTGGCCGTGGTGGAGAAGAGTTCAACTTTTTCGCCAGCCACGGGTTTACTCCGGTGGTATTGCCTGGGATCACATCGGCACTTGCTGCGCCTGTGTTGGGCAACATTCCCGCTACACACCGTGACGTGGCCGACCAGGTTTTGATTTGTACTGGCACCGGTCGTCGTGGGGCCTTGCCCAACTTACCGGAGTTTTTGCCGAGCCGCACCACGGTTTTCTTGATGGCCCTTCACCGGATAACCGAGTTGATTCCGCAATTGGTGGAAACAAAGGGGTGGGATCCCGAGTTACCGGTTGCGATTGTTGAACGTGCATCATGTCCTGACCAACGGATTGTGCGAACGACATTGGGTAACGTTTCGGCCGCAGTAGAGGCGTGTGGATCACGTCCACCGGGTTTATTGGTCACGGGATACGCCTGCGAAGTTATTTCCAAGAACCACGGCGAACGCTGGGTGATTGAAGAAGGATGCGATGTAGCTTTGGGCAGTTTAGAACTGTTGATCAAGATACACTAATAGAATACATAGAAACCACACATAGAAATACAGAATATACTTTTAATGTGGAAATTAGTGTTAGCGTGATTTTGGGTCCGGATTACTATATTGGGCGAATTTCCAGATAACAGCCACAGTCCCGTGCGCGCACAGGCCCGATAAATACAGTTAGATCTGACTCACTTTGTTTCGGACCCTTCGAATGTATAGAAACGCAGCACGTCGGTTTTTCAGTATGACTACAGCCAAAGCATCTAATCCCGAAGCGTTACACAACCCGTACTTTTACAAGAAACCAGGCCAGAAAGACGTATGGTCATTGATCAACGAGACTGCGGCTGCTGCCCAGGCCGAGTCTGGCCAACCCATTGTCAACTTGGGCCAGGGGTTCTTCTCGTACAACCCACCTGATTTTGCCATTGAGGCCGTCAACGATGCCTTGACCAAACCACAGTTCAACCAGTACGCTCATGCTCGCGGGAACCCCAACTTGTTGCGTGAAGTTGCTCAACACTACTCCGAGTCGTTTGGCCGTCCCGTGGACATCTCTGAAGTCCAGATCACCACCGGTGCCAACGAAGGTATATTTGCTGTTTTGTTTGGTTTCTTGACCCCAGGAGACGAGGCCATTGTTTTCGAGCCGTTCTTTGACCAGTACGTGCCCAATATCGAGATGACAGGAGCCAAGGTCAAGTACGTCAAGTTGACGTACCCCGAAAAGTTTAACACAGAAACCGTCAGTGGAAACGACTGGGAGATTGATTGGGACGGGCTTGAAGCAGCAATCACCGACAAGACTAAGTTGATTATCATCAATACTCCTCACAACCCCATCGGTAAGGTATTTACTGAAGAAGAATTGATCCGGTTGGGCAAGATCGTCATTGATAACAACCTCTTGCTTGTAAGTGACGAAGTGTACGATAACTTGTACTACACGCAACTGTTGCCTCGCCCTGCCAACTTGGCCAAGTTGCCTGAATTGCAGGAGAGAACCTTTACCGTGGGCTCAGCCGGTAAGTCGTTTGCTGCGACAGGATGGAGAATCGGATACGTCCATGGACCTGCCAATCTTCTCAAGTACGTGACGGCAGCACATACACGAATCTGTTTTGCTACTCCCTCGCCGCTCCAACAAGCAGTAGCCCAGGGATTCATTGCTGCCAGGGAACAGAACTATTTCGAGATCACACGACAGGAATATATCAACAAGTACAAGATCTTTACCAAGGTGTTTGACGACTTGGGGTTCCCCTACACGATTGCTGAAGGTAGTTACTTCTTATTGGTTAATTTGCTGAAACTCAAGGTTTCATCCGACTACCAGTATCCCGAAGCCATCGAGTCGTTACCAGGCGACTTCAAGTTGGCGTACTGGCTTATCAAGGAGATTGGGGTCGTTGGTATCCCTCCCACCGAGTTCTTGTATCCAGCGCACCGGGTTGGACACGGGTTGGAAAAGTGTGTGAGATTTGCGGTTTGTAAGGACGACAAGGTGTTGGAGGACGCTGTCGAGAGGTTGTACAAGTTGCGGAACTATGTATAGAGAGAGTAGTGTTTAAAACAGAACTTCATGGCGCCGAAATCATCGAACCCATCCTCGATTGCTGACTCGAGCTCGGTATAACCATGGGATGAGAACAACAGCCACAACACCAGTCGTTCCTGCTCAAACTTGGGTCGGATTGGAAGCTGGATAAGTACACGGGACGTTGGCTTTGGTTTCAAGAACTTGTTGAGCATGTTGATGACCCAGTATGGGTGTTTGGACGAATAAATGGGATCACTGACGACTATCGTATCGAAAGTGATATCACCAAAGTGCGATACAAACGCAGTGGGATCGGTCCAGTCAAGCTCATATACTGTAGCCAGGATCCCGTTCAATGCAGCGTTTTCGGCCAAATTCGGTACGATTTCTGGGAGATCAGTAAGTGTAGTGTTGAAGCCGAGCAAAGCACAAGTAATGCCCACCAACCCGGTGCCTGAACCCAATTCAAGCACATTACCGTAAAGATACTTTGGTGTGTTGACCAACCGAGTCGCAAGCACAAGGGACGATCCCCATGTCTTGAGTCCTAAATTATCGCTGGTGAGCGATGGTTCCTTGAGACGAATGTATTTCGATACACCAGGGTCCAAGTACGGTTCCAAGTTGGCTATGGCGATGTTACGCACAATCTCAGGCTGGGCTGTGCGTCCACAGTTCTCACTGATACGCAACGCCGTTTCCTTTTGGATCAATGCTCGAGTTTCTGTTTCTGAATCAAGCCAGGCCAAATCCAGTGCCACGATCCGCGTGAGGTATGCGTTGTAATCGGAAGAGTATCGCAACGTATCGCTGAGCTGGGGAAGGTAGGCAAGCTTGAGTCTCGAGTCGAACCGGGAACAATGTATCGCGAGCCAGCTCATCGCATCGACCACAAGATGTTCATCCACCCGTTTCTCGGCAAATACACGCGATGGATCGATATCTGGATCCAGTTCAGTCTGTGCTTGAGCATTGGAGAAGTTGTACACTGTGTTTGGTGCCAAGAGCCTCAACATCACCAACAAAACCAGCGATGGTGGTTTGAGATGGAGCAGCGGAAGATCGAGGACATGTACCGGCTGTTCATGGTCATCGTTAATCGTTTCATGAACAACACACACATGCAGCAAGTCACCACCAGAACCAGCAACCTCCACCGGCTCGTTCTCACGGGGAGCTTGTGGTGTGAATAGGGACAAGGGATCAAAGTCCATGAGATTTTTCACTGAGAATTATCCATTTATCAAAATCATAACTAAATGTAAACTAACATAATCTCTCTTTTTTGTTTGCCTCTGCTCTAAAAGTCAGTGACTCTTCCATTGAACGACCAGTCGCCGTGCTTTAACGGATCCTGTTTGGGTCCACCTCTTTCGCCCGTTTTCGGGTTTACGTCCCCCTCAAACTCCGGAATGATCTTGAGTTGCTGGAACCCACCGATATCGGTCTTCAACTCCACTGGGATCGAGGAAGTGGTAGTACCCGAACCCGTTTGTTCCAACTGTTCGTTGTATTCGTCGATCGCAGCCTGCGACCGAGCAACCTTCTGCAACCGTTCAAACTCTTCCTGTTGTTCCTTGGGCAACCGTGGAGGACCCGAGGTGAACTCACCCAACTTCGAGTACCGTCTCACTAACAGCACCACGCGTGTTCTAAACATGATATAAATTAGCTTGGAAATATAAGTTCGCGCTTTTATACATATATATATTGACTTTTTATTACGTTTATTAACCTAAGCCCATTTACCCAAGAGAGCCATTAAACCGGCACCCCAACACATGACAAAGTATGCAGCCAACATGCGCTTGAAACCGCCCTCGCCCTTGAACTCGTTCGAGAACAAGAATTCGTGGGCCATCAACTCCACGATCCCGGTGTACAACAAGATCCCGGCCGAGATGGAGTCAAACACCCCGTTGGTGATGAGAGCAGTTCTGGAGCCTGGAGGGTAAGATTTTCTCACTCCGAGACCAATAGCAATGGCAATGGGCGTACACAAGGCAAATGCAAGTGCAAGAAGCCACGGGGTCCATCTGTACTTGTGACGTGGCCAGGGAGTGGTAGCGATTCTTGTACCCAAACCCAAACCTTCAAACATCTGGTGGAAAACAATGACAATGTACAAGGTCTTGAATTCGTCACCCGAAACAGCCAACGATAACCCGACAAACACCGAGTGGAAAACTACCCCGAATTCCAACACAAACACATTCATCAATTGACCATAGTATTGTTCCTTGTTCAAGTCATTGACAGGTGATTCAATGGCCTCGGGATCCTGGTGATCGTGGGCATGCGAAAAATGAGAAGGATACTGGACCACCTGGGTCTTTTCCTGTCCCTCCAGGTCTTCAGCCTCTTCCGAATCGTTCTTGTCAGCAGCAGCAACCTCAGCCTCGCCCTTCTTGGAAACGTACAACGATTCATCACCAAAATGAGAATGTGTATGGCCCTCTGCACCCTGGGCAGCAACCTTATTTTCAACAGCATGGTATGCCAACAATTCGCCAAAGAACATGAGGAATAACGTGATCAACGCCAATCCAAAGGCCATGGGATACTCTTCAAACGCGCCTCCAAGACACTCGTTCGAAAGAGCGTCGTTGGCGGGTTCCAACAAGTGAATGAACGCGGTAGCAACAATAACTCCACTACCAAAGAACTTGGCAACAAAAAAGCATACTGGTGGAAGTCTAATAAACGAGTATCTCAGGGAAAGAAGTGGAAAGAACGAGCCAAACGCAGAAGTCACCAAGATGACAAACACCGCTGAAATACGGGCGCCCCACAATTCACCGTTATAATCATTACCGGCTTCACAGACATGGGTGTGGCCACCACTGGCATCGTCGTCATCATCACGCTTGACTAAAAAGGTAATTATATCTTCAATCATGGCTTAAACACAATATAAAGATCTTAAGCGGCCTCTAGTTTGTGCAGAGTGGTGGTGAATGAGCCACTCTTTATATCTGGGACTAAACTTTTGGACTAAATTTATGAGATGTTAACTACCAAGGTGCAGCGAACAAAAAAAAAAAGATAATAATAGTAGAAATATTTCTACTAACAAAAAAACTACCAGGGTAGCTCGGGTAATAGTGTTGCTTATTGGATGGTTGCTGGTCGATTGGAGGAACCTTAATGGTCATATGAACGCCTGTGAATGGTGGCTTTTGGTCTATTGTTATTGTTCTGGTTTGCTGTACATCTAGATGTTCGTAAAACATGCATGGTCATGATATTACGCCGTGTAATAGTTAGACCTCATTCTCTAAATTGGGAGTAGGGGTACCGTAACCACTATCGAGATTCTCTTTTTTTATGCTCAACCGCTTTTTTTTTCTTTCCTGTAATTTGGCTGCAATTCTAATAATTTTTTTTTTTTTTGCTTAATCATAAAGTTTGTGCAAGGATTTCGGGATCCATAGACCCTATTCCTGAATAATTAGAGTTGGAGAATCCATAAACTTTTTCAACGGTAATCACGTAAAATGCCTCGTCAAGCAGGTAGTACCATTGGCCAAATGTCTTGTAGTTATGTTCCCGGTACCATTGAATGAAATCAAGCCATAAATTGTCTTGTTCCAACGCGTAGAACCGGATAAGGGTGCAGTAACATGCGTATACGTACAAAAGACGAAGCGCATGAAAATCTTGTCGATAAAACATCGCAGTTAGTTCCTCGGATGCCAATGCAACCCATTTCGTAATTTCGAGCGGGTGGTTCGCTTCGATTACCCGCGTAATAAGACGTTGGAACCACGCAACACCATCAATTAATTGCTCACACTCTGGTGGATTTGAATCCACGAGATCTTGGCGTAATCTCCGAACCACCGGATACATGCATTCTTCGAGAGGATCTATTTCCTGGACGATTCGTCGAATCGATGCAGAGAAAAGACCCCGAAACTTGGTGTGACAAAGCACAGGCCAACATCTGATAAACGTCAGCCGAATCCCACGGGCCATTGAGATGAAATCGGCCTCAGAACGGTCAAAAGATATCACCTGCACCAAGTTATGCGGCTGGATACCCAAGAATCCATAAATGATCGTCGATGACACCACCAATTCCGATGCAACGGAGGCGTCGTCAATATTTGGCATCTTGTCGCGTGTGGCTCCAATGGTACTCATGAAATATGACGTGGTGGCGGTATACAAACTGGTGGTACCATGCGAGACATTGGAATTGATAAGCTGAGACTCGTACTCGACATGATGCTGGTTGTCCTGGTTCTGAAGCTCGGGCAAATCGCAGACTTCGATCAAACTCATAGCCGCAAAAGAATAGATGCTATTTCGTACCAACGTGCTCTCGAGAGCCAATTTCGGCACCTGTCGAGTCCAGACATAATAGGACTCGGTATCCATGGCATGTGTGAAGAGTGGAATGCAGAAGTTGCTAAAGAAATTAAGGAGGCGAAGCTCAAACCTAGTTATTTGAAGCATCGATGTAGGGGCATTCAAGTGTTGAACAATATCTTTGAACACGTTCTGTGAGGAGGAGGTCATTTGAGAGAAGGCATCCAACTTCTGGGCCGGTGCCAGTCTCACATAGTTGTACTGGGAGTCCTGTTTGACCCGATTGATTACGGTGAGATTAGGGTACTCACATGTCCGATTGGTATGGACACAATATTCACATCGCGGAAGCGCTTCATCACACTAACCAAATCGTTAGTACACATTCTCTCACAAGATTCTCTATCGACTTACCTTTATCTTGAGCCTTTTACAGCTAACACAGCCGTTTCGTGAACGTTTCGAGGGCATGATGTGCGGCACGATCTGTAAGATTCACAAACCAGAAAAAAACATGTTCTGCGCGCCTCGAATATTCTACAGATTACTGAATTTGATCTCGGGGTTCATTTCACTACGTTGCCTGAAACGGAACCCTACAAAAAAATGTGTCCTTGCTCACCGGTAATTCTTTTATTTTATCCGGTTCGTGGTTCAGTGAATGTGAAAAATTCAGGTCGGAGTTAAGATGCACAAGAGTTCCGTTCTGGCAATGCCAAGCGCATCGCAAGAGAACGGAGACCCTGATCCATATCTGATACCAGATGTTATATTCACCTCTACCTATGAAAAAGACCCTAATTTTTGAAGACCCTAATTTTTGAAGCACCACAAGGACATGTAGACCTGAAATTCGAATGATAAAAGTACCCTTTATGGTTTGGTTAAGAGCCCTACAATGTCTTAACAAGATACACCGGGTTGAAGCTACCCATAACCGTGAAATCAAGCGAGCCAAAACTGTACTTCTTGTCTACAATAAGGGTATGAAACGCTTCATCAAGCATATAGCGCCATCCTCCGAAGTTCTGTAGGTTGTAGTCACGATACCAGTTAATATAGTCGATCCACATATTGTTCTTCTCAAATGCATAGAACCTGGTAACCGTACAGTAACAAGAATAGACGTACAAGAGTCTGAGAGCATGAAACTCTTTCCGATAAAACATATCACACAAGTCAGCCGTGGTTAATGCCACCCACTTGATAATTTCCACCGGGAAATTACTCACCACCACCAGGTGAATGAGACGTTGGAACCACACAAGTCCAGTAATTAAGTGCTCTTTCCCCGGTGGATTTGCATTAAGTATATCTTTATGAAGTTCTTGAATCACGGGGTAAGGACATTTATCAAGTGGTTCCATTTCATTCTCAATGTTGCGTTGTCTCGAAGACAAGAAAAGTCCACGAAAGTTACTCTGCGCCACAACCGGCCATACAGTATTGACTGTGACCTTGATTCCTCGTGCCATGGAAAGAAAATCGGTTTCAGATTTATCAAAACAGATCAAGTTTACCATTCTGTGTGGTTGAATAGCCAAGAAACCATACACAATGGTTGAAGAAACTGCCAACTCGACTGCTACCTTGCTATCTTGATAATAAGAAACTATTTCGCGAGTGTTAGCGATAGCACTCATGAAATAATGAACAGTAGCCTTGTTGAGAGCATTAATACCGTACCTAACATTATTTGTAAGGATATGGTTATCGCTAGGTGTATCTTCGTAACCTGGCAAACCGCAGGTTTTGACCAAAATCATGGCTGCAAACGAGTAAATACTGTTGCGTACCAACGGACTCTCGACAACCAAGCCAGGGACTTGACGAGTCCAAACGTCATACGATTCCTTATCCAATGACTGGGTAAATATGGGGATGCAGAAATTGCTAAAGAAATTTAGGAGTCGAAGTTCGAATTTTGAAATTTGGAGTACTGAAGTGGGTGAATTTAGATGGCGAATAATGTCGAGATATGAGTTGTTGGATGTCCTGGAAAGTCTGAGAAATGATGTTAACTTCTGAGCTTTGGAAAGGTTTACAATTTTAATTTTTGTGTCGGTAGTAGTAGTGGCAGTGTTTACCATGGTAAGATTGGGGTATTCGCATTGGCGATTTGAATGGGTACAATATTCACATTTAGGAAGAGCTTCGTTGCACTGTAGGGGGTGTTAGATTAGTGAAAAAAGAACATATGAGTACCAGCTATACTTGCCTTGATTTTTCGCCTTTTGCAACTAAGACATCCATTTCTGGACCGAAGAGTACGTATTTTGCCCATATCGGTTCTTTTACCTCTGGAATCCCAGCCGAATTTATAATTGTGCGCATCGTCCTGAGACAATGTCATTAATTTACGATTATTTTTAGAAAGTACTATTATCTTTTTTCTGTTGGCAAAAAACGATGTAACGTAACACCCTGAACAGAGGAGACAGCAATACAGGGCCCCAAGTATTTAATTCTTGTTTGAGAGGAGGGATCAAATTTCAATAAAGGTTGTAAATAAGAAGATAGTGCTTTCTATTTAAGGCTTATAATAGGCCCTGAAACCAGCATTATAGCAGGCTGATTGACCCAATGGGTGAATACCCGGACGCTCAACAATATTTTCATCTATTTCAGTTGGTACTGGATCTCACAGGATTCCGGGACGTCCAGAATATAATTGGTAGATTCGGCCAGAAGATGTGAGATTTTGGGCGAACACGTTTTTTTCTAGGAAATTGGGAACGCAGGATTTATCAAGGTACACGCACACTCGCGTTAAATTTCGGGATCACCCATGGCAGAAGAGGAATTGACCAAGGAGCAGAAGCTCGAGGCAGCAAGAAAGAAGCTTGAAGAGTTCAAGAAAAAGAATAAAAAGAAAAAGAACAAGAAAAAGGATGAAAAGGAAGACACACCAGTAACGGACCGAGGCGAAGAGACCAACGAAGCCACACCTGAATTACTGACAACAGAAGAACCAAAGGAGGTGGAAAAAGAGGAGGTGGAAAAAGAGGAGGTGGAAAAAGAAGAAGTTGAACAAGTAAAGGAAGTTGAACAAGAAAAGGAAGTAATAAATAAAGTTGTTGAAGAAAAAGCTCCAATCGACAACTCCAGCTCCGAGTCCTTACGTCTCCAAATAGCAGAAGCCAATGAAACTATTGAGCAACAGAAATCAATCATCAAAAAGCTCCGTGATGAGAACACAGACTTGAAGTTAACCAAGATGGACTTGAACGATACTATTTCTGATTTACAACGAAAACTTGAACAACTCAAGACACAATCAGTCCCTGGCTCGTTCCAACAGGCACCACATCCGCCTGTTATGTCTCCTGTAAAGCCTGCAAAGCCAGTGTTCACTAAAAATGACTATGCAACTGCCTCACAGCAGAATTTGACTCCAAATACGGACAATTTCAGGGAGAAGTTGATGGTATGGAAGGGCTGGCAAGTGGACATGTCTGGTTGGACTACAGCATTCACCGAGAAGGTATCTATTTAGAGAATATATACTCCATTGACTATATACAAAAAAAAACAACGTGTTGCTATGACTGATTACTTGACACGGTACAATGCCATTCCCTTGATGCCCTTCTTGGCTGCTTCTTGGATCTCTATCACGTCATTATCGACTGTAGATTTTATAAATATGGATTCGGCAGGCTGCAAAGGCTTAATGAATCTCACGGGTAACCCAGAGGCCAATGCCTTGATTTCTTCTCGCGTGAGAGTTACCTTTCTGCCTGGTTTTGAAATCAATGAGATGTCTCTGATGACTGGCTGGTTCTGACGGTACTTCAACCCGAGCCACAAACGACGTGACGATATATTATCTGGAGTAATATCAACTGGTGTGACGTCTGGACCGTTCGTGGAGCCCTTCTGAATCAGCGAAATGAAACCTTCCTTGTACAACCCACGGGCAACTTGGAGATGTAATCGACTGAACGGCACCGATGTGGTTGAGATGTTCACATTAGTGCAATTCTTCAAGTGTGCACAGAAGTTGGCCAAATGGACTAACGACATGTTTGTTGGTCCTGGATTTGCGGATTCTGGAGTGAGAGAGAGAAACCTGGGTGAAAATTTTGGTTTGATTTTGGTAAGAAATGCGACATTTTTTTTGCGTTCGACATTTGTCTCGCATCATTTTTCCAGAGCCCGGTTAAAGTATGAATGTAAAATGGTTCACATTTGAAACTGTCATCTTTTTATCCAGCAATGTTTAGAAGCACGGCACTTTTTACTCGTCCAGGATTGATCCGTACCCCAATTCGTACCTACGCATCCAATGTACGTAGGTCTGCCGACAAAGCACCAAAAGTCCGGTACCTCTTTTACATGTTCCTTGTGTCGTGCGGAGCCTTGTACTTTGCGAGCAACAAGGTTGACAAAAAGGCTCCTCCCAAGAATTCGTTCAACAGCGACCGTGAGTTCTTGCAGTATGAGGAATCTACAGGCTTGAAGAGACGTAATAAGTTGATCAGTGCTGAAAAGAGCAACCTGTACAAGTTCTTTGCTGTACCTTTTGTTTCGAATGAAGAGTCAGTGAGCAGAATCGTAGCCAAACTTAAGGAATTGGACGGAAAACAAGTTAAGGTCATTGATCCCAAGGAATTGATAGTAAAGGAGGAACAGGATGAAACAAGAAAGTATTCATATCTCTTACAGGACTTGAAACAAAGTGGAAGATCGTTACCTAAAGGTTTAATCACGGCCTTAATTAAAGAAGAAGTCCATGAGTTCCTCAATACCAGAGGTGGCACTTTTGAAACCAACTTTGTCCTTAAAAACTATCCTCAGACTACCGAAGAAGCCATCAAGTTTGAAAACGACGTCGCCAGCATCCAGAAATGTCTTATCATACACTATGATATGTTAAACGAGGTTACCAAACTCCCAGACGAACAACGGCGTGCCATCAACAACGTCAACGGTTACTTTGAAACTGTCGACAAAACAAAGACCCTTGTCAGCAAGCGCGATATCTTAGACGAGAAGATCAAGGAACTTGTTTTGGCAGATCTTTAGACAATTCTTAATTCTTTCCATGTATATATATATCTAAAAAATCCGGGACTTGAAACTTATTTCTACTGGGGGTTTTCTAGTGTAGATTCAAGAAAGATATCTTCGGGAACCTTGAACGTGAGTCCTACCGATTCGGCAAACTTTTTATCACTATCCAGAAAGTCACCAGGTCGACCTGCAGCATCTCCCACAAAGAAACTGTTTTCAATGTCAACCGTACAATCTTGCTGCTTAAGATAGTTGATTAGTTCAAGCCACATCCCAGGACATGGTTTGCGCATGCTTTTGTGTTGCTCATCGGTACTAGCCGGGCCCTTAGCTGGTCTTTTGGGAGAGGCAAATACAAGGACCATTCCAGGAAGTTTAGATGCTATCTGATTCACACGATTCACAAAATTGATATACGACTTACTTGTTTTCTGAGCAACCACTGCTCCTTGGTTAGTGAAAATTACAAGCAAATACTCCTGCTTGGCCAATTGTTCTAGTTTGGCCACTACATCGCCCTTGCCTTCTGATGTTGTCCACCATTTCCAGTCTTCTGGAGAACGAGCAAACTTCAGTCCTGATTTCGTCTCAATCAATGTAGAATCAAGATCAAAGGCGGCTACTTTAAGCATGGTGCCATTGACTGAACACACATTTCGTATAAGATGTGTCCCAACAATCTCCCATCGATACTGAAACGGATTCTTACTGATAGATTCGTTCACTTGCTTTGCCAATTTCACATCTTTGCTCGTTTGCTTCGCTATTTTCACTGCAACTGACACCAGTTTTGCCGGTTTCGTCTTTAACAATGAAAAGATATCTTTACCCATACCCAGAAATCAATTATTTTGGATTTTTTCTAAAGTATTTTTTGTTTACTACAATTATCAGCATTCGATAAGAAGTAAGTACTTTTGCAAAACCAAATTCCTATACAAAGAATCACTGACTTTAACACTGTTCTACTATTTTGTATTGAGAAAAGAGCCCCCTAATTTTTACCAGATGTTCCGTTTCATCCAAAAAGTGGCTCCTTCACCGATATGTCAAATCGGACATAAAAAATATAAATGGTTGTGACCCCACTGATTGCGAAATAAGAGACACCACAATTATAAGACTAACAATCGGAGCATAATTTATAAATATGACTTGATCAGGTTAATTGATTTTTCCAGAAAAGACAATGTCAAAAGAAAAGGACGGTTATGTTGTATCTGTCCAGGAAGAAGCTGTAAATGCTTTAGGCGAACCCATATTGGATCCGTCTCAGATGTCCAAAACGGGAAAGATCTTAACCATTCTTTGGGACTCCTTGGGTAGACCTCCCAAGGAAAGAAAGTTTTTACTTAAAATGGACTTTTTTGTTTTTCTATATGCTATTTTGAGTTCATTACTTAAATACATCGACCAGACAAATATTCTGGTTACCTATGTGTCTGGAATGAAGGAAAGTTTAGACATGACAGGAAACGATCGAAACCTTTTGATAACTTATTTCAATATTGGATATTTGGTTTTCTCAATTCCCATGATTTTATTAGTAAATAATGTCAAGCCTTCAAGAGTGTTACCAACTTGTGAAATTATTTGGGCCATCTTGACTCTATCAATGGGACTTACCAAGTCAAAGACGGTCATATTTGGCCTAAGATTTATTCAAGGATCTTGTGAATCTTGTTTATTTCCCACATTGGTCTTAATTTTAAGTGAATGGTACGGTCCATTGGAGATTGCAAAAAGATTATCATTTTTAAATTCAACTTCTTCAGCCGCAGGTATTTTCTCTGGATTCCTTCAAAGTGCTATTCTCGCTACGTTGAATGGAAAATTAGGTCGTCCTGGCTGGCAGTGGTTATTTATTATTGATGGGTTGATGACGATCCCTATTGGTTTGGCAGGATACTTTTGTCTTCCTGATTTTACGGACGCTCCTAATCCAGCAGCAAAATGGTTATCAACTGATGATATTGAGCTTCAAAGGAAGAGATACGCATATTTTGGTAAGAAAAAGCCTGCTCCCTACACTTGGAAGCGAGTTTTAAAAGTATTTGTTAGCTGGCAGTTGTGGAGTTTTGTGTTTGCCTATGTCTTTTTATCCTGTGCTCCCCAAGCTCCAAACTATTTTAATATCTGGTTGAAGTCGACAAACCGATACTCTTTAATCAAATTGAATATGGTTGCAACCGCCACTAACGCATTTTATATTGTCTGGACATTTACCTTTTCATCAATTTCAAATTACTACCGTTTGAGATACCCCATATTAATGTTTGGGGCTGCTGTGGCAATGTTGGGGTTTATTCTTTTGACAGTTTGGGATATCCCATTTGGACTCAAGTTTGCTGCGTTTATGATTTGTCAAGGATTAAACTCGCTACAAACGATATTTATTTCCTGGGCCACCGAATTATATATTACGCAACCAGACATTAAGGGATTATTGGTAGCCACAGGCAATACATTTGTATACTGTACAAATGCCTGGATGCCTCTAGTTGCATACGATACGAAAAATATTGACGCTCATTTTAGGATCGGGTACCCGTTGAGTATTGCAATGCAAGTGGTTGCGGTGTTAGCTATAATACTCGTCAAGTACTTGAACAAGTTTTATCAAAAGAAACACAATTACGTGTTGAATGATCAAGGATACTGGGTGCCTCCAGAAACAGATATTACTCATGAGACGGAGTCGTTATCACCAGAAACAGATACTACGCATGAAATAGAGTCGTTATCAAAATAGCTGCAAAAAAAATTGATGTATTGTTTAAATAAAAATGATAGAAAGAAAGATTATCACCAACAACCAGAAAATCAATCTGAATGGGGATGATGCTTGAAACGCTTTGTAAAGTTCTGATATTTATGGGATTCCCCGTACAATTAGAGACGAATATCCTGCAGATGATGCGATGAGATAAGAGTGAGCCAGAAACGTTGTGACAAACGAAATTACCCCAAGCCATGGAGAAGAATACAGAAAAGGTGACGCTTGATCAGTATGGACGAAAACTCTGGAATGTTGAGGCATATGCTGCAGAAGCAAAGAATAAGAAGAAACCAGAAGATACAAGTACTTCAGGCGACTTGATTCCTGAACAGTCATCGTCATATATCAGTCATCGAGATAAGCTTCTCAAGCAGCTGTTGGCTGCTGTCAAAACATACAATATCATCAATCCGTTGAGTTTGAGTTCAAGTTATGGAAAGGATCGAAGATTCGGGTTTTCTTGCCCCATATGTAACTTATCTTTCCGCGACAACATGGCGTTGATTGATCACTTGAATTCACCACAACATATCACCAAAGCACAAGATTTGAGTAAAAAGTCCGAAACAACAGACGAGAACCAGGAAATATTGGAAGGAGGAATCACCCGTGCTTCACTTGAAGAAGTTGTTGCTACGATAGAAGCATTGGTCAAGCAACTGATACGACAACGGAGTAGTGAGACTTCTAAGGTCTCAGTCAGTTTTCAAGAGAGAGTCGAGAGAAGGAGGAGATTTGAAGAGAAAAAACGAAATAAACGGAAACAACACAAGCTAAAACAGAATCTGGAAGTAGATGATGCGAACGCTAGTGACAATGAGATGATGATGTCGGCCATGGGAATCAGTGGGTTTGGTACCACCAAGCGATAGAGAAGAGAAGTCACGTGTATATATATATAAATATATAACCAGCAAAACATTCTTTTTGGGTCTAACTTGTAATCGGGGCCAAAAAAAATTTCCTCCAATAAAAACAAGCTCAAAACTAACCAGTCAACCAGACATAACCGTGTACTATATATATATAGGACATGAGATTCACATTTAAATTTCCCTTAAGTGGGTTGTTAAGACACAAGGTTGGTAAGTTTGACTATGCCTTGGAAAAGAACATTCGTTCCAAATTGGATTCGTTATCTTCGGTGACCAAGATCTATAGCAATCCCGATGGTACTCCAAGGGTGCCAACCGACCAAGAATTCAAGACGATTGCTGAATTGCAGAACTTGTACTACAAAAGAAACCACTCGGAATGGAACTTTATACTTCCAGGGATCCCCAAAGAGCAGTTGGACTTGTTCAAAGACAACTCACAGGACTTGAAAAATTTCCAGTTTGTCACCAAGGACGCCGGTAAGATTATCGACAAGATTCCATACAAGGACGAAACCACAGGTGAATTGAAGTGGAAGATTATCCGTGAAACGGAAAAGGCTGAAGGCTGGGAATTCCCATACTTCTACTTGGTCTTGCCAATCTTCGCATATGTCGCCTACTCGAAGTACACGGCACAAATGAAGAGAAGAGAGACCGATGGTCCAGACTGGGCTGAAAAGGAATTAAGATTGAGAGCCATGGAAGATTACTTCCACGGAGATACCGAACAGGCCAAGCAATTCTTGAGCAACGAAGGCAAGTCCAAGAGGGAAATCCAAGACAGAGACGACTTGGTCATTGCAAGAATCTTGGCTGGTGACTACGACAAGTTGACCCAATTGAAGAAGAAGTTACCAAAAGATTTGATTCCTGCCGAAGAACCAAATCCTAAGCTTCAAGTTTAGAGAGCATATTTCGTCATATACATAATTGTACATTTTACTTACTTTTATACTTCACCAGCTTCTTCGATCACGATGGAAGCACTAGTTCTACCACTGTTGGAACCGTACGATTCGATCTTCTTGACAACATCGTAGCCCTCGATAACTTCACCAAAAACAACATGCTTACCATCTAACCAAGGACATGGAACAGTAGTAATGAAGAATTGAGAACCGTTGGTGTTGGGGCCCGAGTTGGCCATGGACAAAAGACCAGGCTTGTTGTGCTTCTTGGAGAAGTCTTCATCAGGGAACGACTTGCCGTAGATCGATCTACCACCGTAACCCTTACCGGTTTCAAAGTCACCACCTTGCAACATAAAGTTAGGAATGACTCTGTGGAAGATCGAGTTGGCATAGCCAAAACCTTTTTCGCCAGTACACAAAGCTCTAAAGTTCTCGGTGGTCCTTGGCACAACTTCATCGTACAATTCAAACTTGATTGGACTTTGAGCAACACCATCGATAGATGTCTTGAAGTACACCTTCGTACCCCAAGCTCTGGTAGTAGAAGAGAAAAGTCTGACGGAGTTCTTGAACATGATACTGAAAAGATGAACGGGTTTGGATTCTCAAAAACTTTCTCCACGAAATTTTTCACCGGTGCTTATACCGAACCCCGGTCGTGGATATGCGAAACTATAAGTAACTGGTTCTACTTTTTACGTCCATTCAATTAACTAAAAGCTCAACAAATCCACCTCTCCAGAACCAGAGTTTGCAGGTTTAGTGGTGGTAGTGTTGGAACTGAATCCACCAAAGAAATCATCATCAGCAGCCGAGGCAGCAGCTGGAGCAGCGGCTGGTGCAGGCGTGGACTTAGCAGCAACTGGCTTGGTAGCATGGGACTTGGTCTTTGCCGATGAGAACAACGACGAGAAGGCGTCATTGTTGGCAACAGGCTTTGCGGGACCACTGGAGGCCGCAGCTCCACTGCTGACGATACGGTTGGCTTGGGCCTGTGGCTGGTTAAAGTTCTGAACTGGCTGTTGACCGAACGATGGCTGGGCAGCAAAACCGGACTGTGGTTGGCTCTGGTACAAGTTTGACAACGAAATGTTGGTGTTTTTGGCTGGTTGTGAAGGAGCGGCTTGGAAATCGTCGAAATCGTCATCATCATCGTCCTCGTCATCTGCAGCAGCAGCCGCAGCAGGAGCAGCAGCAAACGAAGAGAAATCGTCACCCAACAAGTCTGCCTCAGGCTGGCTTGGTTGTGGCTTTGATGCAGTTGCGTTGACTCTTGAAGACGAAGTTGTAGGTTTCGAAGACGAAGCAGCAGGAGCCACGTCATATTCCTCAAACTGTTCGTTGTTATTACCAGTCTGACCACTGGAGTATGCAGCAGCAGAATCATCGTATCTTTCGCCGTAGACACCACCGTCACCAAATACTCGGTTAGTAAAGTCGCCGTCGTCGACAGAGGCACCATTCACGATCGAGGAAGCACCTCCGTAGGCACCGGACGAAACAGCACCAAACTTGTGGGCATTGGCTCTTGCCTTTTTACGTTCAGCTCTGATCATGTTGTCGTCATTCAACAAAGCAATCAAGTTTTTAGCTCTGTTTCTGACATTGATCCCCTGATCTCTGCCCTTCGAGTCGATGTAGTGGAACGACTTCAACATCTGTATCAACGATAAGTTGGTTCTAAAGTCATCAATGACACGTTCAGACCCGTTTTTCACCAAATATTCAAGCAATTGCAACGACTTGTAGATCTGTCTCCATTCGTTGGCAGCCTTCTCAGTGAAACGGCGGAATATAAAGCCGACAATTTCTTCTCTTTCTCGGTAGTTGTAGGTTCCTGCAGCAATCTTGGCCATAAGAGTCGTAGGAGCGCCCCATGGCTCGTTGTTGGTGGCTTCACGGACCCGTGACTCCATTTCGGTCAAGTTCATGGCCACTGTTTTGGGAGTTAGTATTGATCCGTCTGGTTCCGTCTCTCCACACAAGAATGTGCTACTTACCGTTCTGGGCCTTCCGAACATAAGCCTTCACCTCATAGAGATTTATATTCTTTGCTGCGTCTTTCAAGAGATCCATGGCACCTATTTGTCAGTTGACGAGGGGTCGCTGTTCCTTTGGATAATGTTTCGGTGTCAATGAAATAAAACGGATTATATACAGGTCAGCCGAAATTTGGTCACCACCATTTCTTTTTTTCTTTTTATTAGCTGCAAAATCTTTGCTTTATGAAATGCTTATAATTATACAAAAATTATTACTTTCTGTAACGGGTACGGATCCCTAGAGCCAAGTCTCTTAATTGCTGGACGCTTTTTGGAATGGCTTTTTTTGTTTCGAATCTTTGCTTGCTTTTGGGTGAACTGAATGGCGTACTTTCTTCAATCATCCCGTTGCCAAACCCAGTCAATATCGTCCCGTTGTTAAATGTAGTAGTACTGTTGCCAAATGTAGAATTCACCGTGTTGTCATGTCGGTGGATACTCTTTAGATGCTGGATAAGTGACCGATTACCGTTAAACGTCGAATTGGCCGATACAGGTGCTGAACCAGTCTCCTTGGTGGTGGTGGTTCCATTCATCGGGGTCGCATGCTTGCTTAAATAATCATACTTTCTTGCCCGTTTAGCCCGATCAAGTATCTGTGCTTCCTTCTCCTGTAGTGTGAACGCAGCCGTCGAGTTTCGTTTCCGTGACATCTCCTTTAAAGCTGTCACTTGGCGCAACTTCTCGGCCCGCTTTATACCTCGCCTGGTCAATTGACCCGTAAATGAACAACCAACAGCCTCAAATCCACTAGCCAACAACTCGCTGATGTTACCGTCCTGGACCGTCATGTCACAAAGAGTTATATCAATAACATTCTCATCATTATCATAGTCAGGTAAGTTCAATGCTTGGGATACTTCTTCGGTAGATAAACCCGCAACTGTAACATCCCAAAACACAACAATTATCTGAACTTTATACTCACTAAACTTTGTGGCCATGGAGACTATCTTTTTGAGAATCACTTCGTCTCGTTTCAATTTTTCAACTACGGATTGCTCCCCATTAGTCGGGAGCCCACACTCAAAAAGAATAAACCCAGTATTGCTGAAAAAGTCCTTGGTCAAACCACTTGGAAGCGAGGTAAACTCCACAGAAATTCTATCTTGAATCACATTCTGATACAACATTTTGTCTTTGTTGGGAATAAGCGAGAGCTTGGTATTGAGCCACTTTGAATATGGAGAGGTCCAGTTCTCGACAACAACCAAGAACCGTAACTTCATCTCTTTTTCAATCACCAACTGAAGGTCCCGGGAACACTCAGAAACAAAAGCTTTAAGATTTAACGGCTCCCATAACTCCTGGATTTCATGCTGTCTTTGCGTAAAGTTAACGGGTCCTTGTTCCTTCAAATGATGATGTTTCTTACCTGAAGGAACTGATGCACTAGATGCATGACGTGTTGGGACCTTAAATGAAATAGAATTCAATTCAGCTTGTCTCTTACGCTTCAATTCATGCTTGACCTTCAACACCGATCCAACTTCAGCCAATCTGCGTATAGCACGCAGTTTGACATTCTTACGATAAATATAGTCTGCCTTTGATTCTAGGGTCTGGTTGTAGATAACTTCAGACAAAAAGGCTGAATAAAGCTCCGAACTAAGTGACTTAATGACTTGTTGCCGTTCAAATTGTCTGTTCCGGGTTTCAATCATCTTCGGTATCATTTTGGCCAATTCCTCATCAACGGCTTTCCTTAAAAGATTTTGAAATGTATCGCCAACGGCTTGAGTGAAATACTTTGATTCCGAAAGCTTCTTTTTAACGGGTGTTGGTGGAAGTGCCACTATTTTTGGCTCGATTTTAACGGGCTGAATACTTGAAATCGATGGTTTATTTGCACTTTCAGTGGTCTTTGCTACCTCAAAAGTAAAATTTGACTTAGGCTCAGGAACCTGGAGTTTTGGAGCTGATGTAACTTTAGGTATCGGCTCTGGTTCAGCTGGTTTTCCAAACGTAAATGGTTTTGATGGCGATGGCAATGATGATTGTATCGGTGTGGGTTTGGGTGCTGATGGGATATTCTTTATTGTGGTTGAGGCTTGGCTGGTGGGTGGTGGGACAGGTGTTGTCCTTGATGCAAATGGAAGAGAGCTTCCAAAAGGAGCTGTGGATGGTGGTGGTGGCGGTGGAAGTGAGCATCCCAAAGATGCAATTGGAGGCATTGTAGTTGTTGCAGCTGTTGGTTTAGGGAATGGTGCTGACGATGACGATGGGGCAAAGCCTGAAGTTGGGCCCAGGTTCAAGGTACTACCAAAACCAAAATTGGGCTTGGAATTGGTAAATCCCTGAACGGGAGCACTTACTGGAGGAGCAATAGTAGAAGTGGTGGTTGATTGAAGAATCTTGGTACTTTGTTTCAAACCCAAATTAGCATTTGACTTACCAAGATTAATGAAATCTCTCAAAGATTTCCCCTGAATCTTGATATCCAACTGAGTCGAATAAGATTGTGCAAGCTTTGCCTTGTCATGAACTGATTTGAGTTTGTACTTTGATTCTAATTTTTCTTTGTTGAACAAATCTACCAAGATCTCACCGTCATCATTGATGAGATCGATGTCGTAGTAAGTAACAAACTTGGTTAGTTTTTCGATGGAATCAAAGCCAAGTAAGTTCTGTAAGGACGAGGATGGATAAGCTCTTCCCTTAGTATGGTAACTTCTAGCCATTGCCTTTAATGCATAAAATCGGATTTCATTGAAATGGGTTTCCAAGAGACAGGCCATGAGGAATGGAGTTTCGTCACTATATACAACTCTGAAAAACTCCACAAACATTCCTAATGACCCCGCTGTATTCACGTAGCCTCTTTCGACGATATTGTTTTGGGAAATAATGTTTCTAAAGCGCAATGCTAATTGGACGTTCTTGTCTTGCAAGATATGGTTCGGTAAGGTTTGGATTTCCCGTTCTAGTTCAGGATCTCTCAAGTGACTTAGTAAATGATATGCACGGAACTCGGCCTCGTTTGGGGCCTGGCCACCGTGGTTTCGGACATCCTGATAGATTTCGATCAATGTCTGTAATGCTTTGTTGAACTGTTCTAGTTCCTGTTGTTGTGAATGTTCGACATCAGAGCCACTCATGATGTGTAATGAAAGCAAATGGATCCGCACGATACGCTCGTTGCAGTCGATGGCTTCGGGTCCAAACGAGTTCTGGTACGTGAAATCTTGTCTGATGGATCTGGTTCTGTCCCAGATGAACGAGTGGGCTTCCGGTAATAGTTGGACGATATTGTCAACCAAGTAATTCAAAGAGTGTACCAAGATATGTGGTGGTCTCACTTCAGACGGTAAAGGAGGTGGCTGTCCTGCAGCAGGTCGAGAAAAGGCTTTGACGGCTCTGGCCCGGTCAATCTTATTGGAAGCAGGATCCTTTTCCAAGTGTTTAACGTTGTTTTCAAGTGCTCTTCTCACTCTCTCAAATACTGGACACATATCCAGACACGACCCTTGGAACAAGATGGCATCGTTGAGATCTTTGGCGATATTTTCAGCATCCACTAGTCCCAAATCCTCCATCTGTTTCCGTTCAACTTCTCTCATTTTCTGGAACTCTTCGTATAACCCCTGGTAGTCACGGCCGCTATTTGCTTGTTCCAAGGCTGCCATGCGGGCCTGGTTCTGCTTATCCCAGTCGTTCTGGACAAACGGCGGTGTATGGAGCAAACGAGGCTGCACCAACAAGTATTTCGGCACGGGTCGTGGTGCAACATTCTTTACGTTTCTCTGGAATCCAACCAGTTCGGGTTGAGCAAGGAGCTGCCCAGTAGCAGCGATTTCTTGCTGGGAATAGTTCTGGAGCTGGCCGGGGTTCTGGCGTGGTATCACTCGTTTAGGAATATCTAGCGGATCTGGCAGGTCCAGGAAAAGTATGGGATCTGTTTCTTGTTTTGTAGGTTTCTTTTTGTTGCCATTGGGCTTACGTTTCTCTTTATTGTTGTTGTTATTATTGTTATTATTATTGTGTTTGCCGTTATTTATATGAACATTGGGTTTCAGGGTCCGTTTCTTGCCTGAATTGCCGCCACGGCGAGGATCGGTGTATCCATCGCCAAACGTAAAGGTTTCCGGCTTTCCTCGGGGCTTATTGGGGTCCCCTAGTGTAGACATACGGCGTTGTATTGAGAATGGAAAAAAGTTGATGATGTTTTTTGGGTGCGCAAAGATTGATGTTATTTAATGTAGTAGACGACAAAGCCGCAACGAAGACCGTCACTCAACAAGTGTTCAGGCACACTGTAGATACTGAAACCCGCACGGATCACACTCAGCACAAACTGCTCCAAGTTATCTGGTTGTCGGAGCTGGAGAGCGACGATGGTGGCAGTGTGTGGTCCTCGAAGCCGTGCGATGGCCGCGATGAAGTGGTCGATGAGATACTCGTTGTACACGGTATCACACGCCACGATGTAGTGTGGAGCAGCAGCACCAAGTGCTGTGTATCGCTGCATGCTATCATCCAACCATTCCCAGTCAAATTCAGCGATATCCACCGTGCCGTTGCGCGTGGTGTAGCGATACGTCTTGTTAACCGAAAGATTGTGCTTTATATCGGCATTGTGTTCAAAGTTATGGTTCAAGAGCTTCAAGATATGTTTCTGGTCCGTAGCCACGTAGTGTCGTACGCGTGGTCCCACAACCGTCGCCACAACTCCCCCGACCCCAGCACCCAACTCCACCACCGTCTGGTCCAGCGAAAACTTGAACGGACACCGTTTGTCGCCCACCACCCAATCAGCAAAGAGACTGGCCGAACGCCAACACACAAACCCCGTAGACGAGGTCTGACGGGTCGAATTGAGCTCGGCAAGCGACTGGACGATCTCCAAATCGGGGCCGTGATCCAATGACACGGTGATTTTTGCCCGACGACGATCAACGTACCCCAAGTCCTGGTTATCCAAAGGCGCTCTCTCGGTATAGAGACTAAAGACATGTTCTTCTACATCGCCAATGGCATCCCATCCATCCATCATAAATATGTATATGTATATTTTTCGCACTAGATAAGGTGTTTAGCATTCAAGTACTCGGCAATCAAGATCCCTGCACCAGCAGCACCAATGACGGTGTTGTGCGACAACACAACCATCTTGAAGTCAAGCACAGCATCCTCTCTGACTCTGCCGACCGAAACACCGTACCCGTTGTCTCTGTTTCTGTCCAATCTGGGCTGGGGCCGGTCCTGTTCTTCCAAGACATGGATGGTTTTTTGGGGAGCCAGCGGACATCCCAACTTGTAAGCTTCACATTCGTACTCACGCAACGCCTGTTTCACCTGTTCTACCGAAGGTGCTGGTCTGTTGGCAAACCGGAGCGAAATACACTCGGTGTGACCATCGCTCACAGCAACCCGGTTACACTGCGCACTGACCTTGATATCGTTCAAGGGCACAAACTCGGTGCCGCTAGCATTCACTCCACCCAAGATCTTCTTGGTTTCCCACTCAATCTTGTCTTCTTCTCCGCCAATGTACGGAACAATGTTGTCCAACACATCGATACCAGAAACACCGGGTGAGAACCCAGCTCCAGAGATCGCCTGCAACGTGGTGGCTGTAAGAGCATCAATAGGACCAAACTTGTCCACCAATGGCTTCAATGGTGCCACCAAACCCGCAGTCGAACAGTTCGAGATACAGATGATGTACCCTTCCTTGGTCCCGGTGGCCTTGGCGTGTGCCACCTTCTTTTCAATAACAGACAAGTGCTCGGTGTTGACAATAGGAACAATCAAGGGCACGTCCACTTCTCTTCTATAGTTTTTGGCGTTCGAAATAACCACCAGTCCGGCCTTAACAAAATCCTGCTCAATCTGACCAGCATAATCGGAGTCCAACCCAGAAAACACAATATCACACTCAGCAAACGCACCTTCAGGCTTACACTCAGTCACAGTGATTGTTTTGGCGTTTTCAGGCAACAAGTCTGTCTGTTTCCAGGTGACAGCGTCGCTATATGCTTTGCCAGCAGACCGTGACGAAGCACCCAAAGCATGGATCTCAAATTCGGGATGGTTGGCTAACAACAAGATGAAACGCTGACCCACAGACCCTGTGGCTCCCAAAACACCGGCTTTTTTCATTCTAAAGAATAGAGATTAATAGTTGAAAAATTGATAAAGGCCTGAACCGGTGCACCTTGAGTCATAAAGATGTCGCATAATGTCGCAAACGTGTCTCTTCTACACTTTAATTTTTATGTCGCAAAACGCGTTCAACAATTTTCACTTTATTGTCGATATCCATCATGGTAAACACAGATTTCGAGCAAATCTACCTCAATATCTCCAAGACGAGTGGTCGTATGCGTATTGCCGACTCTGGTCTTGGCTGGAAATCGACTGGCAGCGCAAATAGCGCACCATTTCTTTTACCATCAGAAGAAATCTTGACGGCACAATGGTCGCGTGGCTCGAGAGGCTACGAGTTGCGGATCCAGACCAAGAACCAAGGAATGGTGCTGTTGGATGGTTTTGATGTTGAAGACTTTGCCAAGTTGAAACAGGAATTGCAGCGTAACTTCAACTTGAACGTGGAGCATCGCGAACACTCGTTGAGAGGCTGGAACTGGGGCAAAACCGACTTGGCCCGGAACGAATTGGTGTTCCAGGTCAACAACAAGCCTAGTTTTGAGATTCCGTACGCGTCGATCTCCAACTCGAACTTGACAGGAAAGAACGAAGTGGCGCTCGAGTTCAACTTGGACGTGAGTCAGGACCAGGCTGGGGACGAGATGGTTGAGATGAGATTCTATGTTCCTGGTACGGTTGAAGGCGAGACCAAGATGATCAAGAACGAAGAAGGCCAGGAGCAGCAGGAGACCGAAGAAATCAGTGCAGCTTCTGTGTTTTATGAGCAGTTGAAGGACAAGGCCGATATTGGCCAGGTGGCTGGCGATGCGATTGTTTCGTTCAGCGACGTGTTGTTCTTGACACCAAGAGGACGGTACGATATCGACATGTATCCTACCTCGTTGAGATTACGTGGTAAGACGTATGACTACAAGATCCAGTACAAGCAGATTGAACGGGTGTTTTCGTTGCCCAAGCCCGATGAGACACACCACTTGATTGTGTTACAGATCGACCCTCCCTTGAGACAGGGTCAGACACGGTACCCGTTCTTGACGATGCAGTTTGCGCGTGAAGAGGAGATCGAGGTGGAGTTGAATGTTTCGGAAGAAGAATATGAGTCCAAGTACAAGGACCGGTTGAAGAAGAACTACGATAGCCAGACACACTTGGTGATGTCACACTGTTTCCGGGGCTTGAGCGAGCGGCGACTTGTGGTTCCATCGTCGTTCCAGTCGCGGTTCTTGCAGCCCGGTGTGCTGTGTTCGTTGAAGGCTCTGGAAGGCTACTTGTATCCGTTGAACCGGTGTTTTCTCTTTGTCACTAAGCCTACGGTGTATATTCCGTTTTCGGAGATTAGCAGTGTGACGATGTCGAGAACCGGAGGAGGGGTTTCTGCGCTGAGAACGTTTGACTTGGAGATTAGTTTGAGGGGAAGCAACCAACTGCATATATTTGGCAGTATTGATCGAGAGGAGCAGGAGACAATTGAAAAGTATTGTCAGGAGAAGGGGCTTCGGGTTAAGAACGAGGAAAAGATTGCCAAAGCAATGATGGCTAAGGCCATGACCGAAGCTGGTGATGACGATGACGATGATGATGATGTAGATATGGGCAGTGCGGGAGATAACGACTCAGAGAGTGCTGATGATGACTTTAACTCCGGCTCCGATTCCGATGTAGCAGAAGAATTTGATTCTGATGCAGCAGCTTCCTCTGACGAAGAGGAAGAGCCACCGACCAAGAAGGTAAAGAACTAGGTGTATATTACAAGCGTAAACAAGCAAGAACAAGAACAAGAACAAGAACAATAGGAGTAGAAGGAATAAGGTTTATAATGGGGGAATAAGATTATTCCAGGACCTGAATTTCCTAATTGGGTAAAGCCACCAGCGGTGGGTGCGAAAGATGTTCCAGAAACGTTTAGCAAGCAGAACAGACATGATGCGGGCGGACCAGGGCCAGCCTCCGTGACTCAGAAGTACATAAACGAAGCAATAATCCCACACATCTTCACCCCTAACATATACACACACATACACCATTGAATTATGGAATTTAACGATTATTTGATTTATACGGAAGGACAGGTGGATATTCCGGTGCGTTCCCCGCGGCGCGCCGCAAAGGATCCCGTCACATTGGGGCTGCCCTCAAGTCGGCTGGATATGAGTACGTTTGGCGATAGCGATGATGCTCGGTCAACTACAGACTCGATTTTTTCACATCACCCCACCAATCAAAAAGAAGAAGAGATCGTACCTTTTTTCGACCAGGACTTGGACTCCTTGTTCCTAGAAATGAGCAGTGCCATTATCTACGAGGTCGATGCCAGAATCAACGTGGTGGGCATCCATACCGCTATATGATGATAAATTCCGCGCAGTTTGTCTATCGCTCTCCAAAGTTTTTCACTTCTTCCGTTCCCTCCCCCCTCCCCACCCCCGACAAAGAGATAAATTAGTTTTAATGTTTCTGTCAGATTTTATAATGTATTTTTTTTCCGCATCTCCCCAAATTTACCTCTATCCGATCGCTTTTTTCCATCAAACCTTTTTTAGCCGTACCTCTCTTTGCTTAAATTATGACAGACCATCCGCTCGGACTCATCATATACGCAGCGGTGAAACCGATCTGGAAGATTTACTTCATTATCGGCTTGGGTTTCTTTCTTGCCAAACGCAACATCCTCTCCGTCGCAACATGCCGTGATATCTCCGATACGATCGTCACCGCCATCATGCCATGTCTTATCTTCTCCAATATCGTGGCCAACTTAAAAAGCAGCGACATCAAAAACTTGGGAATCATCTGCTTCACAGGAACAATTCTTTTTGCCTCGGGAGCAGCCCTCGCTTACCTCACCTTCGTCGTCACCAAGGCCCCGCGCCGCTGGCTTGGTGGTCTTCTTTCCGTCGGACTTTTCCCCAACATCTCTGACTTACCCATTGCTTACCTCCAGACATTATCGGTGGGTAACGTGGTGTTCACAGCCGAACAGGGCAGTTTGGGAGTGGCGTATGTCTGTATTTTTCTTGCATCTCAGGTCTTTTACCAGTTCTGTCTCGGTCTTTACCGTTTGATTGAATGGGACTTCCATGACGAACTCAAGGCCGACGACGAGGAACAACATATTGACGAAAAGGTTCCTGAATCTCAAGGAACAGAATCCATTGTTTCACACCATCTGCTGCTGCTGCTGCTGCTGCAACTGCTGATGCTGCAACTGCTGCAACATCGCGATTTTTTATCGGTTCAACTCCACCAATCACTTACAAACGCACTGTCTCTGGGCTCTATCGCAAGTGACCGTCCGTCAAGACATGCATCCATCTCAGGCGACTACGCATCGCTTCATCTTTCAACCACACGTGCCTCTGAGCTCAGACAACTACGCTCACAAGATATGCAAGATGTTATCAACGAATACTCCGAGTTTAGTAACTTAAAACAGGGCAACTCCAATACCAGCGATCCTGCTGCCGCACCCCAGTCGCTGCCCCATCTGGCAACGTCTACCAGTACGGCCAAACGGTCCAAAGTAAGGCCGTTTCTCAAACAGTTTGGTAAAAACTTTTTGGCCCCCAACTCGGTCTCATTGATCATCTCAATTGCTATCGCCATGTCGCCGCCACTTAAGGCCTTATTTGTCAGGTCGCGGGTCCATATCCACCCTGCACCCGATGGCCAACCTCCGCTCTCTTTCTGTATGGATATCGCCAGTTATATCGGTGCTGCATCGGTGCCTCTTGGTCTTATCTTATTGGGAGCCACCATTTCGCGATTACAGATCAAAAAGATGCCTCCTGGTTTCTGGAAAACCGCTGTGATGATCACCTGCTGTCGTCTCATCTTGTTGCCGATTGTGGGCGTGGGCATCACCACCGGGTTCCACAAGGCTGGATGGTACGGACAGGATCCGTTGATTCGCTTTGTTAGTGTGCTTGAGTTTGGATTACCGAGCGCGACGGTTTTGGTATACTTTACTGCGTTCTACACCGATCCCACCGCAGAAGACCATCTCCAGATGGACTGCTTGGCGGTCTGTTTGATCGCTCAGTACGCGATCTTGTTCATCTCCCTTCCGTTTTTGGTCACGTTTACGTTTAAGGTCTCTTTGGGTTACTAGAAATCATAGAATAATTTAATTCGCATATATATATAATTCGCATCAATTCTTTTCGTGTCTTTTTTCTTGTCTCTTGTTTCTTTAATTGCTATGGCTCTTTACTATAACCTTGTTTTCGGCCTCTTGGTGGTAGAAATGGCGTTCTTTACGTTGATGTCGTTACCGTTTCCACGCAGAGTAAGAAGAAGCGTGTTGGCCACCGTCTCGTTGCCGTTCCGTAACGAACAGGTCCAGATTGCTATCAAGTGTATCTTGGGATTCGTGGCGGTGTTGTTCATCGACTCGGTCAATCGCGTTTACGCCGTGACAGCCGAGCTCCACTCCGCTTCCACCAACACTGTTGTTGGTGGTTTGGTCAGTGAACGTGCAGAAATCCAAACCAGACGTTTCTATGCCCAAAGAAACATGTACCTCTGTGGATTCACATTGTTCTTGACATTGATCTTGACGAGAACATACTCGCTCGTGGCCGAACTCATTGTCACCAAGGACAAGTTGGATACCTTGAAGGCCAGTCCCGTCAAGGAATCAAAGGATGTTGCTGACTTGAAACAACAATTGGCCAGCCGTGACGAAGATTTACAGATCTTGAAGGACAAGGCCAAGCACTTGGAAGCCGAGTACGATGCCTTGAGAAAGCGTTAGATTATATGTATGTAGTTTAACTATATGAATTGCTCTTGTGTTTAGGCACGAAATTGAATCCAGGCCCTGCCTTACCCAAAAACATCTCGGTGATCTTGATCCAGTCACGGTAATCGTCGGAGCCCAACAACGTCTCCATCTCGTTTCTGCCTCTCCATTTCGGTGGTCTTTCGTTGATCTTGGGTGGCAATCTCTCCAAGATCCCTACGGGAATGTACCGGTGGGTGAAACTCAAGAACTCACACATGAACCGTCTCGCCAATCCAACCCCATACAGATCAGAGCCCCAGTGCTCAATGGCATAGTCGGCAAACCTACCCATCATCTCCAATCTCTCCAGCGACGACTTGTCCAAGTACTGCTGCGCCTCAACTTCTTCAAAGATCCATGGCTTGATAAGTGCACCTCGAGCCACCATCGTCGAATCAATCCCAGCAGTGTTCACAGCACGGTACCAGTCTTCGTGGGTGTACACATCCCCATTCCCAATAAATTGGGTCCGTTGCGTATCGCTAAGCTCCTTGTTGTCGGCCTTGATGTCGTTCCATTCCTTAACGGTCTGAGCCACTTCACCAATGTATGCCCAGTCGGCTTCCTTGGTGTACCGCTGCTGTCTCGAACGTCCATGGAGCGTAATCGCAGCCACGTCGTTCTCGGCAAGAATCCGCTCCACCAACTGCTTGGCGGTGTTTTTGTTATCTCTCGTGCCCGTTCTAATCTTGACGGTGGTGGGAATATCTCCAGAACAAGCATTCATGGCCTTCAAGATTCTTACTAAACGTGCAGGCTGCTCCATAAGAGCGGATCCTTGTCCCTGGCGGTACAACAAGTCAATGGGACACCCACAGTTCAAGTTAAGTTCAGAAACATGTTTTGTTTCGTTATAAATGGCTTCGGCCGACTTGGCAGCGGCCCAGTGCTTAGAGGTAGCGATCTGGACCCCGAAACCAGGATACTCAGATACATGGGCCTTGGGTAAAGCCCATTCGGAGTTGTTGGCCTGGAGCAACGGCACGGTCAATGCCATTTCGGAGTACGTGACATCGGCACCGAGCGTACGCATAAGACGACGGTACGGCAAGTTGCCTACGGTTGTCAAGGGCGACACGATCTTGGCACGTCTCAAGTCCAACTTCTTCTTTTCTGCTATCTTGTACGGAGCCTCGACGTACGTGGCCTGGTTGGTCTTGGCCGCTTCTTGGGCCTTGGCGATGTTTTCTTCATTCTGCACCAACGAGTCCAAGTACGGAATCACCGTCAGGGCCACAGTAAACACGTACTTCTTCTTCTGCAACAAGCTCTTCTTTTCACCAGCAATCTTGTTGACTTCGTAGTTGTCTTGCTTGGCACGTTCCATCCGATCTAAATCCTTGGCAAGACGGTTGGTTTCCTTGTTGTAGTGCAGCTGTAACCATCTACACTTCAAACCAGCAGGACAGTAGCCAAGAGCCTTGAACACAGGACACACACCTTCGATATCTTGTGGTTTCTGGGCAAGATACTCGGCCACATTGTGGGTGTTGCGACACTTATCGGCCCCAAACGCACACTCACGGTTGTTTTCGGGATCCAACAACGTCGAACACAAACGAACTTCGACTTCTTGCCTCAAGTCACGGTTCTTGTTCTGTCCTCTTCTCTTTTTACGCTTGCCATTGCCAGCACCAATATCTTCCTTCTCACGATCTCCACCCTCGGCCTCATCGTCATCATACACTTCGCTGCTGACAGTGTTTTCCACAATAAACTCAGGTTTGATGGAGGCAATTCCTTTTGCAAAATGGTCCACCAAATGAACTTTCTTGGTCTCGTTACCGTCGACGTCCTCGTTGGGTCTCTTTTCTGCGGCTGATGTCATCGCTATCGGTGAATGAAAGTTCTCTATATATATTTTTTTTCGCAGTCAGAACCAGAACATCACCAATTGGCACATTTGCACCATTACACCCAAAAAAGCAGTAAACTTGCTGAAAAAGAAGGTTACTGTCAATAAGAATACACTTCTTCTTTAGTTATCACCTTTTTCTCCCGCTCTTTTTCTGTATTCTTTAACGTAACTTTGTCTAACGTTTGAAACTCATCTCATCGAGGTGTTGGTGGATTATGTACACACCGCATCCCAAAATTTTTCTATCCTCTTCATCTTAACCACAACACTTTCTCTGCAACAATATGGTGGAGCCCTTCAAAAAGAGAAAGATCGAGTCCGTAAGGACAAAAGCAAGACCCTCAAAGATATTCAGTCCTTTTCGTGCGCTCGGAAACGTTTCGAACGACACACCGTTTGCCTTGGGAAGTTTGGGGTCGACGTTTTATGTTGTCACTTCGGTGGGCAGACTGTTCCAGATCTACGATATAGCCACCTTACACTTGTTATTTGTATCCCAATCACAGACTCCGGCCAAAATCACATCCTTGACGGCCCATTTCCACTACATCTACGCCGCATACGCCAACAAGATCGGTATCTACAAGAGAGGCCGCTTGGAGCATACCTTGGAATGCGAAACAAGTGCTACAATCACCCACACTTTGGCATTTGGAGAATATTTCATAGCAGCAGCCTCTGACGGAGAAGTTTTCATCTTTAAGAAATCGGCGGGCGATAAGTACCCTCGCGAATTGTACACCTCATTGAAGGCCATCAACAGCGATATCGAGGGCAAAATCGTCGGCTTGATACATCCTCCCACATACTTGAACAAGATAGTGGTTGCCACCACCTCGAGCTTGTTCCTATTCAATATTCGTACCGGCAAATTGTTGTACAGATCCCCAGCCGAAATGTTTGTTGAAAATATCTCGTGCATCGAATCGGCACCAGTCTTGGATGTTATTGCCATTGGAACGGCCGTGGGAGGCGTCTTCTTGTACAACTTGAAGAAGGGCCGGGTCTTGGGCGATAAAATCTATGCATCTACCAAGGAAGAAGCGGCCAAGGTTGTTTCGTTATCGTTCAGAACCGACGGTTCGCCCCACATTGTGGCTGGTTTGGGTACCGGTGATTTGTACTTTTATGACTTGGCCAAGCGGGCCAGAGTCCATATCTTGAGAAGCGCCCATCGTGAAAGCCATGGTGGTATCTCCAATGCCAAGTTCTTGAATGGTCAGCCCATTGTTGTCACTAATGGTGGGGACAACCAGTTGAAGGAATATGTGTTTGATCCAAGCTTATCAACCACAAACTCTTCTGTAGTGTCTCCCCCTCGTCATTTGAGATCCAGAGGTGGTCATTCGGCTCCTCCAATTGCTATTGAGTTCCCGCACGAAGACAAGTCCCATTTCATATATAGTGCGTCCCGTGATCGGTCCTTCTGGTCCTTCTCGCTCAGAAAGGATGCCCAGGCTCAAGAATTATCCCAGAGACCCCCCAAGTCAAAGGATGGCAAGAGAAAAGGCGGTGCTGTGTCGTCGATGAGAGAAAAGTTTCCGGAAATCATAGACATTACCTCATCTCAAGCTCGTGAAGGTGACTGGGAAAACATCTTGACGGCTCACAAAGATGAGACGTTTGCTAGAACGTGGGACTCACGTATCAAACGTGTCGGTCGCCATAACTTGAACACAATTGACGGTGGAATCGTCAAATCAGTGGCTATATCACAATGTGGAAACTTTGGCTTGGTTGGCTCAGCTTCTGGAGGTATTGGTGTCTACAACTTGCAGTCAGGAATGTTGCGTAAGAAGTATGTCTTGCACAAGAAGGCTGTTACAGGTCTTGCTATCGACGGAATGAACAGAAAGATGGTCAGCTGTGGCTTGGACGGTATTGTTGGTTTCTATGACTTTTCTCAGTCAAAGTACTTGGGAAAGTTGCAATTGGATGCTCCCATCACCAGTATGGTGTACCATAAGTCATCGGACTTGATTGCGTGTGCCTTGGACGATTTGAGTATCATCATTGTCGATGTCACCACCCAAAAAGTGATCAGAGCCTTGTTTGGTCATACCAATCGTATAACCGGCTTGGATTTCTCTCCTGACGGTAGATGGATCGTATCTGTTGGGTTGGATGCTACCTTAAGAACCTGGGATTTGCCAACCGGTGGCTGTATAGATGGTGTCAGACTTCCTAACGTGGCAACTTCTGTCAAGTTTTCTCCTCTTGGAGACATGTTAGCCACAACACATGTGACGGGTAATGGTATATCCCTCTGGACCAACAGATCTCAGTTCAGACCTGTTTCTACCAGACACATTGAAGAAGACGAGTTTTCCAGGATTTTGTTGCCCAACTCTTCTGGTGATGGTGGGTCTACGATGTTGGACGGTGCCTTGGAACCGGAAGATGAAGATGAAGAAGCTGACCGTTTATCTCAAACTTATCAGACCGCAGAGCAGATCGACGAGTCGTTTGTTACCTTGACACTCGGCCCCAGAAACAAGTACACCACTTTGTTGCATTTGGAGACGATCAAGCAGAGCAGCAAGCCAAAGGAAGCTCCTAAGAAACCGGTACAGGCTCCATTCTTTTTATCTCTTTCAGGCGAATCTGTTGGTGACCGTGCTTCTGGTGCTGAAGGAGTTGTTCACGACAACATTCAAATGGATGGCGAAGACGATGACGGCAGCAGTAAGTTACTCAAGTTGAAATCTGGCCGTGGTCACTCGTTTGAATCGACATTCACCAGATTATTGAGAGAAGGGAGTGAAGCCAGTGACTATACCGAGTTCTTGAAGTACTTGGTTGCGGCTTCACCTGCCAATATCGACTTGGAAATTAGATCGTTGAACTCGTTCCCACCACTCGACGAAATGTCCAACTTTGTTGATGCATTGAACACTGGTCTTAGTTCAAATACCAACTACGATCTTTACCAGGCCATTTTAGCAATGTTCTTGAAAAACCACGGCGATATCATCCATAACCACAAGAACGAGGAACTGTTGCATGATAACTTGGACATCTTGAACGAGTCCAACCACAATGAATTGGAAGAAATGGATGGTTTGGTCAAGTATTGTGCGGGAGTCATTGATTTCTTGACCACAGTTTAGCTTTTAACAGCGAAACAATAATAATAAAAACAAACCTCTTGAATGTAAGTAATTGTAAGGTAAATTTGCATCCATTTTATCACGAGTTCGATTTATGTGCAGTTTTGCCGGAATCCCACTAACTATTTTGATAAGTGTTCCTGTGACGATTACTACTACGAGCCCATGAATATCGATATAGTAGAACCGTTCAATCGGATCCATTTGGCGTCTGGGTTAAAAATATCGACGATTTACCAGAATGGTTCACGACTCTACGTTGGTTTGGCTAATGGAGACTTGGTTATTTACTCAAACACTGTTCACACCGAGTCCACCAGTCTGCCAGTGGATACCTTGCCAAAGGTACCCAACGACATCAAGCAGTTTTTCAACGATGATTCCCAGTCCCAGCAACACATGCCGTCCACCATCCACACCAATGTTACGCGGGACTTCTCGCCAGTTCTTAAGATTATAGAAATACCGACACGCACGAACGACGTGACCATTGCCGTTGCGTGTAACGAAGCAGTCCACATTTACCATGTGTTGCCCAACCGAATCACAGGTATCCAGAAATTGGGCGAATGTAAGCAGTTCTCCGATTTCCACTTTGTGGAGACCGAAAATGGCCGCTCCCTCGTGGTAGGGGCGAGAAAGCGCCTCTATGTCTACCACATTTCAAACAGCTCTAGAAAACCAACCTACTGTGATACTCATTCCGAAATACTACTCAAAGATAGAATAAAATCCATTGCATCATACTTACATCAGTCATCGCTTCTCATTTGCCTCATAAATGACTTTGTTCTTCTAGATTTAACCAAGTACTCCATCACAGACTTACCGGTGGATGAAACTGCATTATACAACTTCAACCACAGCAATTCTTTCAGCTACTTTGGCTTAGGATCGGCTGGACCATCAATATGGGCCATTCAGTACACTGGATCGAATATTCTTTTGGTTAAGGATACCCAAAGTGTCATTTTGAACTTAAAAGAGGAAAAACCAAACATAATTCTGTCACCAATCAAGTTACATGCGGTTCCAGCCTACATGGCATTCATAGATCTGCTTTATTTGCTTGTGGTATATAATAAAAACTTGGAAATCATTGATATCAATAGTGGCGACCTCATACAACGATTCAATCACCAAATCACTAATAACATCTCAGCATTTTATGACAAGCAATGCATCTATATTGCATCAGCGTCTAACGTTTTACAATTCAATATTTTGGGTTTCCAGAAACAAATTGACCAATATTTAAGTATTAGTGGGAAAGTATCTAATGGAAATCTCAAAGACCCTAATAACGACCTCAAATTTATTGGTCTCCAGAAAAGTATTGCACTCGTGTCAAACTTGAATTCAACAAGTCCATTTTTCAAGGATAGCAAGGTATCGAACGAGAAAAAGAAGCAGCTTATACTCCGAAATTTGCACCGTAAAAGGGCAATAATTTTGTTTGAGTCCTATTCCAAATATCATGAAGCATTGGTTGATATTTGTTCGGAATGGCTTATCTCGTTTAGTGACGTGTTGGAGCTTTTCCCCGAGTTTTTGAATGGAGAAGAACAAATTTCTAAGCATGGAGACACGCCACTGTGGGGGGATGAGTCCAAAAGTTTCCGGTCTTTTTCACACAATGTGATCAAGCGGATTTCATTGAGCGATATTCAAGGGTCGAACTTTTCGTCAAATACAGGTGAATCCACCGAGAACGAGATAAATGATACCCAGAGCACAATATCACTGGTTAGGACCCAAAAGATAGCCAACGAAAAGCCTCTGCTACAAGGCTACTCAAAATCGATTAATATTAGAAAATTTTCCAAGGCTGTCAATAATCTCATCATTTACTTGACCGATCAAAGAAGAATCCATATGAATTTCCTCAATGATCCCCAAACTGCCATGAAATGGAAGGGAATCGAAATAACACAATTTGATCTATACCCTTGGTTAGATAGGCAATCACTCCATGTTCAGCTAACTCACATGGCTGCATGTATTGACACTTCGTTGTTTCTTTGTTATTATCATACCAAGCCAATGTTGTTAGGACCTTTGTTGAGATTACCTAATAATCATTGTAATGCCAAGGTTGTTAATCAGCGTTTACTCAAATATGTGCATAATCACTACGAGCAGAAAACATTGCAACAGCCCAATTTTATCAAGGAGTTACTTGATTTCTACTACGGCAGACATTTACATAAGGATGCGTTGGAAATGCTTTATAATTTGGCTCACGAAGAGGCAGAAGATCTCCACAGTAATGCAGACTATAACAACTTTGATAACTACGTCAAGGGCCCACAGCTTACGATCCAGTACTTGCAGAAACTTACCAACGATGATTTGGAATTAGTTTTGCAATTTTCCTTTTGGGTGCTTGTAGATGATCCCAAGCACAGAATTGAAAATGGACGATTGATTTTTATGAATGATTCCATTGAGTGTGAAAGTTTTGATAACTTTAAAGTTGTGGAGTTCTTTGTTGACGTGATCAATTCGGATGAATTGGGTATTGCATATCTCGAATGGCTTATATTTGAGAGTGATTTAGTTGAGCATCTTATCAGAAAGAAGATTCAGCTGAAGTTCCATACTCAATTGGTATTGTTGTATCTCAAAGATTTAGAGAAACAACTACTGCTTGACGATGCTGAATTTGCTGAAACCGCTACATACAAAAAGTTGTACCAATTTCTCGAAACAACAAATCAATATGAACCATGGACGGTGCTAAAGAACATTTCTACCACAAACGACCGTTTTCTCCGTTTCACGGTGTTTGTTTATAAGCGATTGGCAGAGCACGAAAAGTCTATTGATGTGTTGTTTAACCAATTGGAAGATTTGGATCAGGCCATGGCGTATTGCTCTGACATCTATCACCAGCCCAACAGTAGGCATGAAGGAGAAAAGTTGCTCCAGAAGCTTTTGGAGGATATGCTCGTTAACTACAACGATAACGTCGACCGGATCAAGCGACTTTTGACCCTTCAAGGTTCGAAAATGTCCATATTCAAAGTATTGACGTCTTTACCCAACTCTTTCCCGTTACACAAGCTTTCGCAGTACTTGTCTGGTCAATTGCGTAGCTCACAAGAAGCATTGCATGATGGCCGAATTGCGGCTCAATTGTTCAAGGTCGGGACAATCAAACTACAGGAAAAAATCTTGACTGAACAGAGTCAGGGATACAGCATTGAATCTGCAAAGCAAGCTTGTGCTATATGTCAGAGACGGCTCGGTTACACTGTTTTCAGTGTGAACATGCAGGGTGAAATCGTTCACTACGCCTGTCTAAATAAGAATAAAAAATGAATCCCAATGACAAGTCATGTGATTTTAAAGGGTATGTTTTTTTCTTGGATGCGTGTGAAAACCGTAAATATTGACTGTGTGCAGGTCCTATGAGGGACCCAGACTTGTCCATCGCGCAGAAATATCAACATTAAGTGTTCGTACTTGTGTCATCATCAATTGAACAAGTTTGCACCAATGGCCCAACCTCCAAGTGAAGGGATCAGGCTTCCGCCCATATCTTTCCTTTCGGGTCAATCTGGAACTAAGCTTCCTACCCCAAGTCTAGGAATATCGAGCTTTTTAAATCTGTCTGAAGAACCGGTACCGAAACGAGTCAAGGTAGAAGCAGAACAACAACTGCCTGTTGTCGATAATCAGGTGGTGGATGGAGATTCAAAAACTGAAAAAGATGCCGAAGCAAATGACACCAAACCTACAGATTCTGCGACTGTGAATGAGTCCGTGAGCGGGACCGAGCCTGCGGCTACGGCTGCCGCTGCCGCTCCAGCTGTGGTGGCTGTTGTCGTCGAAGAGGCTCCAGAAACCACCGTTGTTGATCATTCAAAAGAGGCAGACGACACTACTGTGAACGTGCAGCAGTTCAAGGTGCCAGCTGTACCCGTTGTGCTTAATACGGCACCCATACATGAAGTGATTTCCGAGTATTTCCCAGTAAGACACAATTTGGGAACGATTGTGTATAATCCCACAACAACATGGACAACATTGCAAACGTCACAATTATACGGCTTGAAATCTGATCTCTACGACCGGTTCGAAGAGATAAAGGAACATTATGCTTCTCGGTTGGAAGAGAACCCTGCCATTGAAACGCGATACATACCGTCTATCCCTCCGTTGACGCAGGAATACATCAATAGCATAATAGAGGTGAAGATTCCCTACAGGTATGTGAGCGAGCATCTTACGAATATGGACGAGGTTATTGTGCGTCGTGAGCTCTGGGGAGGCGCAAGTGGGGTATACACCGACGACTCGGACATTTTGAGTGTGTTGACACATTTGGGCTTGTTTGAGAATACAGTTGATTTGAAGACGTGGAATCTGCGATGGGAGCGCAAGGACTTGATTCGGCCACTGGGCACTGATGAAGTGGCGCCTGGTGACCTTTCAGTTGAAGTATTGTTGTTGCCTCCTTTGCCTCAATATCACGGGTACTATGCCCATGGAATCAACTCACGGACATGGCCCGAGCACAACAAACATTCTGGATTGTCGATTGCCATACATAATATCAAGTGGGAGAGCTGTGGGGCATATTTGCGTGATACATCAGTGTTTAGACGGTATCAGACAGAAGTGATGAGGGATAAGAACGAGAGTTTCAAACGTGGAAGTGGATGGAAATTTGACTTAAAGCTTTATAAGACGTTGAAGAAGAAGTTCAGCACCAATGAAACCCTGCAGCTGGACCAGAACAAGGATATATAACGAATCAATGTACTATATTTCTAAATCACATGCACATAGATGCTAAAACTCTACGGTGGTTGCAAACAAACAAAGCAGTATCTACTTAATAAAATAAAACACTATGTTTCTTTGAAACTAATCAATTATTAAGGGAAAAACCTCTTAAATAAAGCCAAATGCATTGGTCTCGAGATCCCTTTTTTTTTTGGAGGGTTTCGAAGTACGAGTGGCTCACATTAATTAGCGCTACTATGCTTCGTCAGTTTCATACTCGTAAAGATTGGTGGTTATAAGAGTTGATATTCTCCATACTTTTGTGGGAGGATTCTTTCCATCAATTCCATGTATGCAACGTTAGAAGAGGTTGGTCCCGAAGTCTCAGTAACAATTCCAGAGGGATCCTCGCAGATTGTACAGATCAAGGAGATATAAGATTTGCATATTTCCAGATATAATACCTCCATTGCGCCCATCAAAGAGTCACATCGAAGATGGCATGTTGAAGTGATATTGCCGTGGTGGGTGACATTTTTTCCTCTGTGAATAGGTTGATAATACAGCATAAGTTGTCTTCCAGAATAACCGGTACTCCAATTGGGTTTGGTTCTTCAAATTCTTCATTTTGAAGGGTCACAAATTACTTGCATTATTTCGGACCAGATATTCATAAATCGCACATTTCCTCGGAATGATGGATTCTTTAGTACTCCGAATATGTAATTAATTGGCAATATTTCGTTCTTCGCTTGTTTAGTACTTCTCTGTAGATCATTGAGTTGGGTAGTATATTTTTTCAATAAGTCATATCTGAAATTCGGGTTATATTTGATTAGATGATTTAAACATTCAATGGTCTGCATTGCCACCACTCCTGTTGTAGCTCGTGTTGGTAAGCTCTTGCTGCTATTTTTGCAATGTAAACTAAATCGTGAGTATACTTGCTGCAATGTAGTCTTATTCAACAAACCTTCCTTCAAAATGATCAACAATCGCCACATAACAGCAATTCTGGTATGCTTGTTATACGTGATGAATTTGAATGCAACATAGCAATGATGCCTTTGATCTATATTCAATGGAACAAATAACATACGAATCAAGAAGCTGATGCCGTTGTCATCAATTATTGGGCTCACAAATATTGGCACATCCATTTTATTGTGAAAATCACCGCTATCGTGTATATTATCATTTACCGGAACTTCTTCTTCGTCATCATCTTCTTCATCTTCTTCATCGGAATCTGGGATTACTCTATTTGGAGCATTCAGCCGAATCTGATCATCAATATTGATTTCATCATTTATCAAATCAAACTTCCTTGCAAGTTTTGAAGATAATTGGTGGATTGCTTTTTGTTGGTCCACGTGAAACAACAAGTTCAGACATTCTTCCCAACGATCCATCGTGGAACGTAAAAATTGGTACCCTTTAGACTTGGATATTTTCAAAGGGCTATTTCTAGCCCAACTGGATGTTCTATTTAACGGTACTCGAACTTGAACGTTCGACTTACTCGCAAATATAGGTTCTGGAGTAGCGAATAGTATACCTGCCAATGCTTTATTGGGATTTTTTAGGCAACCAGATGGACAATTAGACCTCTCAAGTTGGTAGATTACTTGGTGCTCGATCTGATTTTCGTCCATCCAGCTTTTTAGTGTCTGAAATTCTGTGTGACTTTCACAACAGTCAATGGTAGACTCGAATGCCTCTTGTAACGCAAGATTATTTAACTCGTTGTCTTCGTGAGCTTCTGTTTCACTGGATATTGTTTCACACTCAAGGGTCTTTGAGTGGTTACCTAAAATTTTGCCATAAATAGCTATCAACTGCGTGAACTTGTTGACTATTTTGGTCGCTGTTGGATTGTTCAAATCAATTTCAGATAAAGTTATACTGATTTGAGACAAAATGTTCATTTCCTTTAGTTTATCAGCTAATAGGCACTGGTCATTATTTGCTTCTTCGCCACTTGCTAATTTTTCATTCTCTTGCAAAGTGAACGATAATGATGTCACTAATATATCAAGTGAAGCGATCAAATAGCCATAAGAAGGCGACTGAGCATCTCCACTTTCTTTATTACTTTTCATCGTTTCGATTATCCTCGTAACAAATTTATTTTGAATAATTGAGGTTGGATTATCTTCATCTTCACCATTCAGAATTTTCTTCCCCGATAGAGGCGTGGATACTAGAGCCATGAAAACTAACTTTGTGAGTGAGAAAGCCACTTCAACTCTTTCATTTTGTATACTACCTTGTCCTATCGTACAAAGTAAATGACAGAAAAATTCCACTGCAGACATCTTATTCCGTTCTTGGTTTTTATAATCATATTCAAAGTTCAAAAGGTCAAATTTGGCGTCTTCGTATGTTTCAGTAATTTCAATTATAATTTGAAATAAAAAGCACATGTATGCATATTTTGAGTTCTTATACAATGCATCACGCGTCCATTTTTGATCAAATTTTAGGATAATATTGTCTTCGTTGTCAGGTCCAGACAACCAATTTTCTGATGCGGTATCAATTAGCTCACTAAGTAAAGTTGGTACAATAATACTCGGTTGTTTATGGGTCTTTTTCGAGGCAACATTGAATGGTTCAGTATTATTTTGCAGCTCATCTGTAATCTTAGAGACTTCAATGACAAAAATTTCTGTATCTCTTGTCATCAAATTCGATGTTGTCAACAAAGAGTGTACTCCATTCTTACTTTCCAGCGAAATTGAATCAGTATTCATGGACATTATTTGGCCAATTATTTCTGGAGTTTCATAGCATCTTCTGCAAAGAATAAGAATTATAGTTCTATAACGCTCGTGTTCACCATCGGTGGTACAAAATTTCTTCCCATTAAAGATTAGTATCCGTATCAACTCTGAGTTTGCTATCTTATAACGTAAGGTTTCGTCACTTGTAAACAATATCAATAAACGAGCAATTGTAGAAGCAATCTCAAAATCACAGACCAGTTGTTGTATAAGAATCTGATCAAGGATAGATTTTTTACCCGTAGAGTCCATTATTAAAGTTTCACTGTAGTTACCGGTTGAGCCATTCACGGTCATCTCGACCAGATACAACTTTTGAAAAATCAAGACCTGCTCAAGGAGTACCAACCACCCTAAAAGACTTTCTTGCTCAATTTTGGAATTAAATTGTTCAATAACGACCTCTGATATCTGTTTTATAGCTTTGTGATTGTCGTGTGAAACTTGCATCTGTGGAAGTAACTTACCTAGAAGCATGGCATAATTGGTACTTAAGTTCCCAGTAGAAAAATTGGAAGAAAGCTCTTGTATCTTCTTGAATATTATGCCCAAGTTTAGTTTAGAATCCACAAGAATGCTTGCAATAAATGTAACTGCTTCGGGGCTCTTTTGAGTGAGTGGTACCCAGTACTTCAAAATAGTATCAATTTGGGCTTCGTCTAATTTGGAAAGTGTCTCAGTTCTTGAAAACCTTGATAACTCAGCACCACGTCGAACATTATTTCTCTCAAAGGCTTCGTTATATTTTTTTAATTCGTCTTCTGTAATTCTCATCGTATAATCCTTCAAATGGTAGGTATTTGATAGATCAGATATCTCAAATCCCTCCTTGTAGAATTTTTCAGCCTCTGCTTCACTCATTCCAAGAGAGACCAAAAACTCCACTTTCTTGATTGGTGGTGATACATTTTGAACAACCAATGGAATAAGTTCGTATTTGGATATAACATCATCAGTTTCAAATGAAAATCTTGCAATGCCAAAAAGTTGATCAAGAAACACCCGAGGGATAATCAACTCTCCTGCCAAAGCCATGGACATAGACTCTCTTCCAAAAAGACTTTTGATTAAATCTGTTGCCACTATCTTGGTATGGTATGAATACGCACTGAGAAAGTTGTTGGCGTCCCTGTCATATCCATCGTGAAAGTACGAGCAAACTAGTGGAAAACTTGTGGTCCCCTCAACACCAACTAATCTTTCATAGAACAGGAAGATTTGGTGTAGTCCATTCATCAATATACTGCTCTCCTCAGATTTGATGTAGTTCAATTTCTGCACTTCCAAGATAGAATTAGAATCTAGGTTCAATATTCTTTCCCATATACCCTTGGCTAAGAAACCTAGCTTATCAAAGAATCCACTTTGCAATAATGCAATCACCAAAATTGGCTTGATCTGTCGCCTGTCATCTTCCTTATGAGAAACCGTTACTAAAATAAAATTGGATACAGTTAATATGTAGCCATATTTGTGATAATCATTTGAAAATGGCATATCCAAAGCAGACGTAAACGTCTTGCAAATATTCAACAAGGTCCTAACAATAGATCTTTGTATCTGAGGTGAGTCCTGTGAATAGGATGTACATCCTCGCACCAAGCTGGAGTAAACTTGAAACACAAGTTCACAAATATTGTAAAGTGACATGCGAATAAGCCTTGTATAATGCACGTTGGCATCTGTTTCGCGTACCATTGTTTTCGATTTTATGGCAGGTTTCTGACTATAGAAGCATGTTGGTGGAGATTCAATGTTTGTAAGCCAACTAGGATTTGTGGAAATGGCTATCTCGTCTGTAAGACTCGTACAAATTGCTAGTTCTTCGATCGAACTTTGCTCGAATAATACAAATAGTTTATGGATCAACTCATAAACCTCTTCCGATTTGATGATTGTTTCTTCATCGAAACCATTGTTTTGATAATGTGTAGTAACGAATAGTTTCAACATCAAACGAATTGATGCAATATTTTTTAATAATTCGATCCTATCATTCTGAGCAATTTTATCAAACAATGAATCATTTCGATGATTCCGTCCTGTAAGTTCTTTGATAAAGTGGTCACTCATCCGAGATTTCAATTCACTGGAAATCAATTCAAAAACTTCCGATTTTTCATACCTTTGAAGGATTAATTCCAACATTTCCAATATTTCATCATCCCATTCAATTACACGAAGCTGTAGAAGTGGAATCCAATCTTGAATAGTTACAACTTCCTTTATCTGAACGCTTTCATCGCTGCAGGTATCAAGAAAAGTGCCAAAAATACTCACAAGAACTGATAAATAGTTTAATATTTTTGATTCGTTAATTGGTTTCAAGCAAATATCTTGCAAGGACTTTGAGTGCATTGTTTCTAACTGGTGAGATATCTCAGCAGGAGCTTCCGTTAGAATCCTCTTAAATTCTCCAAGAAAACTTGGTTCCAAATCTGGACATGACGAAATTGCATCATGAATGAGATAAATCAAATCATCGACTGGTTCTCCATAAAAATCTGATAGGGTATCAACACTTTTAAAATTATTGAAAAAACTGTTTATAATCTTCATTTCGTCAATTATTGCGGCTCCGCCTGTCATTGCATATGTCTCAGTTATGATAGTTAACATTTCACTGGCCATAGCGAATTGCAATGTAAGTAATGATTCAATGTTGTTAAATAAGACATGAAGTATATTTCCTTCTTCAAAACTTGAAAATATGGCAGGTTCAACTTGAAGCAATGTGCTTATTAGCCGAACAACCTCTTGTGAAACATCGCCACCAAACCATTTGTGGTTGGCAAGAATAGATGAACATCTGTCCAGTAAAGATGAATCGAATAGTTCACTTAATGTGTCACCAGGTAATTCTTCAAAAATAGATATTGAACATCCTAATAACGAGATAAGGATCTTCTCATTATCCTCAAATAATATGTGATTTTGTAACACCAAGTCTACTTCATCAATGATACACCCAATTATTACTTTCATTCCACTATTTTCCAAAGTCAGATCACAAAAATTCTGTAAAGCCTGAACATTTCCAACAACAATTTTATTGATACATGGATGCTTCGAGCCACTTTTTAAGTATTGCAAAAGATCTATCATTAATAGACTAGCATCGTGGGATTCAAGCTTGGTAGCAACATAGTCTAAAGTTGATAGAATGTTAGCGAATCCAGTTTCGCAATACTTGGATTCCTTTTCTTCTTCTCTCTTGGCAATATCCTTCAAGCACAGACGTAAGAATTTGACATCAATCTCTTGTTTCGCATTAAAATATAGATCATACCCTGTATTCTTTACCATACTTAAGACGACGCAAGTAGCACTAGAATACACAGTGTTGGGAATTTTTTCAAAGTTTTCAGGGGCAATCAATCCAATTAATGATTTAACAAAGAATGATTCCGAATCTATCAAGATACCGAGATCCTCAATATTCCAGTCGACACAAACTGCAATAGCCATTAGGTTTATTTGAAAGACCGTTTCTCTTAATTGAACAGATTCGTTTGAATCATTTTGAAAGGACTTAGCAGTCCACACTCTCATACAAAACTCGGACCAATATTGTTGTGGAATCTCAATGACTGCTTCGCTGAATATTTGTTCAATGGAGAGTTTATTCACGGAAGCCAGGCTTAATGAAAATTTGGAAGCACCTTCATTATACTTGAAGAAGATTTCCTTCCAGTCCTCTGGAAAATTCTTAGTAAAAACATCAGAGTAATACATTTGGCTCCCACTATCATAATCAGGAAAGGTGGGTGGGAATGAGGTTGCTAGCATTAATAATTGCTTTTGGAGTTCAATATTGTCCCACAATGTTTTATTGAACGAAGATCTTCGACAACTGATCAATTGAATCGTTCCTAAAATAATATCAGCATCATTGGCTTTCATCAAGTAACCGAGTCTATCATCACTTTTAAATGAATTGTAGGCAAAGATTCTTTCTAATAGTTTTTTGCTAAACTGAAGGCACGAACACAATACCACTTTATCCTCAGGTAAAATCTCTCTATATCTGAATGTTTTTTGATTTAGAAAGTATTTGGATATGAAACTCTCATAAATCCCATCGAATCGGTTCAAAACGCCAACCCAGTTTTCATCGTGACCAGTACGTTCAAACTTGAATTCTGTCAATAATTGAGGTAACTCTTTTTGAGTGCATGTTTTGATCTTTGAAATGAATTCACTTAACTCTTCAAACATTGAAGGCTCCTCCATTTGTTCTGGAACAAGCATCTCTGGTTGCTTTGATTTCGACGAACATTGGAATCTTTTATACCCTTGGCCAAGAACTCTAGCGACTAGCTTATTGCTTGCGACATTTTTACGAAGATTCGCTAGAAAAATAATATGTGTCAGAGAAATATCGAGTGAATTAGACAAAAATTTGACTTCGGTAAGCAGAAGCCGAATGTAAGTGAAACTGGTGGGAAGAATTCAATATTAATTTACTATTAGTAAGAGCATGTAGTCTTATAGTCAGCTAATAATTTGAAGTGTACTGTAGTTACTTTTCTCATTGAAATTTTTTGACAAAAACGGTATTCTCATAGAAGCCGATCAAGTAAAAAGAGATGAATGTTACAGTTGATGGGTAATATGTACTGCTTGGAACAAAGTATTTTATAGTGATAAGATCTCATTTTTACCGATCTTTTTCATTGACTACGATTTGTATGTTTCATTTAAACTTATGTTTATATATGGGAAGACTACTTTTCAGTTTTTTTTGCAAAATTATTTGTTTAGTGAATAATTTAATCATTTACTGTAGACGAAAAAAGGTACGTTTTTTAATCAATCACCAACTCCTTGTTAATACCGGCATATTCTAATGCACGTTCATCGATATCCTTTAGTATGGTGTTATTACTAGTTTGTAACATTTATCGATATAAGTTATCGAGCAAAATAATTCATTGCCAAGACTACTTTCCAGTTTAGATAGAAATCTTGATCTGGTTGTATAACCATTGCAAAAATAAAAGTACCTTAATTATCTCTCCTAAATGTATTAAATCTACATGACTCTGATTAGAAATTCTATCGACAAGCGAATAAAGTCTGAAGCGATAACAAAAACTAGAAAAGAAACAGGAAAGCTTAAAAAAAACAATGGAGTCACTTCATGTGGGCATGAATAAGGTACGTTAGCGAGAGTAGAGATTTTATCAACTATGAATATTTGCCATATACTGAATCAACAACAATAACGAGAAACCATAAACCTGCTTCTAAAGGCGCTTCTAAAGGCGCAAGGCGGCATGGTGAGGGAACCCTTCGCAGCAGACGTTTTGTAGCAACCTCGTTTCATTTCAAATAAAAAAAAAAAGAAAAATGCCGATATCGCTAAACGTGACCTCTCTTCGTTAACTAGTGACCGGCACCGGTAAACACAACCTAACAGTAGTTACACTTTGCCTTTTTTAGCCTGGTAACATTTCTTGTTCTCATCATCTCACTCCACACTTTATTTTTACTTTTTCGTTGCGACGTCTCCATTCGGTCCGGATAAATATCGAACGACTGATTAAAAAAATTTTGGATAGGGGACTCGTATACCTTCGAAAGAACACGAGTGTGCTATAATTCCCAAACAGGACCGTTCGATGTCTCATGCACTTACTTCGAAAGTGACGTCCACAACTTCACTTCCACTGTCCGCTGTTTTGAGGAACACCCGCTCGCTCCACTCACTTCGTACCAAGCCATCTTCCGCATCGCTATCAAAGAAAAAGGGTTTCATTAAACGTATCTCAGGCGAACTCCACCTCTTTTTCCTGAAAGTCCGTTCCATCTCAGACGAAGTCTTTGCAGTTTCTGGACCCAACTCTGTCGAGGACTTGTTTGTGGACAGCGATAGCGACGAGTTTTTGGACAAACTAATAAAAAACAACAAGCTTCACAACTCGGCTGAAGAACTGTTCTTGGAAAAGTATAAAAAGTTCCAGAACTTGGACAAGATGGCTGAAAACCACCAGCTGTCACCAGCACCAGCACCAGCACCAGCACCCACACCAGCACCAGCACCAAACACCGACGTCAAGTCGTCATCTACGATGGTCTCGGACAAACCCGTCACCCTCGAAGATATCATACGGCAAACGCCATCGCTAACTACTGATACCGCCAGAGAAGACGGTGAAGAAAGTGTTTGGGGTGACGACATAACTTTCCACGAGCTTGATGTGTGTAAGTTGCGTGAGGAGTTCGAGGCAGCCCAGCCGAAGCAACCCGAAATTAATGTGGGGGAAGCTCTCTGGGAGTACCGTCGCAAAAAGTGGCTCCATTCACTGAACCCAGAGGCCCTGGCACACGACGAGCATCTGCTGACGATCGCACATATACCTCGTGAATCGTACGTCAAAGTGTACCAGTTCTTGGTCGATAAGGGACGGGTGTTGAAGAATGATAAACGAATCAACTTGGTTGACTTGGTCAAGATCATAAATGCAGGCTGGATAGCTGATGAAAAATGGGACCGGGCAGCCAGGGGATTGCCTTAGACTTGGCAAAGGTAGATAATGATTAATATAAACTTCTATTAAGTCTTTCTTTAACTTTCTCTGTTAGTCTTGACCAACTTCAAGGTATTCTCCAAGATTCGAAGCTCCTGGTCAAGCATCTCAGCTCGCAACTGGAGATCAGTGATAAGGTTCAGTCCGTGGCGGGCAATGATTCGGTCACACTTGTCTATCAAGGACTCAAGATCCTGTTTGCACTTGATCAACTCCCGGAAGTTATGGGAAATATCCTGGTTTAGCTGGCGGTCGATGTCGCTGTTGAGCTGGTGGATCGTCGTTATCTTATCAATAAGACTATTGGATTCGGCTTCAGAGTTGGCCTTGACCAACGCCGCCACAGTGTTGATCAATTGACGTGAATATTCTGCTGACCGTTTTAACTGATCACCTTGGTTGATCTTGGCTTCTCGTATTAGGTCGCTATGGGACATGGGATAACTAAGAAATCTGTTGTGTTATTATGGATGGCGCGATCAATCAATTTTAATCTTATTCCGAACTTATTTGCACATGTCCCATTTAACAAATGCATCATTGTTTGTCAAGATCCCGGATGAATCTCACCAGGAAACTCTGGTTTCAGGGTTGCTTGCTCATTTTGGCTCTGACTACACGTCACAAATAGACTCTACGTACCATCTCATCCATAGCGATCAGCTATCTCTACATGAGACACTACAAGTCTGGGAAGTCCGGTTACTTCTCCATCTATTCAACAACCAATTGGGTTTGGCTAAAAAGGAAGCTGTTAATTTGTGTAATGCCTTGTATTTGCACGAAAATGCCAACACGATGGCCCCATCTATCCCCGTATCACAACGGGCTAGATCAAATTCAACATTATCGACTCCACCTCAACCCATTTATCCGTTGCCAAAGAATAACGACATGGCAATCTGTCACAGCTTGTTAGTGTTGATGCTCCGATTGAAATCACTTCCCACCATGAACTTGGTCAATGAACTCTACAAATTAACTTATCAACTTAGACTGAAAGCCTCGGCTACCATGGATGCCAAGATGAAGCTTGTCAACTTGAGTTACGATATTGCGGCAATACTAAAGGTGACAAAGAATAATTGGGTATTGGTAAATTACTTACAGGGCCTACGGGACGAATTGGTACATCTAAAGGATGCAGACTATGCACAATACCTTTCTAACATAACCTTACTATTTATCATAGTTGAATCAGGACTCTTCTTTGACAAAGGTGCAGAGATTACTGATCTCGAGACAAGGCATCAGTCATGGTTTGCCTCATTACTTCCAGAAACCAGGGAAGCGTTGGAATATGTTCTCAAAACGGTACTGCCGTCACTCACTTCATCCGAAACTATTGATACCAAAATCACCACCTTAACTGACTTGCATCAGTTAGTTAAGGAAAAAAGTATTACAAATAGAATCATCTGCTCCACCATGGGATTATGGGACTTATTGAATCGGTTCCCAAATCTACAACTCAGGGATTCACAGTTGGTTAATGAGAAAGACACCTTACAGACACCACCAGAATCAATAGAAGCAATCTATGGAAGCGTGCTAAATACTAGTTACAGGTATATTTACAAGGTCTATGGTCTAGAATAAGACGATGTTCCTGGGCTCGTCTAAAATACCTCTCCCCCTATCTTCAAATGGAAATAAATTAATTCGCAACTTAGGGTTTATGCCCTAAATTAATTATAAATCACATGTTATTTATATACACTCTTTTAATTAAGCACTTCAACTTTTTTCTAAGTAGGTTAGTGCACCCTTGCCTCAATAGTTAAGTCCCGAATCCGAAAATTTTCTTTTTTTCGCTCCTGGTCAATCCCAAAATTTTTCAAGTATCAGAAAAGTGTTTTTGTTCCAGCTTTTAGTTAATCATCAACAGTTTCCATAATGGCTTTACAAGACGTTGTTACCCGTGAATACACCATCAACTTGCACAAAAGAGTATGTAATAAACAATATCTGAATCCCCAGAGATGGAACGAATGAACCGAACCCCAACCGTGAGAGATGATGTCGGTCGTTACCATGAACTTTTTGACCCGATGAAATGAATAACAATACTAACAATCCAGTTACATGGTGTCCACTTCAAGAAGAGAGCTCCAAAGGCTGTCAAGGAAATCAAGAAGTTCGCCACTTTGCACATGGGTACCTCTGATGTCAGATTAGACCCAAAGCTCAACGTTCAATTGTGGTCTAGAGGTGTCCAAGGTGTCCAACACAGATTGAGATTGAGAATCTCCAGAAAGAGAAACGACGAAGAAGACGCCAAGGAAAAGTTGTTTGCTTTCGTTGAACCAGTCACCGTCCCAACCACCAAGGGTTTGCAAACTGTTGTCGTCGATGAAGATGAAGCTTAATTAGAATCTATTGGATTTTAAATATATAAAAGAGGTAATTTTCAGAACCAGTGAATGAACTCTGGAAGAATGCTAGAGAGATGTAGATATTGAGTAGAAGAGAGAGAAGGCTAGATACAAGCTGCGTCCGTCGATGGGTAAGCCACACCGTTTAGCAGACATTTACAGTTGAGTCAAAGTATCTACGGGTTCAAATAGTACGAACCAGCGTCGTCAGAGTGTTTAGGGTGAATAGTCAACTACTAGAAACATTACTAATTCATCTGATATATGTTATTATCCTTTTAGTTAGTAAAGATTTAATTCAAAAACCTATAATCAGTGTAACTATGACAAAAATACCAGATCATAGCAATAGAAGCCATGTGTAACCAAAACGGTAACGACCTCCAAGAAAGCTCTTTAACGGTATAAAAAACAAAGATTATCATCACGTATAGGATTGGACTAAAACATACCATTCTTTGGATTAAAAAAAGAGAGAAAGGACGATATGAAGCAAAGAAAAACCTCATCCAACACCTATTGGCTGAGTTTGTCTAAACATATTCATCCTTTCTCTCCAACATAAAGTTCAACTAACTAGGAATACATCGATGATTTTCGCTGGGCTTTTAAAGGTAAAATTGTTTGTCCGGGTAACAATTGCTTTATTTTTATAGGTTTGCGGGTTTTGCAACTCTCTTATATCATGACAATATTAAACTGGGCTCTGTATTGAAAAAAGCCAGGAACATCCTTGAGCCTAGTTAAAAATGTTGGAAGTAGTAAATATTTGGATATTTCTTTTTAGCTTCGTTGCAAAATATTAACATGTTTTATATTGGGATTATTACCGGAATTGATTGTTATTGGTTTTAATTTAATACAGGCTGATACCTTTAATGCCAAAATATATTAAAAAGAACATTGTTGAATCCACTGCAGAGATCTCAGACTGCTCTGCAATTGATAAGTTAACTGGTGTTGGTTCTCTGTTGGGCCCAAGGTAAGTGGTTTATCTGCAGGTCCATAATCCCCACAATTCACCCGAGGCTGGACCGAGTTTTATTGTCGACGAGCCGTTACTTTTCATTCACTACTGACTAGCCATGCCATCTGCAGTTTCCGATATTGATATGTCAGTGTCGACAATTGCAAGCGTGAGTTTTGTTAGTAACCATTCACTCAATACATACGATGGTTTAGAGTTATCAATTGACTTGTTCAACAAGCTTTTTCCCAATTCAGATGATAGTAATAGCAACAAATTTGTCTTGATTAAGTTGTTAGGGTCGCCCCACTACTTCAAAACATTCCAGATCTTTAAGGTGACGTCAGTTGACTTTGAATGCCAGCAAAACCTGATCAAATTCATCAACAACACCAATTTGGCCCACTTCAACGTGGATGAATTGACGCTAGATTCCGCTATTATTCAATCAGTTGACTCTCGTGATATCCCCCACTTGCACAAGGTATACATATCCGTACCGTCGGAGATATATTTGGTGTTGTCCGATAAACCCCATGATTCTTTAAGAAACCTGTTCTTGAACCAATACCTCGTTCATTCTGCTGGTGTGATTAATTCCAACGATAGTATTCGAGCTATAAACGGTAAGGTTAAGCTCTGTGAGCCTGTATCACAAGGTTTGGTCAATAATGACACCAGTATCATCTTGATTAAAGACAATGAACTTCAATATGACGACGACGAGAGCTCAGAGGAGGAAATTGAGGCTGAGGAAGAAACCGATCTTGACTTGTCTTGCTACTTGACTTCCAAATTGCAATTTACTCCTCAGACTGAAGGCACTGCGTTCCCAGAATTCAAGGTAAAGTCATTACCAGCTAAGATTTCTGTCGATTCCAAGTACGCCAAGGAAGACTCTGAGATGTATGTCTTTGTCAACTCCAGAGATCTTTTTGGCTTTGGGTTTCCAGTTTATGCTGGTGATGTGGTCAAATTGGTTTATCTTGGTGGAAGCATTTTCGTCAAGATTTTTACTTTGGCAGAGCCAAACAACTTTGCTGGCGTTGGAAACGTATACTTATCTCCTATTTTGGTTATCAATTTGAACTTGAACCAGGAACCGGTTCACTTTGAACCAATTGATAAGCATAATATTACTCAGTTTTCGGAGTTGATCCCTATAGCTGAGTCTGTAACTATTTCAAGATTATCGTCCCAGATAACCATGGACAAAACATATCAGCATTCATTCTTGTCCAGTTTGAAAACCACTCTTAGCAATCAATTTAAGTGTGTTCAAAAGGGTGATATTTTGCCCGTAGTAATTGATTCAGTTTTGGCCAAGACGATGTTTGATAATGTTGAAGACCACGAAGGAGAAGACAATGTCGATGATGGAAGTGACGATGTCATTCCTACCGGTGATCCTGACGCTGTTGCATGGTTCAAGATTGTTGATGTTAAAGGTTCACAGGAATCTAGTCAATATATCATTGATCCTAACATGACTATGTCAGTTTCTTCTGGAACTGAGTTTGTCAGATTACCACCCAATGAAACATCTCATTGGTACAGATACTTGAACTTACCACCAATATTTGATTTTAATCGCCATTTGGAATTCGGAAACTTTTCATATGCTCAGGAGCTTAAGAAGATTATTCAAACATGTCTAAATTCCACCCACAACTTGAGGACAACTGTAATGTTGAGCTCGTTGAGTAGAGGTATTGGTAAAAGTTCGTTGGTGAGAAACTTGGCAGATGAGCTTGGGTTGAACTTGATTGAGCTTGATGCGTTTGAGTTGATAAACCCTGGGCAAGAATTGAAAACTATCGGCTTATTGGCTGGTAAGATTGATAAGCTCATTTCAAGCGCTCCATTAAATTCTTCTGCCTTCCACGTTATTTATTTAAAGCACATTGAGAGTTTGTGTCCTCAAGTTGATTCTAATGATCAAAATTCATCGATTCATACGTCCTTGTCTCTCAAAATAGTTCAAACTTTGCATGATTATTTGAGCAAACACTCAAATTTGTGTATTGTGTTGAGTAATAACGACTACGACAAGGTCAATGATAATATTAAACTGATGGTTAAGTTTAATATCACATTTAATGTTCCTACTGAATTAGAAAGATTGGATATATTCAAGTTTTTGATAGGAAACGAAACACAAGTTGCTAAAGAAGTGATTCGTGATCCTCCTATGGACTTGAGTGTTGGCGATATCACTTCCTTGCAATATGTATTGCGGAAGGACATTAACTTTAAAACATTAGCCTTACAGTCAGCAGGGTTGACTCCGCGTGATTTGATTTCTATCATCAAGAAGTCCAAGAAATTAGCAATTCAAAGATTATCGAAACTTGCTAAACAGAGTAACCGTACATTGGGCAGCTTGGTTCGGGTTGGCAACGGTGGGGTGATTACTTGGATTCCTGATGACTTTAGTGCTGCGATCAATGAAGCACGTAATCAATTTAGTGACTCTATTGGGGCCCCTCGAATTCCCAACGTCAAGTGGGAGGATATCGGGGGTTTGGACTTGGTCAAGGATGAGATTTTAGATACCATTGATATGCCCTTGAAGCACCCTGAGTTATTTAACAATGGGTTAAAAAAGAGAAGTGGTATTTTGTTTTATGGTCCACCCGGTACCGGTAAGACTTTATTGGCTAAGGCGATTGCTACAAACTTTTCGTTGAACTTCTTCAGTGTGAAGGGTCCTGAATTGTTGAATATGTACATTGGTGAGTCTGAAGCTAATGTTCGACGGGTTTTCCAACGTGCCAGAGATGCCAAGCCATGTGTTATCTTCTTCGATGAGTTGGATTCGGTAGCACCAAAGAGAGGAAACCAAGGTGATTCTGGGGGTGTTATGGACAGAATTGTATCGCAATTGTTGGCTGAGTTGGATGGTATGAGTGGAGGAGATGGGGGTGATGGTGTTTTTGTTGTAGGGGCTACCAATAGACCCGATTTATTGGATGAAGCGTTGTTGAGACCAGGACGGTTTGATAAAATGTTGTATCTTGGAATCTCCGATACCAATGATAAGCAAACCAAAATTTTGGAAGCATTGACGAGAAAATTCAAGTTGGATGACGATGTTGACTTGCCTAAGCTCGCTGAAGGGTGTTCATTTACGTTTACTGGTGCTGATTTTTATGCCTTATGTTCTGATTCGATGTTAAATGCCATGACACGAGTTGCCAATGAAGTGGATGCTAAGATCAAGCAGTACAATGACGATTTACGGGCTCAAGAAAAGCCTGAAATTTCTGCAAGATGGTGGTTTGATAATGTTGCCAGCGAAGACGATATCAATGTGTTGGTGCAGATGCAAGATTTTGAAAAAGCACAGTCGGAATTGAGTCCATCAGTGAGTGCTGAAGAGTTGGAACATTACTTGAGGGTGAGACAAAACTTTGAAGGGGGCAAGGAGAAGGCGAAACAGGCCAATGGCAATTAAAAGGAAATTTTATATATACAAAAAAGAAGAAGAGAAATAGGACATAAAATTATTTCGAGTTTTTGAACATGTAGCTGTCTTCCAAAACATCCTTAGCCTGGTTGATTCTCTGGCTAATATACTGGCTACCGTTTTTGTCAGGATGGTTCAAGATCATTAGCTGCCGATACCGTTCCCGAAGAAGCGATTTGTTGAACCTGACGATATCGTCACCTTCGATGCCCAACACAAGCAACGCTTCCTGTTCTGTCATCGGGTCCTTGAATCCCACGTTTGGATAGTGTTTGCGGAGAAATCGCGTATGAGCCCAATTAGGGTCTCTAGTAAGATTGGTATCTCGTACTTCGTCGTCGTGGTTGACAAGGTTTATGTTGTTTAGGGATGCTATCATTTGTGGAGTAAGAAGGAGATACTTTCTGTATGCAGAAAGGGTTGATTTGGTAGCTAGAGCTGCCACAGTGGCCCCAATGCCAATCAATATGGGGACTACCATCGATTAACCCAGATGTCTATTTACAGGTTGAATAAAATAGAGAAGGAGCGAGACAAAAGTCTTTTTACAGGTTTCATATGACTTTTTCTTCGTTTCTTTTTATTTTTTTCCTTTTTCGTCAGCAGAAATAAATACGAAAATTTCTTTCATAATCTGATTTGTATTTGTACTCCTTCAGGCATTTGACCGTTCGGAGATTACAAGTACAAAGTTTTGATGCGAATAGAGAAATCGTCCTCGAAAAAGAAAAATACACTTTACCCAAAAAACAAAGTAAGATTCACACATTTAACTCTATTACCAGAATAAGAGAAAAGAGGGGCAGAAGGGAGGGCTTTTGGGTGGTATATCTATGTGCCTGCACATTAGTATCCCTGTTTCCCACCGAACTCAAAAAAAAACTCCGATTCCGAAGTTGCTACGGACGCGCGCGCGCGGGCTCGGAGTGGAACTGCTGGATCAGTGGCTGATTAGATGAAGCCCTGGAGCCAAGAGGTGACCCCGTGTCAGCAGCACTAGTTACGGAAAGGCTGGAGATATAGAAGTTTCAGAACGGGGATATGTAGTTAACGCTACTGACGGCCCGAAACCATTGTAGATTGAAGTTTTTGTTTGTTTTTTTTTTGCCAGGTGAATGAAGATTACGATGCTAGATTGTAACATTCTTTAATAGAACGGTTGGTCCGGTTGACCACGAACTCGACCATACTGGACCCTCAAAAGAAAAGAAATCAGTCCCATCATCTGGTTACAATCCATAAAGTACTACAAGTATTGCCCACTCCACCACGCAGTTGCACCACGCCATCACCATACCCGTGGTACCACCAGACGGTCCGGCTCACAGAAAACCGGGTAGAAAAAATTTTAACGAGGTCTTCGAAAATATATAAATAGGTGCCGAGCAGCCATCGATTAGAAAGCGAGATTCGCATCTTTTTTATCTTTTAGTCTAAACTTATTTTAATCATGTCGAACCACTTTTCCTGGATAACCCAATTGGACGTCAGTGAAACTCCTAACAAAGCTCTCCGTCGTTCCTCCATCATCGGAACTATTGGTCCAAAGACCAACAACGCAGAAGTTATGGTCAAGTTGAGAAAGGCTGGTCTTAACATTGTCCGTATGAACTTTTCTCACGGTTCTTACGAATACCACCAGAGTGTCATTGACAATGCCAAGAAGTCCGAAGAAATATATAAGGGCCGTCCTCTTGCCATTGCTTTGGACACCAAGGGTCCAGAAATCAGAACCGGTACCACCGTTGATGACCAGGAATTTCCTATCCAACCAAACCACGAAATGACTTTCACCACCGACGAAGCCTATGCTAAGAAGTGTGATGACAAGGTCATGTACTTGGACTACAAGAACATCACCAAGGTTATTTCTGCTGGTAAGATCATCTACATTGATGATGGTGTCTTGTCGTTTGAAGTCTTGGAAGTCGTTGACGAAAAGACTTTGAAGGTCAGATCGGTTAATGCCGGTAAGATCTGCTCCCACAAGGGTGTCAACTTGCCTGGTACTGATGTTGACTTGCCAGCTTTGTCAGAAAAGGACAAGGCCGACATCAGATTCGGTGTCAAGAATGGTGTCCACATGATCTTTGCTTCTTTCATCAGATCCGGCCACGACATTCAAGAAATTAGAAAGGTTTTGGGTGAAGACGGTAAGGACATCCAAATCATTGCCAAGATTGAAAACCAACAAGGTGTCAACAACTTTGATGACATTTTGCGTGAAACTGACGGTGTTATGGTTGCCAGAGGTGACTTGGGTATTGAAATCCCAGCTCCAATGGTGTTTATCGTCCAAAAGCAATTGATTGCTAAGTGTAACTTGGCTGCTAAGCCAGTTATCTGTGCCACCCAAATGTTGGAGTCGATGACCTACAACCCAAGACCAACCAGAGCTGAAGTCTCTGATGTCGGTAACGCTATCTTGGACGGTTCTGACTGTGTGATGTTGTCTGGTGAAACTGCCAAGGGTAACTATCCATTTGAAGCCGTTTCTATGATGCACAACACTGCTATCATTGCCGAAAAGGCCATTGCATACCCAGCTTTGCACAATGAAATCAGAGCTTTGGCCAAGAAGCCAACTCCAACCACCGAAACCGTTGCTCTTGCTGCTGTTTCTGCTGCCTACGAACAAGATGCCAAGGCCATTGTTGTCTTGTCCACCTCTGGTTCTTCTGCCAGATTGGTCTCCAAATACAAGCCAAACGTTCCAATCATGATGGTTACCAGAAACCCAAGAAGTGCCAGATACTGTCACTTATACAGAGGTGTGTATCCATTTATCTACACCAAGGACAAGGTTGAAAACTGGCAAGAAGACGTTGAAAACAGATTGAGATGGGCTGTTTCCGAAGCCATCGAATTGGGTATCATCAACAAGGGTGACTCCATTGTCACTGTCCAAGGTTGGACCAGAGGTTCTGGTCACTCTAACACTGTCAGAGTTGTTCAAGCTTAAATTGTATATTAAACCACTAGAGGTGTATAAGTATGTAAAGACAAGAGAGACAATTGAGAGGCTATTTTTTTTAGAAACCCACAAGTGCGAAACAAAAATTTCATCAATTCCACCACGCCATCATGTCTGCTCTTAGAAGATTACGGCCGCTCGGTGTTATCCGCAACGCTGCGTTTGTCCGTGGAGGCATCCGGAGCATGTCTGACGACAAAACCACACACTTTGGGTACAAAACAGTTAATAAGGAAGATAAAGAGAAGCTTGTTGGTGGAGTTTTCTCTTCGGTCGCGTCCAACTACGACGTTATGAACGATGCCATGTCAATGGGAGTCCATCGTTTGTGGAAAAGCCATTTCATCAACCGGTTAGATGCTGGTATGAGACCTGGTTCAAACAGACCACTTGATTTCTTGGATGTGGCTGGTGGTACCGGAGATATTGCATTTGGTCTCATGGACCACGCTGCAACCAAATACAACGACAGACAGTCTACCATGACCGTGGCTGACATCAATGCCGATATGTTGAGAGAAGGTGAAATTCGGTTCAAAAACACTGAGTGGAACGATGGTTCCGACCGTGTCAGGTTCCTTGTGCAGAATGGAGAAGTCATGGACCAAATCCCCGACAACTCAAAGGACGTGTACACAATTGCCTTCGGTATCAGAAACTTTACCAACATCCAGGCCGGTTTGGACACTGCCTACAGAGTATTGAGACCAGGTGGGATCTTTGCCTGTTTGGAGTTCTCCCACGTCGAAAACCCGGTTATAGACTACGCATACCAGGCCTATTCGTTCTCTCTTTTGCCATTGATGGGCCAATTGATTGCAAACGATAGAGACTCTTACCAATACTTGGTGGAAAGTATCCAAAGATTCCCTCGCCAGGAGGAATTTAAGGGAATGATTGAAAAAGCAGGCTTCTACGTCCCAGAAAAGGGTTACGAAAACTTGACTTTTGGTGTCGCCAGTATTCACATTGGAGTTAAGCTCTAGGTATTTTTTATGGTTGTATATAGTAAACGTGTTTATAACTCAGCACCAAATCTTCCGTCAAACTCAACGCCTTGATAAACTTCTCTTGCTTGGAACCGTCGATTTCCATATCATCACTCGGTACTGACATGATCTGACCATTGCTAATACGGAAACTGAGGTTAACTTCTCCTTCCAATGCCAACAATAAGTCTTTTTGTGGAGAAACCAAGTCGATTTCAACGAGTCGGAGACGCAAGTGGGGTTTCTTTGGACTTGACTCCTTCAAGAATTGCTCAAGATCGACTTCGTCCTTTGCCACAGTAAATTTGGGGTCTGTAAGTGCATTCAAGCCCAATAACTCTTCGTCTGTTACGTCGTATGACAATTTGAGCGACTCCTTCAATTTCTGCTTTAATTCCTCTGTCAATTCAGCATTGACTACTTTTGATCCTCGTCTCGACCTGGCACTGGTTTTATGGGGTTCAGACCAATCGCTGATGATATTTCTATAGATATTGGCCAACACAATAAAGTTACGCAACAACGATATGATTGGAGGTAGGTCGGTGATGGCATTGATTGAAATACCACACATGGGGACAAACTCATTGTCGACTAATTCGTGAACTATAGTCAAGGGCAAGCTGTCTATTTCTTGAGTAACTCCTTGATCTTCCTCATTGTCGTTGTCGTCTCGGGCCAATTTACCCAACAACTCTGGAATGTCACCCTGTTGTGGAGGCTGGGAAACAAAGTACTTCAATCCAAGGAAGTCTGCCACAATCTTTGGAACATGCACCGGATGGCTTAGGCTCAAATTTAAAGTCCATTTGGGTGATATTGCTCCTGTTGTAGGAAAATCAAACGTATACTTCTTCCCACCCAATTCCCATACAACATCTCGATTTTGAGTCAAGCAGTCCACGGGATTGGCTGTTTCGGTAGGAACTATACCCAACACCAAGCGATACTCCGTGCTATTCAAGTTGTTATCTTCGTGATGGATGTACTTTGAATCTCTCCAGAATGTGGAAAAGAGTCCGACTTGACCACCAGAAGGATCATTCAAGGAGATTTTCCCCACACTATTCATATATCCCAGAAGAGCAAGCCAGTCATCCAGCAGTTGGTTCTCGACACCTTCAAGTACTGATATTTCGTAGAGTAACAATGCCACTTTCTCGAGATACAAAAAGAGGTTCGAGTTTGAAGTCAGCAACTGATCTATGTTGGCCAAGTACTTGAGGTTCAGTGGAAATAGGTTCAATAATTCCTGTTGCAAGTTTGCAAGGATTATTGCTTCGGCAGTAGACTTTTTAAGGAATGAAAGCGGTGACTTTGTCACGTCCAAACACAACTTGGTAATATCACCAACTTCCTGTTTCGACTGGATGTAATCTCCTAGTTCACGGGTCATCTGGTCCTCAGGACTTGACATGGATACAGCAATGATTTTGTCGTCTTTAAAGTCCACATCGATCAAGATGAAGGACCCAGCGATCGATAGCCTTTGAGTGTCCTTCTTGGACGAGTCAACTGTGTATCCAAGCGTATCTACAAACGTCTCAAAGTGTAGGCTTTGTGATAGACGCTGTATAAGATCAATAGAGATTTGAAACTTCGGTGAGTAGTCATAAAGTTTATCCAAACATTGTACTATCACTGACATGGTTTTGATGGATTGGATTGGTCGTGTATTAGTGCTATTTTGTTACAGCTTTCCCTATTTTTTTTTTCCTTGTTCAAAAGCTTTAAAGCACTTCGTTTTTTTTTCTTCAATTCATTGATTAATCAGAAATATCTTTCCAATTTTAGCATGTCGTCGTCGCTTGTCACGCCGGAAATCTTGTCGTTAATCGACCCAGTAGTGTCAAGTTTGAAACGTCACCAGCTTGAAGGAGACAAGGATGTTGCATTGGCCATCGCACAGTTGTTGATGAAAGTCATCTCGGCTGCCCGGTGGACCAACCCATATGACTTGATCTCGGTCATCAGAAAGGTCGGGACCATTATTCATAAGGCACAGCCAAGACAGATAATAACAGGAAATATTGTCAGAAGAGTATTAGCATTGATCAGAGACGAAATTGAGACGGAGCATGCGGATTCTACCAACACACCCATGTTGAGCTCGATGTTCAGCTTGCTTTCCACGACCAATAACACCAACCACAAGGAACAACACAACCAACTGAAGAAACAGATGAGTGATATGCGTGCCATCATTATTCAGGGCATTCGAGATTTGGTAGATGAAATCTCGAACGTTAATGACGGATTAGAGACCATGTCAGTAGACTTGATCCATGACAACGAAATCTTATTGACTACCACACCCAACTCGGAAACCGTGTTGCAGTTCTTGATCAAGGCCAGAGCAAAGAGAAAGTTCTCGGTCTTGGTGACCGAGAACTATCCAAACGACATAAACCAAGCCCATAAGTTTGTGAAGACTTTGGTGGACCACAAGATCGAAACCATTTTGATACCTGATACCACCATATACGCCGTCATGTCCCGTGTTGGAAAGGTTATAATAGGATCCAATGCTGTGTTTGCCAACGGGGGATGTATGGCCAACTCGGGAGTTGCCAATGTCGTCGAATGTGCCAAGGAACACCGTACACCCGTATTTGCTGTAGCTGGGTTGTACAAGTTATCACCATTATACCCTTTCAATAGAGATGATCTCATTGAGGTGGGTAACTCGGGAAAAGTCATGAACTACGACGATTTCCAACTCTTGGACAATGTCGAGGTCGTTGCCAATCCCTTGGATAACTACGTACCACCAGAACACATTGATATTTACATTACGAATGTCGGAGGATTTGCGCCGTCCTTTATCTACAGAATTGTCTTGGATAACTACAAAACAGAGGATAATAACCTCGAATAAAGACCTTATATATATATATAATAGACAGAGGGAACTACCCTATGTATTTCAATGTAATATCAAGTGGAGGCATATACTCATCCATTTCTACCATGATATCCTAGGCACCTAGTGGTAACTTGGTTTCAACATATTCAATCAACTGGTTGAAACTAGTAATTTCTGATTCATTCTTGGTTATGTTTTCCACAAAATTTAGGATCTCTCGTACGTCGTTGATATTTGTGTCTGTCATATTTAAAGTATATTCATATTTTTTGTATTTTTATATAAATTTCGCAGCCACTTCTCTGCCTCTTGCCCTCCCCACAACCAAGTCATGTTGATTTTTATCATTTAAATCATTTCGAACAGATACGCCATGCTTATGATTTTTAAAAGTACACAGAGAAACTGTAAGGTCCAAATATCAAGAAATAAATAAATGCTAGTAAATTTTTACCCGATTGCTTTTAAATGTAAAATGGTTAATCCTAAGACATCAATACCGCAGTACTAATTTTTTTTTAAGCTGACAAGAATGTAGCATCGATCTTTTTCAATGAAGGGCCCAAGTACAACTTTAATTTCCGTCTATAGGCAGTTGGATTTTGTAATTGAATAGGATTGCCTTCAAAGTAAACCGTATCCAACTCAGGTAACTTTGCCAACTCCTTGCCAATATTTTCAAAATCAGAGATTTGATTGTAGGAACACCAGAAATCAGTCAAGTTGGCCAAGTGTGATAAGTTATCTAACGTCGTGAGTTTGTTAGATGTAACATCCAAGACTTCCAAGTTGACATTCTTGTCCAAGTTCTCAATCTTTTCGATCCCGTTGTGCGATAAGTATAATTCTTTCAAATTGACCAAGTGATCCAATCCCTCTATCTTGGTGATACGATTAGATTGGATCGACAAAACTCGCAAGTTAGTTAACAGATGCAAATTCTGGAACCGAGAAATTCTGTTTTTACCCAACCAGAGCTGCTCGATATTGACCAACAGGAGCATGGTCTCACTTATCTCTTCAATTTTGTTACCACCCAACTCCAAGTTCTTCAACCGAGTCAATGTTTCTAAGTTCTTAATCTCCTTGATTCTATTCTGTACAAAGTACAAGTTTTCTACCTTGGTCAATGTTTCCAAGTTCTTGATGTTTTTTATCTTGTTGAATGATAAGTCCAAATTGACCAAGTTAACCAATTTTTTGATATCGGAAGAAATATGATTGATTCTGTTGTCGTAGAAATCCAACTCTTCCATGGTCTCGGCAGGTAATTCACCAATACCACCTATTGAATCAATCAAGTTCTGTCTCAAATTTAAACTTTCAAGCTTCTGAAAACGGGAAAGGACAAGATCCTCCAATGACTTGACCTTTAAATGCACCAAATCCACATACTCGGTATCTGAGGGATACTCAGCTGCCAAGTCATAGTCGGCATCTATTTCTTCTATCTTGGTATCAGGTAAAACTGTTCCTGGATATTGTACTGGAAGGGGTTCATTATCGTCATTGTGTTCTTCATCATCGTCGTCGTCTTCATCCTCAGATCCTGAAAGGACAGGCTTATCGTCTTTCACTTTGTCTCCTAATGATGCTGGAAGATCGTTTTCTATCAATTCCTTTGCCATGACTATTATTAAAGGTTTACTTGAATCAGTACAGTAACACGATTACTAAAGGCAAGGCCGAAAACGTGACCCGAACTCAAAAAAAAAAATCAAATTTCCAGGTGCTCTATAAATCAACCAATGAGAAGTTCGCAAAGTAAACTAGACATCAAGATCCTACTACGTAACCACCTTTCACCCAAAGCTGGTGCAACTCTTTGCTAGGAATAGGGTTGTTTTCTCTACACAGGTGCACTACTTTCTCAAAAATCTCTTCATTAAACCAGCCAAAATATTATATACACAAAGGAGGCAGAATAGGACAAAGCCGCCCCTAGTGCTGCCTTATTTCTTCGGCCCTAGTATTGTAACTCTTTGGACGTTTATAACTTTTGTTCTTCTTCGTAGATGTAGTCAATGGCTTCACCGACAGTCTTGATTTCGTCGGAGATCTTGTCTGGGATTTCCAAGTCGAACTCTTCTTCCAAAGCAACCAAGGCTTCAACAGTGTCCAAAGAGTCTAATCCCAAGTCCTTTTGGAATGAAGCTTCTGTGGAAAGTTTGGATTCTTGCAAAGCAGCAACAGTCTTTAAAGCTTCAAACGCACGGGCAGTAACTTCATCCTTTGTGATTGGAGCAACAGCATAGAAACGAACTGGCTTGACAACCATAGAAGTTCTAGCAACGGAAACGCGAGCAGCACGAGCAGCAAATCTAAACATATTGAAGACGTGGATGTTAAGTATAAGGATAAGATCTTGCTCGAATTTTCAACTTGACGAATTTTCCGGCTTCGATTACCTAAGCAACAGGCATACTGTCTTTTTTTTATTTGACTGCAAAAAAAATGCTAGAAAACTTGTACACTATAAATATTTAAATAGGAACACTACTGTTGAATCTTGGTTCTCCAGTTCAAGGCAGTACGCTTCTGCTTGTTTGCAAAGTTGAATGAAGAATCAAAAGTAGACTTGCTGGAAGAAAGACCAGAAAGACCCGAGTTACTTGAGGCCGAGGACGTTTGCGAAGTAGTTCTGGTCAATCTTGCTCCATTGATCGAGCTGTTAGCTCCTGTCAACATAGAACCAGTAACCGACCGTTTATCAGAAATAGACGAAGCCAGTGGTTGCAGCTGTTGGAACAGAGGTGCACTGTGGTTGTAAGCAACCGTGTCGTAGTCAGTGGAAATCTTCAAGGCCACAATATCTTCCTTGAAGTTCTTCTTGTACAATTCAACCAAGGCATCGTGCGAGTTCTTCATCGAAGAACTGACCAACTTACCGTGCAAGTGCAAACATCTGTTCAAAATCAAGGCTAAATCATTGAAGGCATTCTTCAAGAATCTAATCTTAGTAGTGTACTCTGGATTGTCCTCATACTTAGGATCAGTAAAGAAGGTACGGTATTGTCCAACACCACCATTGACTGGAGAATCAACCGTACCAGCAAGCTGTCTCGACAAATCGTTGAAAAGCGAGGTAAAGTCGGCCTTTTCTCTGAATGCCATATTGATCAAACTTTCCAACTGAATCAAATCGTTATTCTTGTTAACAATAGTTCTAATGGCATTTTCCAATGGAGACAATTTAACCACCTTGGCAAACTTAATATCACTTCTGTTCATCAAAGTTGGGAACGAAAGATTTGTTTCATAGGTGGTTTCCTCGGTCCACAAGTCAAAGACTGAAGTGGCACCAGGAATCTTCTTCATCGTGGTGAAGAATCTCAAATCCTTGTTTCTAGCATATTGTCTAACACCAATAGACGTGTTGAACAACTTATCAGAAAGTTCATTGACCGGCTCAACAGCACTGACATGCAAGTATCTACCAGTCTGGTTCTTTTCTCTCAAAGCATGAGCTTCAGAATCATCAGAAACAATTCTGGCACCAGGGTATAATCTCAATAATCTTTCATGAATAGAAGTGATGTGTTCAAATGGCAAACCTTCATAAATCTGTTCCTTACCTCTAATGTTGGCTGGGAAACCAGCACCAATAAAGGCAACTCTAAAGAAAGAAGAACTCAACTTTTCAGAAGATTCAAGATCCAAGTACAACTTGGCCAATTTGTTGTGAACATAGGCAAAACTCTTCAAATCATAAGTATGAGAACTGTAAGAATCCAACAATTCATTGTATGTATCAGTAGCTCTCTCCAAACTGTTACCCTTAATATAGTTAGTGGCAATCATCTTAACCAAAGCTTCCTTTCTTTCAAACGAACTTTGTTCAGGGAACTTAGGTCTGAAACTTGGTGGCAAGATAACATGATGATCCCAACTGTATGTCGAAGCTAAAAGTTCCAAACTCAAGGCTGCTTGAATGTAATCATTCTTCTTGATATTTTCTTCGTACATAGAATTAATGAACGAGTGGAATAATTCAGGCTTGTTGGCATTCTTCAAGTAGGCATTGATGTTCAACTTATGGAATGTTCGATCATCATCAAATTCGGGACCAACTGGAACACTGTTCAAGTCATTGAGCACATCCAAGAATCCACACAAACTTTCAATAAAGTTGTAAATAATACCAAAGGCTTCGTCTTCTCTGTCCAATCTAATAGTGACCTTCATTCTCTCAATCAAGCGATGCTGTTCAACAGTACTTGGCTTGTAAGCATTTCTGTAGTAGATATCGTGCAATCCAACAAGACATTCTTTTTCAATGTCAACAATGTTGTCACTCAAAATATACTCAGAAATGATAATAGACCACAAGATTTTAACACTAACCTTTTGACAGTCGTCATTCTTTTGCAAGGCAAACAACATCAATTCTTGCAAGATACCATAGTCGTTACTGATGAATTCAACTTGGTAACCACCAAACTTGTTCAAATTAAATCTAATGATATCTTCCTTGGTAGCGTCCCAAGCCAACATATCCCAAGCTTCATTGACCAAAAAGGCAATTCTGTCACGCATGGTACCCGTGATTTGCTGACATGCCTTTCTTGGAACATCAGACAAGTGTTCAATAGAAACAGGAGCCAAAACACCCAACTTCAACAAAGTCTTCAAGTAATTACCCCAAAGGACTCTGTCAAATTTTTCAGATTCTTCAATTGGAGGAATATAGTTGTTGATCAACAATGGCCTAACAAGTTCTAACGCCAGCAACCCACCTTCAACAATGATAGCGTACAAGGATAACCATTTATCTTCTGGGAAGAACTTACCTTGTCTCATAAGTCTGACACCTGAAATAAGAGTAATGATGTCCTCATTCTGGAAATTGTTTGCCAAGTACTTGTCAGACTTGAAGAAATCGTTGGATAACTTCTTTGACAAAATCTTAGCGTAACCTTCATTACCAGCAGTGGCCTTACCAATCTTTGCGATAAAAGTGAAAACAGTAGATAATTCAACCAAGATTTCAACCAACACTTCATCATTGACGATTGGGTCAATCGAGGATTCCTTGAAAGGGAATTCAGTTGGGAACAATGGTGTAAACGTTCTCTTTGGCTTAAAATAGTCATTTCCTCTAGTGAACTTGTTGTACTTGATAACAGTTCTTGCAATTGCAGGTAACAACTTACTGAAGGAATAGCACAACTCAATTTCTTCGACCTTGCCTTGAACAAACACAGTTCCCCATAAGAGGCCACAGACTGCATTCAAAACGGAACAAGCCAATCTAGAAGCATCAATATCAGTTGGGCCTAACAACACATCCATAGCCCAACCGACAGCATTGGAGACCAAAATACTACGCGTTTCAGCGTGTTCAGCCACCGCAGAATTGAAAAGACGACGAATCAAAAGCAACTTACTAACGATGATATTGTGATCCTTAAGAGCAGTATTGGACTTCTTTGTGTTGAAGGCGTCCTCATTGACACCCAACCCTCTAATACCAATGGAGTCAATAAAGGTAACCACCAAACTAAAAATGTCAACCAAGTTCAAATGACTCTTGAAGTCAATGACATAATCAATAATCTCTAAAATAAGAACCTGATCATTGATCAAAGTACTCGATTGGATAGAAAGAAAGAAGGCAGCAGACTTGAACAACGAGGTTAATGCCTTCAAGTAGGAACCATTGTCGCTGCTGGAAGTCATCGAGTTGATCGCCAACTTCAAAATCAAGGACACAATTCTGCACAATGATCTTGACATCGAGTTCCAGTTAGATTCAGCACGGGAAAAGATTTCTGAAACCTTGTTTAACAAAAAGATACCGATTGAAGGAAGATTGTTGTATCTTTGAACAAAAGTATCAATCAAATACAAGTACTGTTCCTGCTTACCAAACACGGTATCTAACAAGTGAACGATAGCCTTAAAGGTGTTGTCTTGCAAGATTTCGTGACTTGGACTGGAGCCAAGTTGACCGGACATATCAACAATGTTGTACATAGAACTCAATAATTCAGGAAAGTACTTGACCAATTGAGAAATGTCCAACTTGCAGAAAGAAACCAAGGCAGCAGACAACTCATCAATACCCTTAGGACCGGCTTTGAAAAATCTTTCAAATTGGAAAATACTATCGATGGAAATGTCCGAGTTGTAAATCTTACCAACGTATTCCGTACTGAGTTCAATTTGGGCCACAGGTAACTTATGTGTGGTTGATAACACTTCAACAACATGGCTCTTCTTCTTGTTAAATTCAACTAATCTGTTACCAGACTTATAAAGAAGTCTACCTTCACCAGCCAAGACACCATTGACGTATAAAGATAACACAATGAAATCTTCCTTAATTAGAGTCTTGGATGGGTTCTTCAAGGAAACACCGTTAATCTTAATAATTTCACCAACAACTTCATCTGGGTACACAGAGACAAATTGCCAGGTACGCTTTTCTTGCTGGTTGGAGGCCTTAGCAAATGTGATCAAGTCATTTGTAGGAGTACTAACCTCAAAAGTCAACAAGTCTTCCTTGCTGATACTGTTAAGAAGAGTTACCTTACCCATGGCCAAGTAAATACGTTCGTAGTTTTCTGCCATAGGGTCAAAGAAGATAGGCTTAATTCTCGAAATAGGCGCCGATGTGGTGACAGGATTGTAGTTACCAACAAACTGGTGCTTAAATTCCTTAATCGAGACAACTAACTTCTCAGCTCTTGGGTTAACAACCACACCATGGCTGGAACCGCTAATAATTCTGTCAACAAGTTCACCCCAACCATTGTTGACAGCTCCATCGGAGTCATCCTTCAAAAGACTCTTCTTGTTGTTAACGTACGAGCCAAACAACTTAATGGAAAACTGGTGAGATTCACCGGATTCCAAAGCACCTTGATTCTTGGAGAAAATTCTGGTGATATCAGTAACACCAGCAGCCACACCTTTCTTTACTCTTCTAACCAGAGGAAGGTTGTTAGAGTTCTTGATGTTCAAGTCAATCTCTTCAGTCAACACAGCAACCAAATAGACTCTACTGTTTTCAATTTCACTCGAAGGAATGTTTCTGAATAAAGCAGCACTGATCTTTTCGACATTCACTAATTCATCGACCGAGTTTGTATGAACAGCAAAGGCTTCTGTCAATCTCTTACGATTGTTACGCACATACAAGTATGCAATCATACCTGCGAACCCAGGAGGTTGATAAGCAGACGAACCAGAAACAGACTTAAAATCAACCAAGATATGAGATGGTGGTTCGTGGAACAATCTCCTATTGGGAGGAGGCTCCAAAGAGAATTGCTGCAAGTAGTGATGGGCATTAATCGGGAAATTTGATGCCAAGGCACACAAGACTTGATTGTAGGCAATTCTTGGAGGCAATTCCCTTTCATTAGAAAGTAACTCACCAGTAATGGTTTCTCTTGCCAAGATAGCTTTGTAACCTGAGATATCAGTTTCTGTGTTATCTAAATCGTACGAAGTAGCATTCAATCTTGCTGCCTTGGAGGCTAATTTCTTTGGAATCTTTCCCAACAAGTAAGTGGCTGTTTCCTTAGCCACCTGGATTTCGTTGACTGTCAATAAATTGTGGGTCAACTTGATTCTGGCTTCGTTTAAATCAAAATAAATCAACGATAGCTTGCTGAAGAGTCTAAACTCACCAATGGAGTATAAGGCAAATATATGGGAAGTTAACAAACCAAGAGCGTGCTTAATTTCAGCAATCAAGTGTCCACTTTCGTTAAGGTTTTCCAAGGGTAAGGTTGGAATCATTGGTCTCAGATCTTCAACAACTTCACCATCGAGGGCAACCTTACGAGCCACTTCAGCATCATGAATAGTAGGAACTATGTCCATGTTTGAGATATTGTTAAAGTCCTTGCTAACGGAAATTGAGGAGATAGGAATCGTTTCCATTTTCATCACGTACTTCAAAGGAAAGACAGCCACCGAAATCTTGGTTCCTGGCAATTCATCCAAGTTGACTGAGGTGATGGTGAAGTCATTGGGGAATGGTCTTGCTAAAGTATAACCTCTAGCCCATCTGTCTTCTTTGGTTTCAAAGATGTAGACTTCATCACCGGGGTACAAGCTTTTCAAGTTGTCATTACGCAAATGAGGGTGCTTGTCAAAGGGTAAGAACGGTTTGATGATCTTACCTCTAATAAATGCATCAGTAGGAGTCCACGACATCTTCTTATCTGTTCTAGTAAGAAGGGATCAATAGTTTTTTCAAAGGGGACCAAAGCGTTGGAAATATATATGCCACCTGTAAATTCCAAATTAGACGAGGCAGCGCCTTGTACGCAATTCCTGCCCGATTGGGAATATTACCCATAAAAAATATCCGTTTTTTCTTGTAATCTGCACTCTATTTTTTTTTTTTTTTCGCAGTCAAATATTTGTGCATCTCAACCATGAATATTATATATTATATATGTAGAACTGAAATAAAGATTATGCCATGAATGACATCATTTTCCAAAAGATATCATTAGCACTGCGAATATTATAATCTCTGTTACCATCCCAAATGTACCTATCGATTTCTGTCCGTCCAGAATCGAAATCAAGCGTATCTAAACTCATATATCGACTTCCCCTAATAAACTTGTAACCCAAGTACAAAACAACAAAAATCATCAATGAGCCATAACTGGAGAAGAAAAACATTGTGCTCCACTCTCCCCTTAAAAATACAACAAATCCCATTCCTAGTAAGATGAACGATGAACCAAGAAGCCCAAAATAGGCCGCATATGGCTGAAAAGGTGATTTGTATGGATATGATTTATCGTCCCGACTCATGATATCGGGCCTTCGTTTCAAACCATAGTAAAATCTCACAAAGCTAAGACACATGGCAAACCAAAGAATTACCCCTGAAGACGCCACGATACTCGTTATGTTTTGAAACACAACTGCTGCCAGTTCAGAAACACAAAGGTACGAAAGCAATGAAAACGCAGCCAGGAACAACACGGCAACATACGGAATTCCAAACCTATTACAAATGGTAAGAAACCGTGGGGCTTTTCTCTGCAATGCCAACGAGTAAACTGTTCTAGAACTGACATACAATTGTGAATTTCCACAACTTATCGCAAAGAATACCATGAAGCCATTGACCACAGAACTTGAACGACACAGACCAACACTCTGGAGAGCGATCACCCAAGGACTCTGGGCACCGCTACCATATCCCGCAAATACTGTGGAAGGTGTTCCGCAGTTCATCCCGCCAGAGTATGCAACAGCAGGATTACTATTGAGCAGATTTTGGCTAACTCCAGTCTCTCCCAGATAATAACGCAAAAGCCTTGGATCACCGGCATAGACATTTAACGAGACCACAAAGGCAGACAACAAGTAAAATATTATAATTCTAAGGAATACTCTCTTTGTTGCTGATGGTAATGCTTTTCTTGGATTTTTGGCTTCGCAAGCTGCAATACAAACAATCTCGGTCCCGCTATAAGCATAGGCTGAGACCATTATCGCAACCGTTAACGAAAGAAACCGACCCTTGTCGCCACCGATTCCATTGGTTAAAGGATCAGTTCCACTGTCATGCAAATTGAATGTAGGACGAAATAGGCCAAATATGATATTCTTGTCAAAATCAGATTTCAGGTATTGCCAATATTTGAACCCCAAGCGGTGGCCATTAAGACCACCAGCATTCAACACTATCATTATTAAGATGATCACCAATACCGCAACCAACTTGATGACTGAAGAAATATACTCAATTTCTCCAAATACTCGTACGTCAATCAAATTGCTAACAAGGATGAGAACCAAAAATAGGGTAACGAATCCTGCCGATGATCCCTTGTTGGATGTAATATTTAGTTCGGGGTAAAATGAGAGCATAATGACACTTGCAACTATCTCTCCAGCTAACCCTAGTGCAAAACTTGCAAAATATAACCAGCCAACAGCAAATCCGAAGGCATCCTCAACAAACCGGGAACTTAAGCCGGACACACCATCCACAACTGAAATAAATGTCACCATTTCACAAAAGGAAATGATTGTAGCTAATACAATGACTCCACAGACAAAGAATGAAAGAACAGTTCCAAACCCACCTGAAATAGTAATAGCTTTTCCAACATTCAAGAAAAGACCAACTCCCATAGTTCCACCAAATGAAATCATCTGAAGATGTCGCACCTTGAGCTTTCTTTGAAGAAATATATTCTTTTGAGACAGTGTGCTTGAATTTGACGATGTTCCGTCCACGAGGTATTCAGCATCAACATATTCAGATTTCGATTTGTCTCGGTTAAATCTTTTAAGTAAAGAATCATTATTCAGTTTGTTATCCTTACTGAACCATGTGTTTTTGGGCTTCAGTATATTCTCCAGTTCGAAGTTGTTGGTATCAAAGTTATGTGCCATTTCTTCAGGGTTCAACACAGTTAAATACGTATCATCCTGATTGGGCTTATATGCTAATTTGGAGTATATGCGGTCATTTAATTCGGTTTGTTCGTCATACTTGGTGAAATCGTCGTGATGAGAAAGATTAAAGACGGAATTATTGTCATGATTCTTAGCCCTTTGTAAGTTTTCATAAAGTTCAAGATACCTAAAACGTGAGTCTTTGACGGTGATTGGTTCATTCTTTGCCAATAAGGTGGCCATTTGGTTTATGATGGAAGGGTCTAGTGAAGGGGCATGTGATGTTATGGAGTTATTTGAAATGGAATCAAAGCTTGGATCGATGATGTTCTGGGGTTCAGAAAGATCATGATCACCTTCTCTAAGTGGGAATATCTCTCTAAGGTTCTCTATGGATGACGAAATGCTTGAACTGGTAGATTCATCATGCCTAGGTTGAGGTCGGAGACTAGGAAATAGTCCGTTGTTCACTATAGACGTGTCACTAACGGAAGCTAAATCAACTTCATGACCAGAAGTGATCATGGTGATCCCTCAATAGTGTTGGTGTAAAGTAATTTAAAGTGATCTTAGAAGAGGAGATAAAGGAAATAGTTTAGTTAGTAATATGAATTTGTAAGACCTTTTTTGTCTATGAAAGGGTGCGCGACATTTCGCATCAGACAAAAATAAGTTATTACAATGTCCATAAGAACCCAACCATTAAACGAATACCATATCTTGTCACTAAATAAACCATTCTTAAATTTTTAAAACATCATAATGTCCACATGATGATATCTTAAAATTTTAAAAAAGATTTGCGTCAGGAGCCGAAAAGTGCAATGGCAACGACACTGTGTAGTTGAGTGTGAGCAAGCCCATCAGTCCCAACCACTAAGATCCAAAAATAAGGTAACATAATCAAAGTCATCAATGATGACGTTTCAGCTGTTACACTGAAAAGAACAGATACTACACTTGATCTAAGCCAAAAGGCAAAGAGATTTGGCCAGAAAAAAAAGGGAGGCGAGGGGGAATTACTCTATTTATACTCCTGGCCCATTAGCCGGGTAATCAATTCTGTCAAAAAAAAAGTAAGAGTTCCAGGTCCAAATTGCCAAAAAATCTGTACTGGTCCACATTTAGTGCGGGACATCGAGGATCTCCCTCTCATTTGAGGCCTCAAAAATTTTTATGGTGGCAATACTTCTAGTAAGTTCTTGTGTGACGCACGACGACGCGTGGCATTACACAAAACGCCTTTTTACTAGGAAAATTTTTCTTACTGGCATCATGGAAGTTTTTTTCTCATTCTACTATAATCTTTGGTGTTCTTTCTTTTTCTTAAGAACGTGATGGAACTCCTGCAGGGCACTTGCCGAACCGGGTAATGCTGGTTGCGCCGCAGCATCGACTCCATCTCATCTAGACCTGGGCCAATTGAAAATTTTAGTTTTAATATAAATAGGTCCACATACAACCGGGTTAGCTCTTTGAATTGCTCAGTACTATTTACAAATCCATTTAATAGACACAGACGAAAATTGTAAAGGGTCTTAATTCATAGCATATAACCAGCATATTTCATTACATCCAATTTAAAATTATTCATAATGGCATCCTCCAGAAACTTTAGAAAAAACTCCAAGGCTAGAAAGAACTTCTACCCTGCTGACAGATACTTTAAAACCTACAAGCCAGACAACAGAAAGTACAGAAAGTACTACCCACACCAACGTACCAAGAACTTGGTCTATGTCGAAGAACCAGAAAGCGATGCTGAATCTTCTTCCGAAGAAGAAGAAGTCTACGAATTTGGTTTAAACAGAAACGAACCAGAAGATGAAGAAATCACTTCTGAAGAATCTGATGACTCTGATGACTCTGATTCCGAGGACGATATTGAAGAAATCTACATTGACTCCGATGGGGAAGTTTACATTATTGACATGAACGATGAATTGGAAAACGAAGCAATCGACATGTTGGAAGAGGATGGTGAAGTCTATGACTTGAACGACGAATTGGTTAGATACTACGACGAAGAATCTGAAGAAGACTTTTCTGAACCAGAAGACATTTTGGACGTCATTGACATGAATGACCAATTGCAAGCCGAGGCTTTAAGACAAATTGCTGCTGCTCAAGTCAATTCCGACTCTGAATCAGAATCAGAATCAGAATCAGACTCCGACTCCGACTCCGACTCAGATTCCGAAAGCGACAGTGACTCCGACTCCGAGAGTGACAGTGATTCCGAGTCTGATGAAGAATGCGACGACAGTGAATGTGAAGAGTGTAACGACAGTGATGCTTGTGAAGACTGTGATACTTGTGAAGACTGTGAAGATTGCGACGGCTGTGAAGATTGCGACGACTGTGAAGACTCTGAAGTGGAAATTGAATACGACTCAGACGATGAAAACTTGAAAGACCAATTGCAATTGGAAAATGTGAGACAGTTCTTTGAAGAAGACTTGGTCTCCGGTGACGAAATCATCATTTCCGAAGACGAAGATTCCGAACTTGGATCCGAACCAGAATACATTGAAATTGACTCCGCTATTGAAGTCGATAGCGAAGATGAGTTTGATGCCGGTAACCCAGTTCACTACGAATATGACGATTCCGAATCTGACTCCGATTCTTCTGATGACGAAGGTATTACTATTTACAGACACAGATTTGACTTGCCAGGCAACGACAGCGAAGAAGACTCTACTGATGAAGAATTGGTTGGTAGCGATGACGAACTTTATGACCAAGAAGGATATTTGCAAGCTGAAGACTCCGAGGATGAAGTTGATATCATTGACTTATCCGGTGAATTAGAAAACAGCAAAGATTGCGAAGTTCTTGAATTGGATGACAACACTTACCAAATTAACTTGAGATTTCCATCGTTGATTAAGGAGGAAGTTAAGGTTGAGTTCTTGAAGCATGAAAATGAATTAGTTGTTAAGGGAAAGTTCAACTTTAACGACATCGAAGAATCTGACATTGAAGAAGTTGACGAAGAAGAAGAAGAAGATGAAGACTATGTTGATGCCAGCAACGAAGAAGTTGAACCTTTTGAATGGTCTGGTTTTGAAGGTCAAGAAGAAGACGACGAAGCTGAAAAGGAACAACAAGAAGCCGGCGACGTTGAAATCGAAGATGCTGAAGAGGAAGAAGTTGAGGAAAAAGAAGATGAAGAAGACGACGACGAAGAAGAAGAAGAAGAGGAAATCAGAGAAGATGCTGCTTCGCTTATTAAAGAATTCAAGAGCCACGAAGTCAGTTTTGAAAAGCACTTCCAATTCGATAAAGTTATTATCTTTGACGAAATCAAGGCCAAGTTCTTGAAAAACGGCGAATTGCAATTGACTATTCCAAACGAAGGTACTGAAGTGTCCAAGAGCGATAACTCGGTTGCAATTGCTATCGAAGAGGGTTCCGAATCTGATGACAGTTCTACTGAAGAGATTGAAGCTCCAATTGCTGAAGATGTTGAAACTGAAACCGTTGATGCCTAAATTTACAAAGACCAAAAGAAAGACGTTTCCAGAAAAAAACCTTATGTGTATATTATTATTATTTTAGTTCTTACCTTTAATTAATATGTGAAATAATTAAATTAGTAGATTTTGCAACAATTGTCATTTTTTTTTGCTGCATTTTTTCCAATATACACATTTTACCATGAATGTTGATCACTTAGCAAACAGGATAGGCGAAGGTATGGAAACTGAGGTGCTTGCAGTATTAACACCCAATGTTGAACTGTTTGAAGCGTTAGCAAAGAAAAATACCAAAGGGGTATCTTCATTTGACCCGAACAGACCACTACATATTTTGAGCTTGAACCCAGATACCACTACTTTGCAATTACTTAGAATGCATTTAGCCAAGTTATTGTTGGTTTTCACCTTTCTAATATACAACTGGGTATCGCGTCTACGCAAACTTATTAATCAAATTGCATCCAGATGGCGCCTCATCCACTTCTTTGCAAGGGACCTGGCGACTGTTAAACGCCAAACCCAAGGATTTCGCTTAATTTCCACCATAAAATTCATCTGGAATTATTTGTTTGCTTTGCTTCGTGGGATGTACAAGGTTATGGTGTACACCGTTTTTAATTCAACACTAACTAGAGACGACATTACAACGTTACTTCCTACCCAAACACCCACCAGCCTCAGCTTTATCCTCCACAATAAATCCTTGTCACTACCAGCACCTCCTAAAATACCTGAACCATTTTTAGATGCTGATAGAAAGCTCCAGTATCCACCAGACAAAGAAATACAAATTGCATACTCAATACACAATGAATATCAAAAGGTCAAGCAGACTCACCAAGTTTTGGAAAAGTTGCGGCTCACAAAAATAGTTGCAAAATATATTGTTTGGTGTTCATTTATCCCAAATGTTGAACACATCAACATCTTTGCTCCCCAAGGAAGTGTTTGGGAATCCCAACTGGACCTTGAACTGCTTAAAATTGCAGTTTCCAAGGAATTTGACAAATATCTTCTGAAATGGGAAGATGTATTACCCCAGATCATCCTCATTGATCTAATATCTGGAAACCAATTAACGTTGAACAAACCAGAACAAGAAAGAATATTCAAGGTATACTTTTCTGATTCTAGAAGCAAATCTGAACAATTGGCAGGGTTTCTCAATGAGAATATTCGTTCCATAGAAAAGTTGAATGACAGAAATGATTCTCAAATATTTGATAAGTTTGCCAAAATTTACCCTCCTAGTTCAGAATTAGTAATTTCAAGTACAAATCAAGGACTTACCACAACAGGAGGATTTTCATGCTTTTGCACGAAAGAAACAGAATGTGAACCAGTAGTATGCTTTGATGATTCTGAATTTAGTATTTCTGGATTTCTTCTATCCCTTTACTTCTACTCAATCCAGAAACCTAATAGAGGCGGTCCCGATGAAGAATCTGCAAGAATTACTTTATCAGCCTGATATAGAGTTCATTTGGAATAACTAACAGCGTTGCTACGTATCGGTAACGGTGCCAACTTTAATAAAAATCCACAAATAATCAATCTAAAACTTTTTTTTGTGTGTGCAGTCGCTTACAGATACCCAAAAAAAACAAAGAGGCTCGCTCAATCTGGACAGACACCGGTTGGGAAAACGAAGCACACAAACAACTCCGCAAAAAACAATAACTACTCAAATAACAACGCGATAACACTTTCAAATACAAAATCAAGCAGATAAACGAACCTCAAGAATAATACTAGGCTAGAATGTTAAAATATGGCTCATACCTCACGAAGATAAGAGCTCTTTCACTATATTCACGGAAGCACATACCCGTAATACTACGCAAGATAAGTGTTTCAAAAACATACATTCCACCCCTTCGATCGTATACCACAGCTCCTACTAGTGGTGTGAAAGGATCTGCTAAAAAGAAACAGGCCATTGGCGTTGTAGATCTGGATCTTTCGCCTACGACTGCTCCAGAAATATTAGATGAAACCAGCAACGACGACAAAGCGTCGGAGGATGATTACCTAACCACCATATTTGGTCAGCTAGAACCGTACATGGATACTTACGTTGTATACACACAGCTTAGGGAGGCAGGATTCACGACAAAACAAGCAGATGAGGTGTTAAACTTGATAGTACAGCAATTAAATTTGAAACTAGGCAAGCTATCCACCAAATATGCACAGATGTACGAGATAGAAAACGAGCAATATCTTTTTGAAAGTGCTCAGCAGGAGATTCGTGTTGATGTTACGAGGTCTCGAGAACAACATATAAATGAATTGATTAGTTTGATCAACATATTACAAAGAGATTTCCACATAATATCGGACGAGTTGAATAATGACTTCATCCAAATGAAGAATGACACGCAAGTAGCCATCAACGACCAAAAGTCAGACAATACACTTCTGTCGAAACGAATTATCTTGAAGATTCAAGAGACCAATCACAAAATCACCACCGAATTGAATTCTGCAATGAGGTCAGAAATTGAGAGTTTCAGATGGCTTCTATCCAGTTGGGGTATCATTGCCATCCTAGTCTCTGTTTTTGCTGGATGTTTGGTGTTTTATGTGGAAAAGATTAATGCAAGGGAGCTACAAAACAAAGAAGAATTTGTCCCATTGGTAATCTACGAGCCAAGCGAGTATGATGAGGATGACTATCATGCTGACTTGGATAGATCATTAATTGCCTAAGGGGACAGGTCCATAAAAAGTTCATGTAAAAAGATGGGAAGGGGAAAAAAAAAAGTTTGTACTTTTAGCTCTTTTAGTGGAATGGCAGATCCAGAAGGCAGTAGGTGCAAGTCTCACGCATGTGCTATTCAGAACTGCTTGCAAGCAAATGGATACAATGAATCCAAATGCACTAAATTGATAGATGCGTTGTATTTGTGTTGCAAGAACTTTTATGAGGTTAATGGACTGGAAGCCAAATCAGTTTGTTGTCCGAAATTCAACTTGTTACAACTAAAGTTGAAGCAACGGGAACTTGCAGACATCGATGCTAAATTGGTGAACTACAGAAGAGCATAGAAAGCAAGTTTTAGGATACACATACGAATAGAAATAAAAAAGAATATTCAAGGAGGGTTTCATTTTAATAGAGAAATAGTGTAGGTTTAGAACCGCGTCGTCTATCCATCAATCCAGAAAAAGACTCGACTTGTGAGGTTGGACAAAACCGTTAATCTAAGGCTTACCCGAGCACAAAGCAACCACATAGTGGTTATAGAATATATGTAGAGGAAGTCATATAAACCGTGACTCTAATGGGCGCCTATGTTAAAAGACATTGTATGAAGAAGAAAAATCCAAAATTTGCTTGGAGGACCTTTGTATTTATACCATCGAGATGTGGCCGGGTAACAGATACATTATCTCGGTACCCTACAAAAGATCTCTGATAGAGCTACCCTACAGAAGATAGAAGGTACTTGTTCTAAGAATTCAGAACCTTAGGTAGTAAATAGACCTAGGCATACATGACATTGTCACCTTACAAGGAATTATTAAATGTAATTCAAACTGGCTATTGCAAGTCATTTCTTTTTTTTGAAAGTTGTTGGGAAACTATTGTAACTATTTAGAGCTTGTTCTGACCACTCTATTTATCATCATCTTCAATACTGCGTCTATCATAATCGTGGATATCTGGAAGATACTTTCTAAGAACTGGGGGTTAGTAAAATTTTTCGTTTTCCAAGTGAGCTTGATGAATACTTACGTGAACCTTCTTCTAGCCATAATACTTGGCCACTGACATTCTTGATGGAATTGTCAATCCTGACATTCTTTTCAAACTCCTTCACAACATCGTCAATTTCTACTGGCTCAATACCTGCATCCACCAATTGCTTGCGTAGTAATGCAACATGGAGCCCCATCTTGAATGCCCGTCTACTGTGTTCCTTACGTTCATTCAATCTTTCAAGCTGCTGCTTGTTTCCAGCTTTGATAAAGTTTTGTTGCTGTAACTGAAGTGTTTTTAAGTTGATAGCAGTGGCTTCCTGGTTCAACTTGATCACTTTGATTCTGTTCACATAGTTATCAACAGCAATGTAGGTCAATGCACCCATGGCCAAAAGCGTAGTGACTTCTTTAACAAAGCTCTTTCGTTCGGAATAATCACCCTTTTCTTGTTCTGTGTTGGTGGGAGTTGTGGATATCGTTGTTGAATTAAGGACTGAGTTGACATGAGGCTCTGTATGATTTAAAGATGGTGGCTGGGAATTGTTGGCAGAATATGGTTGTGGAAGTGTATTTGGATCAGTAAAGTGAGCTGGTGGTGGTACACTGAGCCAACGCCGTGACCCTATTACTACCTGACGACGCAACATCATCTATAAAGAAGGTGCAGTGTCGTCGCGAAATGTATGATTTTTCACGTAAATACCGGTTGGTCTTCCTCATCACACCAAAATCAAGGCCCATTTCATCCTCTAAAAGTGGTTCTTACCATCATAAGTCTCTATATTACGTAGGTTTTATTGAGTAAAGTACTTAAATTACTGAGATATTTAGTGCTTTCTGGATTCAGCAATGACCTTGTTCATTTCTTCGACCTTTCTCAAAGCTCTCTTGTGGGTACCCAATCTCTTCTTGGCCAACTTCTTAGCTCTCTTTTCACCGGCATTTCTGATCAATTCGATCAATCTTCTTTCGTATGGAGCAAGACCAGCAACTTCCTTGACAATGCTTCTGACAAAGACGGTTCTCTTGGACAAAGCACCCTTTCTGTAGGAGATCTTTGGAGCGACTTCCTTAGCGGTAGTCTTGTGACCCTTGTTTAAACCAACAGCAATACCTAATTATGTTAGTAAACAAACTCATAAGCATATTTTGACTTAATGTGATTTCATGTTGGTTATATCTATCAAAAGTCAAACAATCCACAGAATAAAACGATCAGTCTTTAATTCGAATCAGCAGTTTATTTTGCTTGACTTCCTTCATTATCATGAGATGCTTCTCTGGACCAAGGTAATCGGGGATTTTTCAAAGTAACCAATTTCCAATTATTCATAGGTTCTCCTATTCTTGTATTCCTTTCCAAAGGTACTTTCAACCATGTATTCCAACACACACGTAAGTTATTCATATTACATACCTGACTTAGCCATTTTTACTATGAGATATAATGTATATGAAAAGTCTGAAAGATTTTCTATAATCTTTTTTTCGTGGACCAGGATGGGAGGAGTTGAAAAAATTTTCGAACCTGCAGTTAAAGCCTCGCACTTGTTGACTATTGGTGTACGGGTTTTTCTTTAATACACTATTAACACGTGACGCGTGACTGCTTTTTTCCACATACTGGTAAATCTATGTCTATGATCAATCTCATCAACTATTGCTTAACTATGTACATGGCTAGATGGTGACATTGGAAAAGTCGTAATTATGCTCTTGTAACTTATCAACAAGTTCCCCAATGGTCAAGTAACTGTGATTTCTGTGGAAATCAGTTGGACTAACTTTAGTGTAGCTGCTCTTTCTGACCAAAGGATACAATTCTTTCAATAACTTGTTCTTGCCGACGATAATTTGCTTACCGTCGTTATGAATATGGTACACCTGGACCGTGCCAGCTTCGGTCTGGATCTTGGGCAATTGGTTGAATTCACGTTGTTTCAAGACCTGGTACTTTAAACCCCAACCCTTCAAGCCCAAGGTCTTGATACGAGCAGGTGTTTCTTTGGTCAAGTAGTTATCCAAACCACCTTCCTTTGTTATAGTCTTCAAGACTTTAGTACTGACCTTAGTTTGGATGGATTTGCCGAGAGTTTCGGACCATAACTTTGACTTTTGGATGTTTGGCAAGTGGACTCTTAATGACTTGTTACCAGATTCAGAACAGTTTTTTGATCTCTTTCTTTGGACACCACCAAACAAACCTCTATTTTGTCTCTTAAAGTACATGGCCTCGTATTGGTAATCAGGAACGGTCTTTGCACTTAATGGGATCTTCAAGTCTCTAGGTATCTCGTCACCGACTTTGTAGCCATTGGTAGATTTCACTGGCTTGGAGTACTTTAAAATTTTAAAAAACTTATCGTTTGTGTTTCTACTAGCTGAGATAGTAGACAGACTGAACAGTCTGACTCCGTTCCAAATGCCGGCACCGAACATGATGGTTGTTGGTGTGTGATGGTTGTCGTTGAAAATTTGTACGTGGGTTTGGATTAATCTGCAGGAATCTACAGTAATTTTTTTGGCTACTGCACATTTTTAGGTAGAGACCTTAAGAGAGAATAATGTACACGAGACACCACACACACACACACAGAATGAAAGGATTACAGAATAAGATATAGCCTTAACCAAGTTTGGTATCTTCATGACAACGTACTTGAAAAAATAGAATTTTTTTTCCTATTTGGTTACTGTCAAAATATAAGAATTATATTTTAAAGGTTCCTTTTTTTTTTTTTAATTATCCCAGAGTATGAGACAATCGTCTCTTTGACAGTTGTATTCGTATTGAAGTGGGGCCAAGACTTGAAATGGGATTTCTGAGAAGGTGGAGCAGATCCCGTTTCATAACTCCAGTGGGGTAAGCATCGTAGTAAGGTTTGTGCGAACGTTACGGACTAAAGTGGTTTAAAAAATAATTAAGCGACAAAAAAGTGTCGGTGCTGTGGGATAAAAGTGAAAACACGTAATTCGCAAGAATTGATAGGCTGGTTGTTATCAAGAAGCTTCCAATTTAGGGAGGATATTGGCTGATATATATCCCAGAAAGGAAAGGTAAAAATATCCTATTTTCCAGAAGACGCGGAACTAAGGTTTGGAATGTGAGCACTGTAACATGGGAATCATAGTTGTTGTCCAAATCTGAACATAATGGGAGAAATCTGGTTATTAGCTGTGTAAATGCACCAAGTTTTTCGGCTAAAATGACTGCGGTGCTTAAAAACTGGAAAACAAAAAAAAAATAGGTTAATAGATAGAATTCGAGGAGGTTAAATTGTTGGTGCCCCTGGAAGAGGTCACTTTAGATTACAGCCTTTTCCCAATTCTCTCCCCCCGAGACAAAACATTGTATTATTTATTTGTATATATATTTTTATTATTATTATAATTTTTACCAATTGAGAGACCAAATTGTGTAGGGACATGACCCAATTTCTTACGCCACCAGACCAAGTGATGCGTATCGATATCCATATCCGTTATCATGTTAACTATATTGAGGGAAATTTCTTTTTTCTCTTAAATTTTTTTTCTCGTTTTTTTGTTGGACTTTGTGTAATATTTGCTCGATCATATTTTATTATCGATAGAGAAGAGACAACACTTTCGTACCTTTCATCCTCTCCAGCTGTTACTTGACACATTTCAGGTATAGCTTTCTTACCTTAATACATCTATAAAGGAACCAAGGCACACCATTTGCTAGTCATTGGACACTACACCCGTGACGTTTGGCCATCATCACTGTCCTCCCTGTTTTTATTATTTTTATTTTGCCCTCCCTCCCTTCATTCCCATTTCCCTTAATTTTCTTTTTAATTATCCAAAGGGTGTTTGAGTTTCCTTCTGACTCCCCATCAACAACTCGCATCATAGCATTTTTATAGATTCCCCATAGAATGGCTGACTTCGCAAAATCCATATTTGGCTTTGGAAACTATATCAAAAAGGATGGGGCCCCATCGGCCGCCCCAAACCTGGTGCCTCAAGAGTACGAAAATAGACCTAGCATCCCATTTCAGGATGAGAACAAGTTTCTTCCGAAGGGCCTTGTTAATGTCACACCCACAACCGCCGTATCCAGCAACTCCATGGTCTACGGAACAACGAGCACCATCAATCTCAGCCAGCCAAATCCAAATACACTGGAGACTTATTTGAACCAAACGTTTAAGACTAAGGATCAACAACAGAACCAAGCTAACCAGTTTTTTCAACAGCAGCAAAAACAACATCTGTTTGAACAACAACAATATGATCCACAACAGTCGGCCCAACAATACAGCAAGGGCCAGCCAGTCATCATCACTACCGATGAAACCGGCCAGACCTTAAACCCGATGGCGAGAAACAGTCAACCAAAGGGTAAATTGAAGGTCACCATTATTGAAACAAGAGATATCCTTGCAACCCAACCCTATGTTGTGTGTACCTTTGAATCATCGGAGTTTGTCACGAACGCACCTTCTTCGTATGGTATGTCTCCACAAACCCCTTTCAAACACCAACCTATCTCTGGTAACTTGAACACCCAGATTCACAACAACAATCATCCTTCATCCCGTGCATTACCAGTAAAATCTAACAGACCATCGTTATACCAAAGACAATCGTCCACCCAGCAACTCCAATTAGCTTCAACCCAAGAACCCAGTAGTGCTATCAACTATACTCACGAAGCGATTTTTGATGTTGTCGGCTTTAACTCAGAGTTGGATATCTCACTATACGACGCGGCCAGAGACGACGAGTTCTTGGGTCATGTTCGTATTTTTCCTTCAACCGTCACCAACAAAACTTCACAAGCTGAATGGGTTCAATTGAAGGCTCGTATTATTGGTGAACGTGTTTCTTCTGGTTCTATCAAAATTGTTTGGGAGTATACTTCCTTGGACAACAAAAAGTCTTATGGACCTGACGACTTTGATGTGTTGCGTTTGTTAGGTAAAGGTACTTTTGGCCAAGTGTTCCAGGTCAAGAAGAGAGACTCTGGCCGTATTTATGCGATGAAGGTGTTATCAAAGAAGGTCATTGTGAAGAAAAAGGAAATTGCTCACACCATTGGTGAACGTAACATCCTTGTTCGTACGTCGGCAGCAGCATCACCCTTCATTGTTGGCTTGAAGTTTTCTTTCCAAACTCCAGCTGATTTATACTTGGTTACCGATTACATGTCCGGAGGAGAATTGTTCTGGCACTTGCAAAAGGAAGGAAGATTCACTGAAGACCGGGCCAAGTTTTATATTGCTGAATTAGTATTGGCTCTTGAACATTTGCATGACAATGATATTGTTTACCGTGACTTAAAGCCGGAGAATATCTTGCTTGATGCTAATGGTCACATTGCCTTGTGTGACTTTGGATTGTCCAAGGCCAACTTGAACAATGACGGGACGACCAATACTTTTTGTGGTACTACCGAGTACTTGGCTCCAGAAGTCTTACTTGATGAGTCTGGATACACTAAGATGGTCGATTTCTGGTCATTGGGTGTCTTGATCTTTGAAATGTGTTGTGGGTGGTCACCATTCTACGCCGACAATACCCAGCAAATGTACAAGAACATTGCGTTTGGCAAAGTGAGATTTCCCAAGGAAGTTTTGTCTTTGGAAGGTAGATCTTTTGTGAAGGGATTGTTGAACAGAAACCCCAAACACAGATTAGGTGCCACTAACGATGCCCGTGAATTAAGAGCACATGCCTTTTTCAATGAAATTGATTGGGACTTGTTGAGATCCAAATCAATTCCTCCACCGTTCAAGCCTCATTTGACTTCTGAAACTGACACTTCCAACTTTGATCCTGAATTTACATCTGAGTCTACGTCGGTATTAAAAAAGCAAATGGAAATGGCTTCGACTCCATTATCTCCTGGTATACAGGCCAATTTTAAGGGCTTTACATACGTTGATGATTCTGCCATGGAAGACCATTTCGGCAAATCCCACAGAATGAATACCTACAAGAACCCAGGCTCATTTATTCCTGGGAACCCTAATCTTCCACCAGATGAAGATGTCATTGATGACGATCAAATTGACGAGGAAGATGAGATGGAAATCGACCAGGATCAACATATGGACGATGAAGAGTTCGTTAACGGACGGTTCGATTTGTGATTCCAACTATTCTACTTTTATTCTTTTTACGTGGGTTATTACTACAAGTTTGTTTGTACATTTATTTATTTATTAATACACAATTTTGTATAGATTCAACTTTCAACTTTTTGCACCCATTTCAGGTGAATAAGACCGAATTTCGCTTTTTACCTGAAATTCGAACTTTTCGTGCAAAAGATAATCGTTCGATATATACAACATATGCAGGTTATGAATAAAACCTATAAGAAGAACTTCAACCCACTAAAGTAAGAATAAATATAACAGGCTTTAATACTTTCTGGCCAATAAGAGTACGAAAGTTCTCTTTTTTACTCTTTCTGGTTAACCTTTTTTTTCTTCTTTTATTTTTATCTTCTTCTAGTATATTCAAATTGCTGCTTTAGATAAACAGTCGTGTCAGATTCAAAGAAATTTATACTCAAAAATCAGTATCAATTCAAACAACAAACGGTTTGAGCACAAGAAATGGCCCATCCAGGAAGACCCAAGGGTCGTATAAATAAACGAACACAGCAAGCACAAGCGCAAGCACAGGCACAAGCACAAGCACATGCTCGAGCACAGGCACAGGCACCAGTTTATAATGTCAGACACGTTCCACATAAATTGCACCAGACCGATATAAAAGAGGGTACTGGTGTTCAATTGCACGACGAAGCAGATTTGGTGTCATATAGAGCTGATGCATTGAATCAGTTTTTAACTAATCAAGAATATATGGAAAACATTACGTCGAAGCCCATGCAAACCTCCCACATTATCCCTCCAGGTATGTTTCCCAATATATCGAAAAGAAACACCGAAGAAATCAATAACTTAACTCCTGAAGATATATATTTTGGTGATGTGAATGCTATGAAAATCAAGGAGCGCCAAATGAAGACTGAACTTGATGAGTCGAACGGAAGTGAATCAAAATGGAACCTCAACGTTAAAGAATATACCTGGCAAAGGGAAAAAGTGGACCGTTTGGCTAAGCTCCAACAACAGTTGTGTGATGAGACATCTATGGAAGAATTGGAAAAAGAATTGACCAGAATTCTTGACCAATACAGAAAGGAATATTCCAAACTGTACGAATACACACCTGATCACAAACAGTTTTCCATCCCAATAGACAAAATAGACGAGAACCTACAAGTGACATCTGCTCCTGCCAATTACGATCCAAAGCTGATTAATTCGTTCATCAATATTCCCGAACCTCCAGCCAATGAATCAAATTCTGTCGTTGACTTGTCTCAATTTAATACCAACAACGGAATGTACGTCGACTACGAAGCAAATGGACATGGTGATATAGCATTTGAAAACAACATGGTCCAGGCTCGGCCCACAAGCTCTAATTCCTCCAACAATCATACCAGCACCCATAATGAGAATACCAATAGTAATGGTAATGAGAATATGGAACGTCCGGAAGAAGCATACGTGCGCTCTGGGTCAGAGGTTATATCAGGAATGGACGACATGAACAATTTGTTTGAGCAGGATGCTAATTTGGATCCGAATCAGGATATAATTGAAAATGGCATGGAAGATATGATTGATTTTGGTAACGAAGGTATGGTAGAATCAGCGTTTGATCAGGATTTTCTTACCCTGATTGACCACAGTATGGAATAAGGATCAACCCAAACCAACCAAGCCCCTCTTATTCCCTGGAGGGGGTACTTGTCATATGTAATGAAATGTAATATATAAATTATTAATATGTACATTTATGTATATGTTGAATCACGTGCACCGAGAACCCGAAAAGTTTTGACATGTTATTATCAGCAATTGCTCAGGTAAACCTAGGTGATTGATCCCGCGACAGAAGTGAGTTTAGCCAAATATTCGTCGATTTTCTAGTTGTTTCCGGCAATAACATTGAAGGCCGTGATCTACATTTAGCAAATATAACACAACAAACAAGTTTTCGTGGACGAAATTGAATGGATCCGTCCAACCCTGCCTCGAGGCAGCGAATATTTAAACACCAACAGGCGCAGCAGACCCGAATCAAGGTCAGACAGCAGAAATTGCGATTTACATTTATCGGCTACGTTATCGTGTTGGCCCTACTTGCTGTCGTACAGTTCATTGGAGTCGGTCTCTTTACCCAAGGTTTCCTTTTGTCACGACAAGTGCTTCCAGATATCGCTAATTGCAGTGACTTGGATACATGCTTGGAGACTCCCAGGTTTGACAAAGCTGTTTTGCTAATTATAGACGCGCTCCGGTTTGATTTTGCCATACCAGTCGAGAATTCAGACGAGTACTACCACAACAATTTCCCTATCTTACACCAACTTTCCCAGCTGGATCACGGCGTGCTTCTTAAATTCATAGCTGATCCACCAACAACCACTCTTCAGAGACTCAAGGGCCTCACCACCGGTTCTTTACCCACATTTATTGATGCCGGATCTAACTTTGATGGTGATGTTATTGATGAGGACAATTGGCTACTTCAGCTTCATCGGAACAACAAAAACATTGCCTTTATGGGCGACGATACCTGGTATGCATTGTTCAACGAGTTCATAAACCCCGAGATGAACTTCCCTTACGATTCGTTGAATGTCTGGGACCTTCACACTGTCGACAATGGAGTCATAGAGCATTTGTATCCATTGATAGAAAAACAAAACACCCACAAGTGGGACGTTTTGATTGGCCATTTCTTGGGAGTAGACCATGTTGGCCACAGATTCGGACCTCGCCATTATTCCATGAAAGAGAAATTAAACCAAATGAACGATGTCATTAAGCATGTTGTGTCGAAATTAGAAGATGATACGTTGCTTGTGGTTATGGGGGATCACGGAATGGATTACACCGGTAACCATGGTGGAGACTCTCCAGATGAGGTGGAATCAACGTTGTTTATGTATTCCAAGAACAAAAGATTCAACAAAAAGGATATCTCTCACTACAATACTCTGGCAATGGGTGAGAACTACAGAAAGGTTAATCAGATAGATCTTGTTCCTACCATGTCTTTATTGTTGGGATTGCCTATCCCATATAACAACTTAGGGTTCCCAATTGACGAGGCATTCGAAAACGAGCAACAGTTCACCTCTGCAGCATATAGTGCATTGCAACAACTCAAGGCTTTCCGGGATGCAACTCCAAACTTGTCACCAGAAATCAATGAAAAATTTCATACTTTTATGGCCAACTATACCCAGAAAAGTGCAAACAAGCAATCACACAGTGCATTGATTGACGAAGCTAAACGCTTTCAATCAGAATCTCTTGAAGAATGCAAAAGGCTTTGGGCTCAATTTGACTTGCGGTTAATCAGAATTGGAATTGCCATCGTTTTGTTGAGTCTAACTTTTATCATCACGTACGCCAGATCCATTCCAGCAGTTAGAGTTCTGACCATGTCATCTGAGTTTATCGGCTCGGTTATTGCGATGTCGCTCCTTGGATTAGTTCTTGGGTTTCTGGTTTATGTGGTTTTACGCCCACAGGATTTCAACTTGAAAAAGTGTCTTTCCATTGGTTCAGCTATAGGCATAATCATTGGATTCTGGGCTCCGATAATGGACCGATTCAGTCTTAACTGGCTTTGGCATCAATTACAGGACTTTTTTGTGTATAATTTCAACAGTTGGTCCTTTATGGGGTTGGTATTTGTCGTGGCACATTGCTTGATTTTTGCATCCAATTCGTTTGTGGTTTGGGAGGACAAGATGATTCTGTTCTTTCTCGCTACCTTTGGGGTTTGCTGTATCTACAGTAGTGTCATCAATAGCAAGATCACACGAGCTCAAAAGATATTGGGAATTCTGCATGCAGTTACGTTTACTGTGCTTTCCAGGGTAATTTCAATGATTAACTTGTGTCGCGAGGAGCAGCGTCCGTACTGTGTCCCAACATTCCATACTACTTGGTGGTCTTTGTTGGTGTTGCACTTGTGTTCGTACTTCTTACCAACCGTCATCATATCCTTCTACAAGCTTACAGACTCCTACCACTCAGCGGCTCCATTGTGGATCGGTACAGGACTCAAGTTCTTGATGTTTATGAATGCGACTTATTGGACGTTTGAGTATGTTCAGAACAGTGAGTACTTTGCCACAACAACTCTTATGATAAGCATTGAGTTATTGAAGTCATTTAAGCTTGCCATAGCTCGAATTGTGCTCTTTATTGCATTGGTTCTTGCTAACTTTAGCTGGTCACGGGGTCCGCTTTGTGTCAAGCTTGATATCAAGGAGTCTGCTCCAGAAGATGAGGATGATACCAAGCCACAAAAGACTGCAACAATCTTGGGCTATAACAACGTGTATGGTTCTTCATACTTTTTGCTTGTGCTTAATTTCACCGTGGGTATTCTTCTTGTGAGTAAGCCGCTTGCAGCAATTTCCTTGAATATGTTGATTGTGCAGATCCTTTCGGTGTTGGAGTTGTTTGAGATTCTTGAATTACGCCGAAACTTGATTGCACCTACTATATTCAGCTTGTTAGGATACCAGCACTTCTTCAGCACCGGTCACCAAGCAACTATACCGTCAATTCAATGGGATACTGGGTTTATGACTACGGAAACCATCACTTTCCCATTCACTCACTTGAACATCGTCTTGAACACGTTTGGATCATTCTTCATCGTGTGTCTCTCGTTGCCATTGATAACGCTCTGGAAAACCGTTCCATCAAACAAGCCAATAACGGTGTTGTCACAGGTGGTCACCAATGTCACGACGTTTATTTCGTACCAAGTGATTACTGGGTTATCGAGTTTGATTTTCGCAGCCCATTTTAGAAGACATTTGATGGTTTGGAAGATATTTGCGCCTCGCTTCATGTTGAGTGGATTGTTGATCATTGTGGTCAACTTGTTCCTTATTATCATTACCTTATGGTTTGGAACAGGCAGAGTTGTCACCCAAGTAAATAGAATCTTTGGCAAGTAAAATTGAACACTCATTTAATATTTTTATCGCGAGACTAAAGTTTTTCTGTTGCAACCGCGACCAAGTGAGAACAGAACCACTGGGTTTCCATATAAGGGACAGGAATGAGGCTATTTCTATACTTACTACTAGCGTTACCTGTACAATGCATTGATTACGAATCATCTTTTACTCCCAATCATACACGCCACTTGAAAGCACGAACAAAAGATCTCTTTCGCCATGCGTGGCTGTCATACATCGATCATGGGTTCCCAGCAGATGAAGTCAGACCAATCACTTGTGAGCCATACGGACCAGACTTTGTCAATATCGACGATATGATCCGTAACGATGCCATGGGCAATATCTCACTGACCGTATTGGATAACCTTGACACATTGATCATCATGGAAGAGTGGGATCAATTGTCACATATGTTGGAGTTCTTGAAGGCAAATAAGGATACAATATTTGAACAGGATACCATTGTTCAGGTATTTGAGGTGACAATTCGATCTTTGGGAGGCTTATTATCGGCACACTTACTCCTCACAGACGTTACTAATAGCAAATTCGTTCCTTCCAAATACAACGAATTTCGAGCAGTATCAGAGACCTACGATGGGTTTCTTTTGAATATGGCATATGAATTGGGGCTCAAACTAATACCGTCTTACAAGACAGAGTCCCATATCCCATTCCCTCGAATTAACCTTGCCAAGGGACTCAAGGCAGTACCGAGACGGTTCCAGAAAGACGCATGTACTGCTGGTGTCACAACACCAGTACTAGAGTTTAGCCTACTTTCCAAACTCACTGGAGATCCCCAGTTTGAATACTATACTCAGTTGTCCTATTGGAAACTCTGGTATTCGAAACTGGTCCTCAATCTCTTGCCCATGACAATCGATCCGTACCAAAATCTGTGGAAGGATGCAATTACTGGTATTGGCGCATCCATCGACTCCTTTTACGAATACTCAGCCAAGGCCTCTATTATTTTCAATGACAAGTATATGTGGAACGTCTTTGTCACGTCATACAAGGCATTGATGGCTCACCTGGCTGAAGGGCTTGGGAATTCAGTCATATTCAGAAATATCGGATCATATGATGGTGAAGTCATGAATGAATGGATGGATCTGTTGGGTGCTTTCTGGTCGGGTCTCCAGGTTCTCACAGGTCAAGTATCGGATGCAATCAAAACTCACATGGTGTACTTGAAGCTCTGGAATACATTTGAGCTGATACCAGAGCGATGGGATTATTCGAGAATACCAGCAAAACGTAAAACCTTGAAAGATGCCTTGAATCTTGAATGGTACCCCCTCAGACCCGAATTCATCGAGTCAACATACTACCTTTACCGTGCCACCAGGGATCCAATGTACTTAAATATTGGAGAAAGAATTTTGCATCTTTTTGAAAATAAGTTTAAGGCTACATGCGGGTTCAGTGGGATCCAAGACTTGAGAACCGGCCAGATGCAAAATCGAATGGAAACATTTGTCATGGGGGAAACTCTCAAGTATTTGTACTTGATTTTTGATACCAAAGACGAGTCGTTTCTCCATAGTTCTTTGATGACAAACAAGAATTGGGTATTCTCCACCGAGGCACACCCACTTTGGTATCATAAGAAACTCAATCCCATGAACAGGAAACAGTTAATGGAAGATGAGCTTGTTGATTTCCAGAAACCATTTTACCAGTCATTTTTAGCCATGCTTGAATCTCACGAGGAGAAGAGAAAACATTTGAGCAATTCAGAAGATGTCAGTAGCTACTTCCGCAATATCACTGTGGTTAAACCAACTCAAATAGAGCTTCCAGAAGCAGAAGCAGCCTGGTTTGACCGCAAGGATCCGCATGGCAGGCGTTTTGATATGTGTGAACTGAATCCACTTGCAAGACAACTGACAGGTGGACCAAGACAATTTATGAGCTCAGGTTATTATATGATGGATAGATTATTTGATGTGGACTACGTGTTCAGAAACAGTCTTATCAGACCTCCTGGAGTGAATCTGTCTGCAATCGAATTGACGAAATCGTTCTACGAAAAGTTTACCTTGTTTAGTGGTCTGGGTCAGCATTTACAGTGCCGTAGACAAGGTACCTCAGAGTTATACGAAGCGTTTCTTGGAGATATCAGAATGATCAATCAAGTCGAGTTATCTCTTCTTTCTGTCAAGTCAGCTGTCGAATTACCAGAACTGAATATTATGCTCGAAAATGATTTATGGATGCCTCAACTAATAGCAGCCCGGGTTATATTTGAAAAGCTTGTTCCTGGTAATATTGACACTACCAACACAGTCATTACTTCTGAATTCATTCGTTCGATTCGACCTGACGACTTCGGTCCGAACGGAATGTGTCTGGCAAATAACGATGATGGTACACGTGAAGATACCGAAACTGCACTCCGAATCAAGAAACTCAATGGAATTCACGTCAATCCAGGCGTCATGATATGGACGAATCCGTTTGAGGTACCGGAAGCGAAACTCGGCACAAAAAGAGTGGTAGACATCGCCAGTGACGGAAGAGTGATTTTACAGGGCACAGTTATAGAAAACTTGGTGGTGTACTATCTGGCATGAAGCCTAAAACCTTTGCAGGTGGCCGGTCCAGGGATTCCGTAATTCCGGTATCGCGGTATCGCTTGAAAAAAAGAAGAATAATAAAACTTTTTGTGATTCATCCAGGGCTTTCTTTATTGCAACAACAATATTTCAAGATGTTTAGAAGATTATTGGCAAGAACAGGAACCAGAGCTCATTTGTTTTCTCAGTTGAGATTTACGTCGCAGTTGGCATCTCTTGATTCAAGCAAGTTGGTGATTACCAAGACCACGAGTCCTATTCCAAAACTTCCCAATGACCAATTGGTGTTTGGCAAGACCTTTACAGACCACATGTTGGAAGTTGAGTGGGATAAACAATCAGGTTGGGGTACTCCTACCATCAGTCCTTATCACAAGTTGGAACTTGACCCATCTACCATCGTGTTCCATTATGCCTTTGAGTTGTTTGAAGGTATGAAGGCTTATCGTGATTCCAACAACCAAATTAGAACGTTTAGAGGTGACAAGAACATGACGAGAATGAACTTGTCTGCTGAAAGAATTGCATTGCCCACATTTGATGGCGAAGAATTGCAAAAATTGATTGATAAATTAATTTTGGTGGACGAGTCGTTTGTACCTGAAGGTGCGGGCTACTCCTTATACATTAGACCTACATTAATTGCTACCACCGAAGGTTTGGGTGTTGGTACTCCTGACAAGGCTTTGTTGTATGTTATATTGTCTCCAGTTGGTCCTTACTACTCGTCTGGTTTCAAGCCCGTTTCATTGGAAGCCACCGAATACGCCGTTAGAGCATGGCCAGGTGGTGTTGGTAACAGAAAGTTGGGTGCCAACTACGCTCCATGTGTCAAGCCCCAATTGGAGGCTGCTTCGAGGGGATACCAACAAAACTTGTGGTTGTTTGGCGAAGAAGGTTACATTACTGAAGTTGGTACCATGAATGTTTTCTTTGTTTTCAAGAACACCGACGGTACCAATGAATTGGTTACTGCTCCATTAGACGGTACCATCTTGGAGGGTGTTACCAGAGACTCAATTTTGGAATTAGCAAGAACCAGATTGCCTACTTCAGAATGGACTATTTCAGAACGTAAGTTTACCATCGGTGAGGTTGCAGAGAGGGCAGCTAAGGGTGAATTAGTGGAAGCTTTTGGTGCTGGTACTGCTGCTGTTGTTTCTCCAATCGAAAGAATTGGCTGGAAAGGCAAGGATATTGCTGTACCAACTTCGTTGGGATCGAGTGGTGAATTGACAAGCCAAGTTGCTGAATGGATCAAGAAAATCCAATATGGCGAAGAAAGCTACAAGAACTGGTCAAGGGTCGCTCAATAGATTTGTTAAATTATTTGCCTTAATATACAAAGGAACATTGAAAAAAAACAACGGAATGCTAGCTCTCTAAACCCTCTCTATATCGGGCAACTGTTGGATCTGGCCCAAGATGTAATCTCTCTCGTCAACCAAGTTCGGATCGTTAAACGCTTGAATATCAAAATCATTGAAAAACTGAACAAAATTGTGTTTGTTCTTGGTGAGAATATCTAGTACTTTCTGGGACTTTTTCGGTTTGGCAACAAAGAACTTAAAGATATGGAACCCTTCGATCTGGAGATTTTTCAGTTTATCACTAAGCAACATCATGATTAGTTTAAGGTTATTGGTGTCGTCAAAGTACTTGTTCAAGAACGTTTGGTTTTGTCTTTGCAATACCAAATCAGACAAGAGACGGACACTTTGTCGTTTCGTGACATAGTTTTTGGACTGGATCAACTTATTGATCTGAGGAGTAAAAAACTCATAGTTCAGGGCCAAGAATTCAGACACAGGTCGTTTATGGACGGTTAACAAGTCATGCAAAGTAGTGAATGCATCGGTGGCAATTTCAAATACTGGGATTTGGACGTAGGAGAAGTAGTTCCAGAACAAGGGACTATCTATGACAAAGCGATTGATGACCTCAAACTTGATACAGTCACGCAAAATCTGTCCCGAGATTAAGCCAATCTCTGTTGATTCAGGTCCTTTGATCAACATGACCAAGATCTCGGGCTTGGTATTGATGAGGTAATCGACCGTCGGGGACTTATTACCAATCTGTCGCCGCAACAACGTCAGAAACAAAATCAAGACATCTTTTCGTGAATGGAAATCGAGTTTGACAAGATTATAAATGAGTAGGTATAAGCAATCGGTGGCATAAATCTCCTGGGCCAATAGACTGATCTGATCGGGTTGGGGTTCGTTTTCGTCGTCGCCATGCAAAATAATCTTGATTTGTTTAAGGTACCGTGAACACTCATCCTGGTATCGTTTGTTGTGGTCACCCTGGTAGTCTAACTTGACCACCTGTTCGTTCAACGCCTTGATCAATTCTTGAGGAGTTTTGGGATTTCTCTTGAACAAAAACGTCATGTTTCAAACCGATCTAACTTATGGGGAAGAGACAAAAAAAACACTTAATAATGTTGATGAAAAAGAAATCAAACTGACAATAAAAATTGTGGGGAAATATTTATAAATAGTCTAAAGATTGGTGGGTGCTGGATTGGTTGTGTGATGAAGATGGGGATGGGTTTCTGTGGTTATTAAATCATAAAACTAACCACAAATAGCCGAGGGGGGAGAATGTGCAGGAAGATTGAACCTCCCAAAAAAAAAAAAGAATTCAGGCTCCGGGAATTCATTTTTGGTGAATCACACACACACTCCACTCACACCGGACTCGCCAGCTCCCCTCGCATCCCATACACAACCAGCAGCCGAAACGGGGCCAATGAGTTTCTTGAATGTATGGAAACCGATTCAGATTAATCGCAGTAATCGGCCCATACTACAAGATGGTGAACACAATGTATATATCCGTGATGATATTGGGTTGTACCAAGGAAAACTGAAAATGCTTGAGCGCCAGCACGGCCGGATATACTTGACCAACCAGCGACTTATTTACTTTGATAATTCCAAGAAGGAAAATTCACTAGCATTGGATTTGAGAGAAGTGTCTCGGTTTGAATTTGTTGAAGGATTCTTTCGTTCGTCTCCCAAAGTCAAGCTCTTTCTCAAATCAGATCTGAAACCAACAGTTTTTCTGGCAAAAACAGTAACTTGGGTGTGTCGTATCTGCTTTTACAATAACCAAATAAGTTCCACGTTTGATCTGTCAGCCGAGATCCCCAAATGCACGTCGTGTGGAATCCAGCCTGGCCGTGATCAGTTGGTTCGTGCCATTGAAGACGACGCGAACCGATTGCTGACCGAGACATCGAATCGCGAGTCGACACCAGAATCAACCGACCAGTGCCCCACATGTACGTTTATTAACCATCCTTCCTTAAAGTACTGTGAGCTTTGTGGCACGGAATTGAGAACCATATCGTCGGATTTGAAAAATAGGTTAGATGTCCTGTCAAACGAGAACGAATCACATCTCCAATTCAAGCTCGAGTACAGTACTGAGTCATATACCTCAGGTGTGCCCTACGTCAAGGTCAGCTTTCGTAAGGGTGGAGAGCAAAAGTTTCAAGAACACTTGTTGGAAATCTTGGACGAACTTAAATGGGACAATCTCAAGAACAAGGGAGCAATAAACCAGAACGGAACCAAGATTGAACCCACTAATCCTCCCACAGTTTTAAACAAGGGCCATAGTGGGATTCATGGCTTGGAACAGATTGGTGAACAGCAGCGCAAACATAACGAAATCATCTTATCGTCTTCCCTCGAAGATTTGGAGCAGTTGATGTTCAAGTTCCAGGACTTGATAAAGCTATCAGCATCAATAAAAGGATTTTCTGACACTGGAAAAACCGAGGATATAGTTCCTCCACTTCAAATCAAAAAGTCATCGGCGCTTTACCACCAAGAATTGGCCCGACACATGAGTGAGTATCTCACCAACTACGAATTAACGAAAACAACCTCCATAATAACGACGCAAGACTTATTTGCCAACTATAACCGATTTTTGGTGCGATCACTGGGGTTTGGCACCGAGCTTATTTCGCCGCAAGATTTCACCAAGTGCATTTATCTGTTTGACGAGCTTGGTCTTCCTATAAAGCTTGAAAGGTACAAATCAGGACTTGTGGTTCTTATGCCACGCACTACCGACCACAACTACGAACGGGACATTGTTACATTTTTAACGGAACAAGAAACAGCATTTACATATAATCGGATTAAAATGGAATTTGTCTCTGGCAATCTCAACACCAACACGTTTTTTGAACAAGAGTACCACTATTTTAGAGGCGAGACAGTGACCGAGATTGCCAACAAATTCAACTGGTCCATCAGCATTGCTATAGAAGAGATAGAAAAGTGTGTTGAGCGAGGACTGGTGGTGATTGACCATAATATCGCCGGAATTTTTTACTTTGTCAACCGGTTTGGCACTGATGATGACGATGAGATTGATCACGATGCCATCAGGGTCCGCGTACAGCAGGACGTTCTACATGAACAAGAAAGTATCACAAACAATTTAATTAACGAACACGAAACAGCCAATAATTTAGTCAGTTTAACCAAGTACGGGTTTGGCAAGGAAGTATCGGAGGAACAATCGCTCCCACCATCCCATAACGAGTCGTTGTTGGAGTTGGAAGGATTGACCTTTGATTAATAGTATACAGGATATTTGTTTGGCATTAAAATTACGTAATTTTCCAATCTCTTGAGATCTTTCATTACCATCATATATATATTATATTGAATGAACAATTCTGGCGGCGGAATATCACTGATTCAAGGTTCACAGATACTGGGAAATAACACGATGCCGGTGGTACCACAACCAGCGTTGATGGCGCTGAATTCGATACTTACCATTGGTCCATTCAAGCACCGCAAAGACTTGACACGAGAATCTGTATTATCAACGTATCATATCTTGGGATACATTGCTGCAGGGACATATGGAAAAGTGTACCAAGCAAAATTAAAGGCTCCCAAGGATACCAAGGAGAAAGAAGATGGAGGAGGTATACGAAACGAGATGAATCTCCACCACCCACGGCACCTGAAGTCGGCGAATGATGGAGAAGAGGTGCAGTTATTTGCCATTAAGAAGTTCAAAAGTGACAATCACAGCAGCAGCAAACAGCATCACAATCACGATATCAACGGCCAAGAAGTGGTGCATTACACCGGTATTTCGCAGAGTGCCATTCGAGAGATGTCGCTCTGTCGTGAGCTCAACAATAAGAATATCACCAAGCTCGTGGACATTATTCTAGAGAACAAAAGTATCTACATGGTGTTTGAGTTCTGTGAGCACGATTTGTTACAGATAATTCACTACCACTCGCATCCAGAAGTCAAGCCGATTCCCCCACAAACAGTCAAGTCGTTGATTTGGCAGATTCTCAATGGAGTGTCATTTCTTCACCAGAATTGGATTTTTCATCGAGACTTGAAGCCAGCCAACATTATGGTACTGCTGAATGGTGTGGTCAAAATTGGTGATCTTGGATTGGCACGAAAATTCAACAATCCACTACAAAGCTTGTACACGGGAGATAAAGTTGTGGTCACGATCTGGTACCGTGCACCGGAGCTTCTTCTTGGTGCGAGACACTATACTCTGGCCATTGATTTGTGGGCTGTTGGCTGTATTTTGGCCGAGCTTCTTTCGTTACGGCCGATATTCAAGGGTGAGGAAGCCAAGTTGGATATGAATAACAAAAAGTCTGTGCCTTTCCAGAAAAACCAGTTCCAAAAGATTATCGAGATTTTGGGTACTCCGAACTTGAAGGTATGGCCATCGCTCAACAAGTACCCGGAATTCGTATCGTTTCAGCAACAAATCACCAACTTTTATCCACCCAACTTGGTCAATTGGTATAAAGGAATCGGTGGAACTAATAAGCAGTGTTTAGCGTTACTTAAAGGGTTGCTCGAGTACGATCCCCAAACGCGACTTACTGCCGACGATGCGCTCTTCCATCCGTACTTTTTAGAGTTACCCAAAGTTCAGGAAAATGCATTTGATGGACTCAATTTGAAGTATCCCAGAAGAAGAATTTACTCGGACGATAACGATATTGTTTCGAACTCGTCTATCCAGCAGGGATTCAAGCGTCATGGCGGTGAAGATGCCAGTATTAACAGGAAACGGCAGAAATAATAGTGCAGAAATAATAGTGCAGGTAAAAAGACCAACGAAAAAAGAAAGACAAACGCCAAAGAGTTCTTGTGTTATGGATCGTTACGTTGAGCGCACGAGAATATACAGCGGCCCGTACAGCGATATCTTTGTTGCTACTGATAAAGAGAAGATCACACAGGTCTGTTTGAAAGTTGTTGATGAAGATATACGTTTAAAGCCACACGATGTGCGACACGAGATCAAACTTCTTGGGATGCTCAAACACGCTCAGGTATTGCCGCTTCTCGCCCACCATCACCATCTTGACGACATTATTTTGGTAGTACCTCACTACGAGTACACGTTGGAACTGTTGCTCTTGAGCAAACATAGTCGCAAACGCACCCACTTCGAGTTGGCGCCACCGGGCTCCACTTCCCGCGATGTGCCATGCATGCATACAACCGTGGTGCGCAACGAGTTGTCACTGGACGACGCGTTAATCTTTTGTCGTCAGCTTGCGTCAGCTTTAGCATACATCCACGCACAGGGAGTGATCCATCGCGACGTCAAGCCCGCAAATGTCTTTTTCGCCGCCCGGACTGATGGACGCATGATTGCGTATCCTGTTTTAGGCGACTTTGGCATCAGTTATCACAAAGACGTGTGCCTAGACGAGCCTGCGTCCACCAAATATACCGATATATGCAGTGGAATGTACAAACCACCGCACTTGTGTTTGGGAGTGACCAATTATGGACCGGAAGTCGATATTTGGTCGATGGGAATTGTAATGACGGTGTTATTTCTGATGGACTTGAAGTCCGTGATGGCCCAGGATCTCGACGGAGACGCCGGACTTAACGACTTGGCATTGCTAAACACGATTTTTCATACGTTCGGAACCCCGTTTATCGAGGTACCCAATACTGCTGGTACAGATCCTTTGTACTGGCCAGAAATGGATAATGACGAGTACTATTTTAAGCGGTTTGCCTTTACAACCACCCGCGACGCGAAACCACTTTCTCAAGTAATTCCACGTGCCAGCGACACGATGCGCAAGATATTTCTGCAGATGATGGTGTATGAAACAGCAAATAGAATAACTCTGGCTGAATTAGTAGATAGATTGACTGCTCTTACAGAATAAGAAATAAGCTTTAGTTTTCGATGAGCATGCATCCATGCATGTTGCAATGAAATCAAAGAATGGTCCCATCTCCCTCAAAAAGAGCAAATTACGGGGTTGTACCTGTTACGGCCATGGCGGTCTGCAACGGGAGGGTTTCTGAAACGGAGTATTGCCAAAAGAAGAGATGCTGCATATGTGTGGGGTAGCGAGAAAAGAAAAATATTTTTTGGACCCCTCAAAATTCCACATGCGGGCGTGGAGAAAAAAAAATACGGATAGCTGCGGAGTCAACGAGTGTTGACACATAAAAAAAAAAGTGGAGTAGACAATCCTCACATGTGTTGCCAATGAAGATCCAGGCTCGAAACATTTTAGATGTACCTCTGTAAAAACGTAGTCCATCTCAAGGCATAGGAATTTATTCACTCTTTCTGATTGCTTTTCTCATATGTTTTTAAGAAGCTTCAAAGGAGAGACGCCCGAAACACTGTCAGGCTCAGTGTCGCCTGCAGCACTGGAGTACATTCGTTGTTTGGACTACGATTTACTTGAAGATAAGTATGATATTCACAAGTACGTGCCCCGATACATCCATAACGGAGACATATCTACTCCGCAGTTGAAGGACCTTATCAGTGGTAAGCCAATATACAGTGAAGCCAACAAGAAGGCTAAAGCAGCAGCCAAGAAGAAGAAAAAGGCCGCTATCAACAGCGCCAAAGCAGCCACGGTGACCCGGAAACAGATCGATGACATGAATATAGCATTTGATGATTTGGTATTTGCCAATCCATGGGACGACAAGGAGTTGAAGAAGGCCCAGAAAGAGGCCCGTCGTGAGCTCAATGATATACGCAAACAGGCAATTGGTGATGAAAAACGTGAGATTAAACACTTGAGAAAACACGGGCCGACAGAAGGACTCAAGCTTTCACGCTCACTCAAACAAACAAGCCTGGATATCCATGATCTTCATCTTCTTCCTCAGCATCAGCAGTACCTGATTGGTGCAGCCATGGCTCAACGTTATCATGAACCTGCACCACGGCACGGATCAGTAGATCTTCAGCATGTGCCAATCGCAGCAGTCCATCCACGCAAAGATGACATGCATCCGCTCGTCAGAAGTAACAGTTATGACCAGACAAAGAGTATTATGACTACAGAGAGAAAACAAACCAAAACTATGAAACAACGGCTCTTGGGTATTGCGCTCAAGCGTAGAAACAGCCATCAAATCGGTACGTATACAATTTTTTTTTATGCTTGTTGTGCGTTTTTTTTTCGCAATCCCAGTCCCCACCTCAGTTGAGGTGAGGAAAAAAGTGGTGTGGTTACAGAAAAACTATCAAACAGAACAGAACCAATAAAATGTGGAATTTTGGCAATGTGATTTTTGTGAGTTGAAGAGACGATGATTGAATAGAACCATTTTCTCAAATTCGACCGCCCCCCGTCTTTTCTTTTTTTTTTTTTTTTGACCATGTTATAGTTCCGTCCGCCAATTGCCGCTAAAAAAGCAAAAGATAGAAGAGGCGTGTCCGCAGGACTAAAAGTGGGGTAGTGCTCAAGGTCATGCGTTGCTTTTGTGTAAACTTCTCACCTTCCACCACGGGACCTGGACTGGAAAAAACATCAACATTCCCCGGTGTAGGGAACTATGGGATCAATTTAGCAATTAAACCCTTACTAACATGTCTAAAATAGAGGTTGTAACCGAGAGCGTTAACAACGGCCACACTGGTCAGGTTCAGCAAATTCAGTACACGCAGTCACAAATGGTGGGCCATGGGTCGTTTGGAGTGGTTTTCCAGACCCAGATCTTGCCCACCAACGAAATAGCTGCCATGAAAAGAGTGTTACAAGATAAAAGATTCAAGAACAGAGAATTGCAGATCATGAAATTGGTCCACCACCGCAACATTGCCGACCTCAAATACTACTTTTACACCAACACCGACAAGAACGAACTCTACCTCAATTTGATCTTGGAGTTTGTACCCGAAACCCTTTACAAGGCCAGTCACTACTATGTATCGAAAAGAGTGTCAATGCCTCCATTAGAGGTCAAACTTTATACCTACCAGATGTTTAGAGCTTTGAATTACATTCATTCACAGGGCATCTGTCACAGAGACATTAAGCCTCAGAACTTGCTCATCAATCCTGAAACTGGGGAATTGAAACTCTGTGACTTTGGATCAGCCAAGATTCTCAACCCGGCCGAGCCAAATGTCTCATACATTTGCTCAAGATACTACCGGGCTCCGGAATTGATCTTTGGTGCCACCAACTACACAACCAAAATTGACGTGTGGTCTGCCGGCTGTGTGATGGCCGAACTTATCTTGGGTCAACCACTCTTCCCCGGTGAATCAGGAATCGATCAATTGGTTGAAATTATTAAGATCTTGGGTACTCCATCCAAGGACCAAATCAAGAACATGAATCCAAACTACATGGAACACAAGTTCCCTCAAATCAAGCCTGTCCCCTTGCAACGGATTTTCAAAAAGATGACATCCGACTGTATCAACTTTTTGATTCGGGTATTGCAATACTCGCCTGTTGATCGTATCTCATGTATTGAGGCCATGGTTGATCCATACTTTGACGAGTTAAGAAACGAGTCCTTGCAATTGCCCAACTATCGCAAGATATTTAGCCAGGAATTCCATTCGTCGTCGCAGTCCTCACGAACATCGTCGCATTCCAACAACGCCAACTATCAGATCTATGCCAACCAGCCTGATATGAGACAGATTCCCGAGTTGTTTGATTTTGATGATAGGGAGCTTTCAGTCGTTCCAGTGGAGTTACGGGACAAGTTGGTACCTGCATTTGCTTTTTCGAGATTACGTTTATCTCAACACATTAACAACTTACTGGAGTTTGTTCCCTGGAACAAAGAACAGTTGCAGGTTACTCTTGAATAGAATTTTAGTTCTGATGATGCATTATGAACGATATATGTCATAGATAGTCATGAATGATGAGCCTAGAAAAAGAATACTTTGATGTAGATTAGAGACGTGGTTTATCTATCTTTTTCATAATGTCAGCGTGGCCTGGTTCCTTTGGTGGAGGAGAAATGGGTTTTCTTTTAAGCATTTTGGTGAATGGAACAATGAACCATTTGGCAAACGATGGCATGAGAGAAAGACTCAAGAGAATTCTCGCCGGTAATAAGAACTTAACGACAACAAAAGCATATGCGCCCTCCATGATGATGGCAAGCTTATCTGCTACTGAATAAGCACCAAAATCAAACAGTTGCAAGCTCGAGTCGATGATCTTGGTTCCACGTTCAATGGCCCATGTAGGAAGGTCCATGGGTATCATCCAGTGGTACTTGTGAAAAATGTACCAAAATCCCACAAGCGGCACAATGGCAGTGAGTTCATGTAGTATAAGAAACGCAGTGACGTGTGAGAGCGGCGCGTTGATAAAGTTACTGGTAAATGGGCGAAGGAAATGAGGAATACGTCTAAGGATTGGGTGCTGTTGCACTGCCAGAGCCAGTGTCAGTGCCAGTGTCAGGCCCTTAAACAATAATCGTGGTGTTGATGTGTGTAATAACCTTAACGGTACTACTGTATTTCTTGTTATTCCTATCCTAAGCATCCTCAGTTTTATGGATGAATGGAGATTTCGCTATCGAGATCGGAATCGGGTCTCATTTTACATTTTCTAACTTTTCTTTCTTTTTTTTTGCTTCTGAAAGGGCGCGCATTTTTGCTGCGCCGGGGCACGACCAGGGTCGTCGTATCGCTCGCTTGGGTCGTTTAGCGCGTGAAATACAGCCAGATTATTTATTTGTACAGTTCTTTCTCTTCTTTTCTCTTCTTCATCTATTCATAAGATGTCTCCTCCAGTTTATATCGTTTCAACTGCCCGTACCCCTATTGGTTCTTTCCAAGGTGGCTTGTCTTCCTTGACTTACTCTGACTTGGGTGCACACGCTGTCAAGGCTGCACTTGAGAAAGTTCCCCAAATCAAACCCGAGGATGTGGAAGAAATTTTGTTTGGTGGCGTTTTGCAAGCAGGTGTCGGTCAGGCCCCAGCCAGACAAGTTGCTTTAAAGGCAGGCTTGTCCGAGGCTATAGTGGCCACCACAGTTAACAAGGTGTGTGCCTCTGGTATGAAGGCCATTATCTTGGGTGCCCAAACGATTTTGACTGGAACCGCCGATATTGTCGTTGCTGGTGGTGCTGAATCAATGTCCAACACTCCTTACTACGTGCCTCTGGCCAGAGGTGGTGCCAGATACGGTGATGCAGTTATGATTGACGGTATCCAAAAGGATGGTTTATTGGATGTCTACGAACAAAAGTTGATGGGTGTTGCTGCCGAAAAGTGTGCCAAGGACCACAGCATCACCAGGGATGAACAAGACAACTTTGCTGTTGGTTCGTACACGAAGGCTGCTGCTGCCGTGGCTGCAAACAAGTTTTCCCAGGAAATCGCCCCAGTCACCATCAAGGGATTCAGAGGTAAGCCAGATGTCGTTGTCTCTGTTGACGAAGAAATCGGCAAGTTTGATGAGGGCAGACTCAGATCGGCAAGAACCGTCTTCCAAAAGGAAAATGGTACCGTTACTGCTCCAAATGCCTCGGCGTTGAATGATGGTGGTGCTGCTGTCATTTTGGTTTCCGAAGCCAAGTTGAAGGAATTGGGCTTGAAGCCATTGGCCAAGATCAGTGGATGGGGTGAAGCAGCTAGAGCTCCTATCGACTTTACAATTGCTCCAAGTTTGGCCATTCCAAAGGCCTTGAAGCACGCTAAGTTGTCTCAGAACCAAATTGACTTTTTTGAATTGAACGAAGCTTTCTCGGTTGTTGGTTTGGCTAATTGTCAAAACCTTGGTCTTCCAGCTGACAAGTTGAATGTCTATGGTGGTGCCGTTGCATTGGGCCACCCATTGGGTTGTTCTGGTGCAAGAATCGTCATAACTTTGTTGTCGGTTTTGTCTCAAGAAGGCGGTAAGTTCGGTTGTGCTGGTGTTTGTAACGGTGGCGGTGGTGCTTCTGCAATTGTTATTGAAAGAATCACCGACTCCTCCAAGTTGTAATTTGATTTAGGTTTATTATTTAAAACATATACAAGGGCTTTATGAAAAGGATTATGTAATGAATTATTTAACCCCTCAAAAAAAAAAGAATTTAAGATTAATCAAACTCTCATCTTGAATTTATCTTGATCCAATGCTGACATATCTATGGTGTACGTCACAGGAAGAATCGTATCTTCTTATTGGTGATAATGTACTTGCATCATTTGTTCTTATTGGACAGGATCCAGTAGAACTTTTGAGAAAAGTGGAGGAATGGTACGAGCCGTTCCTAACCCATTATCCATGGAGTCACTCTAGACCAACCTTTAGTATTGACCAGCACAATTCCATAGATTATGTATACGGGCAATTGCAAGGAGACCAAGATGAAGATCAAGATGTCTTTTATCGGCTTGCCATTGAATTTACCAAGAATAATGAGGGCCATGTACATCTATGGCACACAACCAATCGTGAGATAACACCCGTGCTCGTATGGCAACTTGGTGAACACGGAACCAATCTAGAAAACCGAGTTTGGATCACAGGAGGCTGTGCTGTGATCACCAACGAGCATCCTGACGTAAAACAAACCTTGCCTTTGTCAAAGGCAATTTCCCAAATCACCACAAGAGACTACACGAAACCGATAGATATCGAGTCTTACTTGAATGCAATAGACGGGTGGAACGAGTACAATTTATCGAATATTGCTGATATTCCCTTGAAACTTCCACTAAACGTTGCCAGTTTGCTCATCAATGAACCTTGGGTTGTTGGAAGAGCCGTGCTTGAAATGAACAATAAATTAGTTGACCAGATATCCGATCGTGGATGGGATCAAGTCACCGTTTCTGTACCGGGTCTTCTTGTTTCTGCAACAGATGCATTGACTATTGTTTGTGGCATCAAGGTAATGATTCAAAAAGGAATATTAAAATGGGATGGTCAAGTTACTGGTTCCATACCGACAATCACCAACAAGGAAAAGTTACAGGATATTTTAATCTCAAAGCACCAATTGAAGGCACCTGTTCCTTACAAAACAGGCAAAGCAAGTGATCCTCAAGAATTGGAACTGATGTTCGAACAACTCACACAAGAAATGAACCATGCATTTGCCAAGGGAATTGATCCTCATATTAACGAAGAAGTCGAAGACGAAGACGAAGAAGAAGAACATATTTCTCCAGAGGAGTTTCTTGAGAAATTGGACGGACATTTGGGCCAAGGCGAGTTTCTGGACTTTGTCAACTACCTTTGTGAAAAGGAAGGCTTTGGTGAATCAGCCAAGGAAGAGCAATTCAGTAAATATAATGAGGATAGTGACTATCGCAGTGATCTGAGTGATGACTATGTTGTGTATGATGATGAACCAAAAGGTGGAGCCAACGACAACGACCCATATGAAGTGTACCGTTTGAAACAAGTTCTCTCACTCTTGGAGTCCGATAGCAAGAGTCAGACTGTGCATAACTTGAGGCGAAAGCTTGAAGAAATGAATCCCGACGTTTAATTGGGGACAGAGATTCCGCGTTCACTCAACTGGTGGATAGACCATATCCAAGTTCTGGCAGCGTAGTCCATGTTTCGGGCAATCTTAGAAGGTTCTACCTCCGTTCCGTGGGAGAAGTATTTGCCATTATCGCATTCCAATGTGAGGGAAGGGTCTATGCAGCATCTTACCGTGGCATCTGCAGCGTCGAGGGCAGATGTGCCTACCAACCAATTGAAGATGGAGAACCAGCACCAAAATACAATGCCTATGATGGGAAGTCTTGTTAAATATGCAAACAAGTTCGTGTTCATTACGAAGCCTGGATGCACCGATATAGATAGCACCTTGGGGTTGCGGAGGGCGAGCATCTTGATAAAGTGGATGCATGCGACTTTGGCGAGCCCGTAGCGGAGCCATGTAAATAAGAAATTCGGAGTATAATTGAATGTGGCAGACAAGCCAAAGTAGCGGAACATAATGTAGTGTCCAGCTGAGCTGAGGTTAATGATTCTGGGAGGGTCTTGGTTAGGGGCAGTATCGGCTGTCTTTTCCAATAGGGGGAGGAGTTTGGTGGTGAGGACAAACGGCGAGATGTAATTTGTTTGGAGCTGGATCTCGAAGTTGTCTTGTGTGAGTTTGTAGGGAAGGCCCATGCTTCCCGCGTTGTTGATAAGGATATGGAGACGTGGTTCCAACGTGGTGAAGGTGTGGACTGCGGCCATTACCAGCAGGAGGTTGCTCAAGTCGATTTCCAAGAAGTAGAGTTCTCCCACAAACCGCGTTTCTGCTTCTTGAGATGTGTACTGCAGTCGTAAGGATGTGGCACTGTGTTTGAGTTCCTTGATCGACTTTAACACACGGGACTTGCTGCGGGCAGCAATATATACGATGTAGCCATGGAGATAGAGCTGGAGCACGGCATAGAACCCCACTCCGCTATTGCCTCCAGTGATAAGCACAACTCTGCGATCAAACTGTGGATTGAGGTACGGCTGCAGCATGCTAGTCGAACTCATGGTGATCAAGTCATGTAAAAATTGTATGTGTGCGTGTGAGTGCGCGAGCGCGCGGTGCGGTCTGGTGGCGGTGCGGAACCACGCTTGGCGGTAGCGCGGTACAACACGGCAAAAGCGGACGTGGTTATCGCAATAAAAGAGAAGCAAGAAAAACCTTAATTTAAAGATAAATCACCAAGAATTTCCGTATATATCTGCTTGGGGGTCTTTCCCGTAGTATCCACCGCGAGCGCTTCGCCGCCAACAGCCACCAATTCTGGTCCTGTGGGAATCTCCATGATTTCGTACTGCGACTTAACCATGTCGGACTTCATAAAGTGGCCCTGGCGGTCGGAAACGCGCCGGAGCAACTCCTCGAACGTGGTATACAAAAAGATAAACCGCAACTCAATCTCACTGGCAGTACCCCGCTGAGCCTGCTTTTTGATATATTCACGGTACACTTTCTTCAACATTGAACACGATACAACAGCAACATGTGACTCGTTATGGGCATCAACACTGGCAGCAGCAGCCTCACGGCTCAACTGTTCCAACCAGCCCCACCGGTCGTTGTCTGTTAACGGCAAACCTTGCGACATCTTGTCGATATTTGCTTGTGGATGAAGTAAGTCGCCTTCTATAAACGGACTACCGTAATGCTCGGCCAAGAGCTCAGCAATTGTCGTCTTTCCTGTCCCTGCTGGACCACCAACAACCACCACTGTATGTTTCATGGGAATCGGTAAAGAAACTAAAGGTGAAAAGTTTTGGGTTTTGGCGAGTGGGGGACCACCCCCAACCTCCCCCACGATCGCGAAAAAAGGTCTCCACACTTGAGCTGTCTATTTTTATTATATGTACATTCTATTTATCTCTGGTTGGCTCGGCGCAAATTCAACAACTCTTCACTGATCCGTTTCTCCAATAACGACTTGATATCCATCGCACTCTCCTTATCAACGAATATCGTTGGCCATCTCTGACTCAACCACAAGAATAACAACACTTGTTTATGGTTATCTTCCAATAACTGTAATGTCTCGACAATTTCGTTTTCCTTAGCCGTCCGTTTTCTCGTTTGCCGTATAATTTCACTATGAAGGAACTTAAAGTCAAACACATTGTTGGTGGTGCACTCAGTAATACTCTTGATAAAACTAAACGCAGTATCCACCACCGATTCTGAGGCCGTTATAATATTAATTGGAGCCAAACTCAACGTCAATTGGTCCTCGATTGAAGTCTTTTTATACAAGTTGTCCCGCAAAAAGAGCCGTAATACTTCGTTTCTTGAATCAATCTCACTGATAAAGTAATCCTTCATCTTTAATGATGCTGTTTCTACCTCAAAACGACGAAGCACTTCAAATAATGGTGTATCCTTGGCAAACTTTGCCATGTAGTGTTTCCAGACAATGTTGGTTGGCCAAAGACATGCCCGCTTCAAACTCTTGCTTGGTGCTGTCATTTGATTACGAATAAACTTCAAGTCTTGTGAGTTGAACGTCGTAACAAACCCTTCCAGCTCCCCGCGATCTTGACTAAACCGTCCAGCTCTACCAGCTATTTGCTTTGTGGCCGAGGTTGAAAGTAACTTCATCTCACTACCATTGAATTTTTTGACGGTATGAAAGATAATACGCTTGATCTTGAGATTAAGGCCCATCCCAACTGCGTCTGAAGCAACCAATACGTCATATTGACCTGAATTGAATCGGTTTGCCTCCTTGGCTCGAATTTCAGGTGGCAATGCACCATATATGATTCCAACACGGAGCTTTGTGGTCTTTTCAATCTGACACTTCAATTCCAAGATCTTTCTCTTGGAAAATGCAATCATGCAATCACCCTTTTGCATATGTTTAAGTGAATTGAGTGACTTCTTCTCTACCGTAAGTTTCCCTAGCCGTTCATACTTTTTAACCACCAACTCATCTCCGGTAGTGGAACAAAGTTTCTGAATCAAGGATACAGCACTCTCTTCTCCACACAAGTGAACTTCTTTGGCCAATACTCCCAAGACAGCATTTGTCCATGCAGCCCCACGATGCTCGTCGGCAATCATTTGGATCTCGTCGATGACGCACACATCCATTTTCTTATGAAGAGGAATCATTTCGATAGTTCCTGATGAAAGCTCGCAAACCTTGCCAAACTTGTCTATTGTTGGAATAACCTCTTCTCCTGTAATGAGGTTACAGTGGACACCTTCAGAATTGTATCTTTCGTAGATCTCGCGTGCCAACAACCGCAAGGGTCCCGCATAGTACCCGGATTTGGCCTGTGCTAATGTCTGAAGCGAGTTATATGTCTTGCCACTGTTTGTGGGACCAACATGCATGATGATTTTCCGTTTCATCTTTCTTGCTTCCGGGAACCATTCGGCTGGATTTGAAAAATCAATCATGGTGTTTTCGGGTTGGGTTGACTTGATTTTCATTTGGATGAATTCCTTATAGAGAAGCTTTTCAAGTATGAGTTCATGCAATTCGTGGTGGGAGTTCAACCGGTAAAACCCCACGAGTTTGCGTGAGAGATCCAGCTCTGTCTCCACAAGATGGGGTAATTTAGCCATGTGAGGGTTGACGTAGTCCACAACTTTCAATGAAGTTGGTGTAACTGGTACATTACTGACAAGACTATGTATTTTGGAATGGAACCGAGCTTCCAAATCAGTTCTTTCCTTGGTGGTAAGTTCATTCAAAGAACCATACTGGGGATCAAATGTACCGTCAGATAGTTTTTGTGAAAGAGAGGTAAGCAGTGGTTTCAATACCGTTTCAAGTTGTCGAGTTAATGTGCTAACTGCTCTCAGTACTTGGAACTGAGTTGGACCACTCCATCTGTGTGGAAACATACAAAACGGTCGAACCATTGTTTGTTGCAAAGCACTACGCGATGGGTAAAAACTGATGGAACCTCGCGCGCAGATTAAAAAAAAAAAGACCAACCATAACTTTTGGATCCCCAAGCCAAAAATTATTCTTTTTTTGGGTGGGGGTGGTTGGTGGCCTGGGGCGCGACACGTGAACGATTCTCGATATCTCGTCACCTAAGACATACAATTTATCACCTTGAGGTTAAGCAGACAATCTGTACATATTAAAAAATTCGTATCCTGCTTTCACTGTATTATTACTCAAAGAAACGTCAACCGGACGCATGAATGGAACACGGAAACTAATAAGTGACCAGAATCAACAGGCACAATTGGCAGCCCAGTTCAATGACTTTTATCTCCAAACCACCAGCAGGGAATGGAGCCAGATTGGCAATTACCGGATAATCCAGGAGATTGGAGAGGGTGCGTTTGGAAAGGTCTACTTAGCAACCCATGTTCTCTTGAATATCAACGTCGTGTTGAAGTGTGGCATGAAAGATGACCCCAACATCGTTCGAGAAATATACTATCACAAACAATTAAAGTACAAAAATATCGTCACCCTCTACGAAGTTGTCCAAACAGAACACCACCTTTGGCTTGTCCTTGAATACTGTGAAGGTGGTGAACTCTTTTTCCATATCTACGAGAAACGCCGCTTGGCATACACCGAGTGTCAACACCTCTTTTTTCAAATAGTCATGGCTGTCAAGTACGTCCATTCACTAAACTTATCCCATCGAGACTTGAAATTGGAAAACATTTTACTTGCTGATAAGAAGAAATCCATGGTCAAACTAACGGATTTTGGCTTTGTACGTGAGTTTAATCCCCGCAATCGCAAGTTTCTTTCCACTATATGCGGAACGACTGTCTACATGGCCCCAGAACTCTTGAAGAACGAGAAATACTCGGGGTTCCACATTGATATTTGGTCCCTCGGAGTTATCTTATACACCATGTTGTATGGTGAAATGCCATTCGAAGATGATGATGAATTACAAACAAAATTTATGATTCTCAACGAAGAACCAAAATTCCCGGATACTGTACCTCTGGATACAGTTGAGTTGCTTCAGAAAATTCTCTCCAAGGATCCTGCTAAACGACCGGACATAAACGGTATCTTGAACTCGTCATTCTTGATCAAATTACACAATCGATACGTTGAAAAGGTTTCGAAAAAGACCCAGAACGATACCGAGTCCATCATTTCCATCAATCAGCATTACCACTTGAACAAACAACCATTTCAAACCAAAATTGAACGTGACTTGCTCAGACGGTTGGAAAAACTACACATCGACGTTGAGCAGCTCCAGAAGAGTGTTTATGCTAATGAAATGAGTCCACTCACTGCTCTTTACGAACTATTGTTGACCCGAGAATTCTCCAAGAAAAAGAAGAAATATTATCGGAAAATGAAGAAGAAATACCAAAACAAGGCCCTTAGATCCCGCGATAAAGTCAAGAGTGTATTGTCACTAAGCGATGCTGGGTCCACAAATGGGAGTCAGCCATTGGAACGGATCCTCTCGACAATTAGTATAGGTTCAAACCGCAACAATAGCAAGTCCAATTTGCAAAAAATAGCGGTATCGAGAAAGTCTTCTGATTTCGAACATAAACGTGGTAATTCGATCCTGTCACGTACTTCAATGGTAAGAAAACCTACGTCATTGAAACATTCTAGTTCAATTGGTGATTCGGTGATACTTGATGATACTATTGGACCACCTTTGGAAAAGACGGTGTCGTTCTTTACTGATGTGAACCTGAGATTGGTCTCAGATTCGAGCTCGCATGTTGTGTCTGAATCTAGTAAGAGAAAGGCCAAAATTTTAAACAAACTTCAGTTCTGGAAAAAGAACAAGGATACTGAAGATATCGAAGCACTTTCCAGTACCCAAAGTTCAGAGACTCGTAAATCAACAAACAGCGACGAAGCTAAAGCTCATGATTCCCCTACTCCACCTAATAATGATACCAACGGTAACACCAAGCTACAACCCAGTCCAATGATACTTGTCAATAGAGATAATAGCAAGGAGAGGTCATTATCAGAGACTAAGGAGAAGGAAACAAATAATGAAATCATGGATACGCCGCCTGCAATCAGTGAGACGATACGAAACATAAGTCTGAAGCAAAGACCTTTATCAATGGTATCCCAAATCAGTCAGATTAGTCATCTCAGTCAGATGTCGACTATGATTTCAGAGTCTGAAATGGATAATCTTGATGAAACTGATACAATGGACGAGTACTTTGATGACGATGATGTGATGTATGAATCGAGCCTAAACGCATCTGGTGATTTCGCCAGACAACCCACCAGTTTAATTTCAACCAACATGGCAACATCTACGTCTTCCGTGGGAAAATCCACCCGACCCAAACCTTCGTATAGACGAACGCTCTCGTCTGACTACTCTATCAAATCAACTTCAACCTCAGCCACTTCATCCAAACATCAAAAGAAGTTTTCTCTTTCAAAGTTTTCCAGCAACTCCAGTGACGATAGCTCTCTTTCAAATTCCAACAACTTTGTATCACCAGTCCCTGTTAACCCATTACCGGTACAAGATCAAGATTCGACATTGAATACTGGACGTATGTCGCCAGACTCCAATAAAAATAAGCGATTCAAGAATCCGGTTTTTTCGCAGCCACCGATTTCGTCGCTGCCGAATGTTAACTTCGATATTTCCTTCAGAATTACCGAAAGAGATATGAATTTTCGGTCTCACTCTCCACCAGTTCCCAAGAAATACAGCAAGAACAATAAGTCATTAAAACCATCGAAAACTGTATTTGAAATTGGTTCTGGAGATCGCGAAAGCCCCAAATCATCGACAATCAACGCATCTAATGGTAAAGCATACGAGCCAGTAATTGACGAAGAGGAAGAGGGTGATTACTAATATGTGATTTTAATGATAGTTGGTATTGGTTTGGTTATACGGAAGCGGGGAGGGGGTATTTGACTGGGTTTCAGAATAAGGATTAATATATATAGAAGTAAGAACATCCCTGCATATATCGCATTTTTGAAAAAAAAAATTTTTCATCGATGAACATTTCAAAGTGTAAGATCTCTTAACAAATTTCACACAATTATAGACAAAGATGGCCTCTGTTATCGTAGTTGACAACGAATTAACCGACTGTATTAAGGAGTATGGTCGCGCTATTGATGCTGCTAACCAGAATACTGAATTTTCTACTGGTTTGAAACAATACATTAACGAAAATGAAATAACTGATAAACCACAATTACAGCAATATATCTATTCTAAGTCGACCAGTGACGTGTTCAAGAAGTTGTCTGACAAGGAGTTTGAACCTACCTTCAACTTGTTGATTCATATCACCACTGATTTGAGTGGATCAAACTCTTTGGACAACCCAGAATTTCCACTCTACAAGGCATTGATCGAAACGACTCCAACCACTAAGCTTTCATTGAGAGACAGAAAGTCTATCAAGTCCACCAGTATTTTGTCCATCTTAAACGCAATTTTCAACTTATTACCACCATCTTCTAAGACTAGAATCTACATATTGAGCCAGATCTTAAATGTGCTCAAAATCTCGAACATTGACTTTTCTGTCGTTGAATCCAGTCTTGGAACCAACTTGGTTTCGTGGTTAGAGGCTGCCCACGCTGATGACGCTGAAATAAGAAGCATATTCTGGTCCTTCATCAAGTTGGACACCAAGTACTCTTTACAATCCTTACAGTTAATCAAGAACTTCACTAAAGACCACCAATTGAACAGCACTGAATTAAATGATTTGATTGAATTTGCTTTGTGCTCTGAAGTTGTTGATGTTTCCTTCTTGGTCAACAAGAACCTCGCTGATGCATTGGCTGCCCATTCTTCTCAAGAAACCGTTGCCATGTTCAACAAGTACGTTAACGGTGAATTGGTTACCGTACCTTCGTCGTCTTCACTTCCAGCTGAGCATATCAACTCGAAGTCGAGAATTTTGGCTCTTGCTAAGTTTTTCAGCGACCAAACAACTGCTTCTCCAGACAAGATCATCTTCCAATATAGCGAAATTCCAATTGTGGAATCTGCCAGAGAGTTTGAAACTTTGTTGGTAAAGGCCTTGAAGTCTGGTGTCATAGAAGGTAAGTTAAACCAAGTCACGGAAACTTTTTACTTGACCAGAGTCAACAGACTCATTCTTGCCAACCAGGACAACACTCAGCACTGGAACAATGTCAAGAAGGCCTTGCAAGAATGGAAGACTTCGTTGACCAACATCAATGAAATCGTCAAGTCGTCTAGAGAAAACATCGTCAACAGTTCTGCGTAAAATTACACTGTATAATATCTAATTTTCATATACGTAACGAGCACAATTACATTTATTCTCTCTCTCTCTAGTCTTTGTCTCCATCGAGCACCACCAAGAGGCCACCAACTAAATGTAACGAGCCACACACAAACACATCAATTTCGGTGCTATTGATAAAATCGTTTGATTTAGTCAAGCTTCTGATAAAGTTGGCCCCAGTTTCGATATCATGGAAAATGTGCTTCCTCGAACTGCACTTGTTAGCCAGGTCTAAGTTGGCCCATGTCTGTGCCAATCCCTTTTGAATCGTTAACTTATCGACCAATTCCTGAGATGTGTTGAGTGATACCAAATCGGAGTTGTATTTCCCATCGGACCAAGTGATATTAGTGGTGAAGACTACATGGTCAAACTTAACTCCTGGATATGTTTGCTCGTATAACTTGGTGAGCAACACATCGGCATTCTCTCTATTTTGTTGGTTAAAGAGAAGAATCTTCAAGTTTTTGGAAGCCCCCTTCTTGGTCTGCTCTTGTTTGTACCAAGTTGAAGCCACATTTATCGATTCAACTGTGTGGGCTCCATCAATATACCAGTTGATCTTCTCAAAGGGTGATCTGTTACTGAGGATTTGACATCTCCCATCCCAGTTCACTTTCGCTAACCCGGTAACAAAAGATTCGGGTAATTCTTCAATCTGACCCTGGGCGTTGTATTTGGGTAAGTTGGTAGCATCAACGCCCAACTTCTGAAGATGTACGTTGGCCATTCTAATGGCCAAGGCAGCATTCATCTTTTGGAAATCGCCTGCTAAACCCAACTTGGTATCTGGAGGCAAGGTGGCGTCGACGATACAAAGACTTGCAACTTCCAATTCGTGGGCTCTTGTCTTGACAACCTCCAAGGATTGCGGGTACTCAATCTGGTCACTGACAATTGCAGGAACATCCTTCTTGAAGATGCCTGTCTTGTTCCACGCAATTGACTCGATGGTGTTGCCAAGCATAAAGGTGTGGTCGATACCCAAGCTTGATATCCCAGTGACGGTAGGTTTATCTATAATATTAGTTGAATCGTACTGGCCACCCACCCCGACTTCATAGATGGCGGTGTCGACTCCTTCCGACATAAATACATGGAAGGAAAGGAGGGTTAAGTACTTGAAATACATTGGTTTGATCTGATCACTTGGTTGTAATGTAGGAAACTCTTCCACAGAAGATGTGGTGGTGGATAACGTGTCCCACACTTCAAAGAAGTACTTGGTGAACTTGGCTTCGTTGATGGGAGCCCCGTTGATACGAATACGTTCTCTGACAGACTTCAAATGAGGAGACGTGAATAACCCAATCTTGTTGATGACACCAACATTGTTTCCCTTGGACACGTACTGTTTCAAGATCGACTCGGTGAAGGCACAGGTCGATCCCTTACCCTTGGTACCAGTGATGTGGATGAGATTAAGACGATTGAAATCGCTTGGGTTGTAGCCTAATCGGCGAGTGTATTCAAACACTTCTTTGATGGACAACTCGTTTCGGTTAACATTGGGTCCAAGCTTCTTGAGTGCCTCGATGGAGGCAAAGTTGGACTGCAAGGTATTGAGGTAGTTGATGGCATCCTTATAAGTTCTGGCGGCGGCAGGGACGCGCATTTCCGGAGATCCAATCAGCTGGCAGTCTGGGTTTACCTTTTCTGTAGTGGTAGCTTCTGCTACTTTCTCCGACACGCCCTCTAGAATGGACAGACCAACCATGAGTTGCAGAGAATTCGATCTCAATGAGAAAAATTTTGGTGCGACCCACCCCTCAAACCAGAACCAGAACCAGAACCAGAATCAGAACCGGAACAGCACAATCAACTTAACAGTGATGTAATTTGGCGTGATTAAAATGACATTGTTTAGAAAGTGTTATGAATCTCCTTTGGTTATTTACTGAAGCGATTGCAAAGACTCACCGCTAAACTACAATTGCAATAAAAAAAAAGAAAATCTAAAATTGAAAGTTTCATAATGTTTCCACTTTCACAGACACCGTACGGTAATGTTTTCGATTTGTTCTATGATCAACGTTACGTTCATGTTTCGTAGTTACATAAACGCTTCTTACTATTTCTTTTTTTCCTTTTTTCCTTTTCTTTTTTATTTCTTTTCGTGTTAATCGTGAGGTGCTTTGTGCAGGAAAGTGAGTCATATTTTTGAAAATTACACAAAGGTCAGACAAGAACCAGGTTACACAAATCGATTTTCTCCTCCATCGAGGTTACGCTTAGTAAACACCATAACCACACTGCTTTCTCACCGGCCCAAACACACCTACTTCGAGTACTAATTCAACTGACGTACCGTATCTAGAAGTTCAACACTACCTATAATCACACACACACAAACAAACACATCGTACTTTTCTGTTTTCAATTATCTCCCTTCAAACATCAAGATGTTCTTCTACTAGGCCGATTGTGCTTCTTTGAAAGGCGGGTTTATTAGTTTATTCAGTGTTAATCTCGAACAACATAACTGGTGTGAACGACGACGACGACAATAGTATATACTATTGCATTGATCTAGAAGCAAGGAATTTCTGATCAATCACCACAAGGAAAATAATATCCATCATTCACGATGGTCACGTTCAACGAAATGTACGCAATTACTCATACAAACACACTGGCATCTCTGCCAAAGGAGGCGCAGCCTTCCACCAATGCAGCACAGACTTTGTCATCCCACGATTTATTACACTTTAATGCTTTTAGTACTAATAGTCTTGACATCACAACCACTCATGGTCTCGACGACGAATTTGTTGAAGACATGCCTCTCTTAGTTTCTGATAACGAGGTGGTATCTGACGACGACACGTTTTCCACAAGATCAGCTTTATCGCAGGGTATACTCGCTACTTCGGTTGCGACTGTGAATACGGCAACTGCGCCAACTCACGTTGAACATCAACTCCAGGATGCAACCCAAGTATCGATTCCAACTACTATCCCGACCAACGTGCGACCTTCTGTAACTGCTGAACAGGTAAGAAGAGCCGTCAATGTAAAGAGTTCCGTATCCGCCAACCCAGGCAGCAACAATAAGGCGCAATTGTCACCAGAACAGTTCAAGCACGAACGGAACCAACTTATGACCATTGTGGTCAAGTATATTGCCACCAAGATCCATAACTCGTTTCCACCGGAATCGCCACGTTCTATCAGGCCCAACGAGCTTCCCTTGGATAAGTTTCTCTTGTTATTGACGAGCAGATTGCAGTTGGGGCTTCCGGTGTTTATGAAGGGGATCATCTACTTGTTCCGTTACATGGACATCATCTACTTGTTGCGGTATCTCAACCAGACCAATAACTTTGTCAACTATAATGCTATGGACTTTGAGTTGAAGAAATTGGTTGTGGGATGTTTCAAGTTGGCGATCTTGCGTGAGAAGAAGTTACAGAGTAGCGTACCCTATAATCACAACTGGGTTTCAATCACGGGGTTGCTGAATAAGGAGATCAATACCATCGTGCGTAAGATTGCTTCAAGAATGAATGGAAAACTCAACATTAAAGATGTTGAGGTTCTTCGCTTGAAATCTGAGATTTTTAGGTTTGTCAAGATGGTTTCGACCGAGGTTTAGGCTTATAGGCTCAATGTTTGTTTTAAAGGTATGATGTAGAGGAGGTATGATGTAGAGGAGGTATAAAGGGACGGGTCCTATATGCAAGCCGGCTGCATGTTCCTGCGCGAGCACGTCAGCAATAATGCCAGGGCCGTTACAAGTCTACCGCTGGCCTACCGTTAGTCTGCCGATAATTAGACAAGTTACACCGAAATGAATGGTGGATGTAACCACGATATGAGTTCCACATTCATAGTTAAATGGTTCCAGGGTGATGGATTTTTTGGGTGTGTTCTCGCTAATCAGCTGTGGCGAGGGAACCGCGGTGCTTATATCTGTGGTTATCTTCGCGGGATGAGTCATCGCGGTAATTTTTGTGTAATCAGATAACGCTAGCCAGAAAGTTGCGAAAAGTGCCGCTAGCGATTACTCATTTTCGGACCGAAATTGACTAATAACGGGGAAAGCCAGAAAAATTTTTCAGGCTGTATAAATACTTGTGGATTTGATCTTTACATTACTTTATCATCATACCATCCATCATGTCTGTTAATTCCAATCCCTACGGTCCTAATCCGTCTGACTTTTTGTCCAACGTTAACAAATTCGAGCTTATTGAGTCTACCTTGAGAGAAGGTGAACAGTTTGCCAATGCGTTTTTCACTACCGAGAAGAAGATTGAAATCGCTAAGGCCTTGGACGATTTCGGGGTTGACTACATCGAATTGACGTCTCCTGTTGCTTCCGAGCAGTCGAGAATCGACTGTGAAGCCATTTGTAAATTGGGCTTGAAGGCCAAGATCTTGACCCATATCAGATGTCACATGGACGATGCCAGAGTCGCGGTAGAAACCGGGGTCGATGGTGTTGATGTCGTGATTGGTACGTCTCAGTTCTTGAGACAATACTCTCACGGTAAGGACATGAACTACATTGCTCAGAGTGCTATTGAAGTGATTGAGTACGTCAAGTCCAAGGGCATCGAAATCAGATTCTCGTCTGAAGACTCGTTCAGATCCGACATTGTTGACTTGTTGAACATCTACAAGACTGTTGACAAGATCGGAGTCAACCGTGTGGGTATTGCCGACACGGTGGGGTGTGCCAACCCCAGACAAGTCTATGAGTTGGTCAAGACATTGAGGTCGGTGGTTAAGTGTGACATTGAGTGTCATTTCCACAACGATACTGGATGTGCCATTGCCAACGCCTACACTGCATTGGAAGCAGGTGCCAAGTTGATTGACGTGTCAGTGTTGGGTATCGGTGAAAGAAACGGTATCACTCCATTGGGTGCTTTGATGGCCAGAATGATCACGGCCGACAGAGAATATGTCTTATCTAAATACAAGGTACACAAGTTGAGAGACTTGGAGAACTTGGTTGCCGATGCTGTGCAGGTGAATATCCCGTTCAACAACCCTATCACCGGTTTCTGTGCCTTTACCCACAAGGCTGGTATCCACGCCAAAGCTATCTTGGCCAACCCATCTACATATGAAATCTTGAACCCATCTGATTTCGGATTGACGAGATATATCCACTTTGCCAACCGGTTGACTGGGTGGAATGCCATCAAGTCAAGAGTTGACCAGTTGAAGATACATTTGACCGATGAACAATGTAAAGAAGTCACAGCCAAGATTAAGTCTTTGGGTGACGTTAGACCATTGAACATTGACGATGTTGATTCAATCATCAAGGATTTCCATGCTGATTTGGAAGCTCCTGAAGATGCTGCTGCTGCTGCTGATGCTGAAGCTACCAATGGCGGAGAACCAGCCGCTAAGAAACAAAAGTCCGAATAGATTAACAATTATGACAGAAAAACTTTTCCTTGTTGATGGACTTCTTTACTTTTGTTTTTTTTATTACTTTTCACGTTTACAAAAAAATTTTGTTGTTGATTTCTTTTGCTTCTCCACATCATTACCTTTTAGCATAGGAAACGTTAACCATTTCAGGTCATGAATTATATATATATACATTTAGATATAGTAATATTTTTATCCTCACCACCAAAATGTGGAGAATTTTCTCCCCAGGTTTCCAGCTATGGTTGCAATATTCTTTTTCGGGTGCACCAGTCGGTTGCATGTGCCGACCCCGCAGAATTTCTCGGGCTGTATAAAGAGCTTACAATTCCTACATTTTTCTTCTCTCTCTCTCTCTCTCGAACAAACGAACCAATTATTGTGATGCTGCTTCCTAAAACTCAATCAGGTTATGGCTATGTTGATGGAGAAACTCTGATCCAAACATTCAAGGATATCCCTGTGCCCGTCCCCAAAGACGGCGAGGTTGTACTTAAAGTTGAGGCTGCCGGCTTGTGTATGAGCGACCCCCATCTTTTAATATCGGGACCCATGGGCAATCCCTACACCGATAAGATTGCTGATCTGTTTGTCATGGGCCACGAGATCGCAGGCCTGGTGGCTGCAGTTGGTGGTGACTTGGCTTCCAGCGAGTTGTACAAGCTCGGAGCCCGGTTTGCTGTCACCATTTCCCAGCCCTGCCACGTATGTTATAGCTGCAGAATCGGCCGTGACAATGCGTGTGAACGCAGTCACCAGGCTTACGGGTTGAACCAGGACGGTGGGTTCCAGCAGTACCTTTTGATCCGCAACTTGAGCACCTTGTTGTTGATCCCAGACAACGTGTCGTACGCCACGGCAGCCGTGACAACTGACTCGGTATTGACTCCATTTCACTGTATCCAGAAAATAAAGGCAGAATTAACTCCCACTACAAAGGTTGCTGTATTTGGCTTGGGGGGCTTGGGACTCAATGCGGTCCAAATCTTGAAAAACTACGGAGTCCACATTGTTGCGGTCGATGTCAAGGAAGAGTTGCGTGATATTGCCATGAAACTCGGGGCCAACGAATTCTACACCGATCTCGATGACTCGGACCACGAACCGGAATCTTTCCCGGTCGTGTTTGACTTTGTTGGTATCCAGCCCACAAGTGACCAATGCCAGTCCTACGTTGGTCCACATGGAAAGTATATGATTGTGGGACTAGGCAGATCCAAGGTCATACTTCAAAACTATCAGCTTGCCAGAAGAGAAGTCCAGGTGATTTTCTCGTTTGGTGGAACGTCTGCTGAACAGATCGAGTGTATGAAATGGGTCTCTTTGGGAAAAATCAACCCTCTCTTAAGCGAGGTTGATTTCAAGGACCTTCCTGAATACTTGAAGAAACTCGAAAGAGGCGAGGTCCAGGGCCGTATTGTATTTAGGCCATATAAGTTGTAGTAGTTCAAGGTCGCACGTGAATTTTTCAAGCACACTTTTATTCTGTAGTCTTTTTTTCTGTACCAATTTCGAGATCGGTAATTCCTCATCTATAAACGATGGCAAAGAAAGGTGGAGAAAACACAAAAAAGGCTGCTGGTAACGCCAAGAAGGCAGAAAATGCCAACAAGAAGAAACAAGCACAGGATGCTGCCCATGAGGCCGAAGAAAGTGCCAAGTGGGAACAAGGGTCTAAAAAGGGTAATAAGAAGAAGGAGGACGATGTGTTCAAGAAGGAAGAAGCAGCCCGTAAAAAGGCCGAAAGAGATGCTCTTTTGGCGGCCGAAGAAGCATCAATGCCTTCAAAACCCTTAAAGTCTCAACAGAGAGGCGCTGAAAAGGTGTCGCAGCGGAGAACTGGAAAGATTGACGATTTCTTAGATTTCAACAGCGAAAAGCCAGAATTGAGTGCAAGCGGCATTGAAAGTGCGTTGGAAGCATTGGCATTGACCAGCAGAGATGGAGGTGTTAGTGCCAAAGATATCGACAAGCATCCTGAAAGAAGAATAAAGGCAGCATATGCCGCGTTTGAAGCCAGACGGTTGCCTGAAATCAAGGCTGAAAACCCGGGCTTGAGACAGCAACAAATGAAAAATATCGCGTTCAAGGAGTTCCAGAAATCACCTGAAAATCCAATGAACCAAGACACAAATGTTGCCTACAACGCTACACGTGAAGATGTCACTTCCAAGAAACAAGAAGTCCGTACCTCACGGGAGAAGAAGTTTACTTAGTAATTATATAACTTTGTTAGCGTGTCACACAAAAAAAAAATGTCCCCGACGCGCGCAGCACGCGCGGCCGCGGGTCCGTCCCATGTACGATGGGGACGTGCCGCGCCAGAAAAAATTGAGTTGCAACTTTCTCAAACTATAAATACAACCAAAAATCACCAAATGAGATGATGTCAAACACCATCAAAGTAGGCAAATACACACAAAGTAAAAAAAATTGGACTTTTCTTGGAATACTTATAGATAAATTGCCAGGCATACGTGAATTTTTTTCCCATATAATATCCCCTGTCTATCTACTACCATTTCCTGATTCCCTGGATCTAAACCTTGTACACGTTTTATTATTTTTGCAATAGGTTTATTGCCCGATCCATCACATTTTCAAGTCACATGAAATTATAGAATGTCTCGATTAGAAAGATTAGTCGTGTTACTAGAAACAGGCTCTACGCCGTTCATTAGAAACACTGCTGCCGATCAATTATCTGATCTCGCCAAGGGACACCCCGAAGAAATCATCAGTTTATTGGGCCGAGTTTACCCATATCTCAAATCAAACAAGTGGGAAACAAGAATTGCAGCAGCACGCGCCTTTGGTGGTATAGTCAACCACACCGATCTATGGGACCCAAACTCAGACGAATTCATCAAAAAAGAGCAGGAAGCAGAAGATTTCATAAAGAAGGAAAAAGAATTTGAAAGTGAATTCAAACAAGAACAAACCACCAAGATAAAAACAGAACCAGATTCAGATAACTTACTCAAAATCGAGCAGGATGAGGAATTGAAAAAGATGGACGATAACCTCCTGAACCTCGTCACGTTTGAATCATTCAGTCTAAATGAACTCTTGAAAGGCGGTAAACGCTTCTTAGCATCCAGATCTCATGAAGACAGCCAGATTGAGATTAATATTGATGACGATTCATTAATTGGAAAATTAAAGAAACACAAAGCCTCCTTAACGAATGACACGGAAACCACCCCAGATGTCGAAATGACAGATGCCAGCGTAACACCATCTTCCACCTCACCGATCAAACTGGAGACATCCAAGGATGTTATTGTAAAAGAAGAATCGACACAATCAAGTCCTCTACCAAAAGCCATGTCCAGTGCCAGATTAAAGGCCATGCAGAAAAGAAGAGCAAAGGTCAATGCCAAAACCAGTGCTAATAGAATCAAACCAGTTGACATATCTCATAGCTCAATATCAAGACAATTGGCAGAGAACGGCGAAGACGGCAATGTTGATGAATCACCTTCAGAACCAAAATTTGACATAACATCACAGCAAGGTGGCGAAAAGTTAGTTGTCGAAACAAAAGCCCCTGAGTTATCTCCATTGTTATCGCAGCATGCCAAAATAGCAGGCTTAGTCTGGCAATTTCAGGGAGTCTACGAATTATTGTTGTCTGATTTATTCAATGATAAATGGGAAATCAGACACGGTGCAGCCTTGGGTTTGCGTGAGGTGATAAAAAAGCATGGAAAAGGTGTTGGAAGGGTCATGAAGAAGTCCAAGCAAGAAAATGATATTAATAATGCAGCAAGTTTAGAAGACTTGGCTGTACGATTGTGTACGTTGTTTTCTCTCGACAGATTTGGTGATTACGTTTCTGACACGGTTGTTGCTCCTGTGAGAGAATCAGGTGCTCAAACCTTGGCAGCATTATTAATTCATTTGGATGATGTCGTGGTCTTAAAAACATTTGATTGCTTAAACAAATTGGTGTTACAAGAAGATTTACTAGTGAAATGCTGGGAAGCAAAACATGGTGGAATGTTAGGAGTCAGATACTTTGTCAGTGTTAGAACTGATGTGTTATTAAAGACGCCACTCTTGTTAGACCAAGTTGTCAATATGGTACTTCATGGATTAAAAGAAAGTGATGACGATGTCCAGGCAGTGGCTGCACTTACGTTGGCTCCAATTGCGTCGGAGTTCGTTGTAAGCAAACAGAATTTGATCAATACATTGTTGGTTGTTATATGGGACTGTTTGGTCAATTTGAGGGATGATTTGTCCGCATCTATTGGTTCGGTTATGGACTTGTTGGCCAAATTGTGTACCCATACGCAGGTAATTGATATAATGCAAAGGGATGCCGTTGAAAATGTAAACAACTCTTTTGGAGAATTGGTTCCAAGATTGTTTCCGTTCTTGAGACATTCTATCACCAATGTCAGAAAAGCTGTTTTGAGAACTATCATGGAATTCTTGTCGATCAAAGACCCCAAGACAAAGAGTTGGATTAACTCAAAAACTTTGAGGTTGGTCTTTCAAAATTTATTGGTTGAACAAAATCAAGATGTTCTCAACTTGTCAGCAAGTGTCTATGAAAAGTTGTTGCTTGAAATTGCAAGTAATCCAGAAATATTCCCTCCCATGGATGAGCTTTTTGGCCCTCATCTCCAACCACTCTTGACGTTGTTAATGACTCCGATTGGTATTGCTAGACACAATTATCAAATGAATACCAGTTTAATTATGAGACCTTCCGGTCATAAACTTGGTCCAATTGATAGTTTGGACCCAGAAGAAAGAAAAGGACGGAAAAGAAAAACCGAGGAACCAGAACTTGACATCCCATCGGCTGACGAATTGAGAGTCAATATTGATGCACCAATTTACAAGGGTGACACGATGTTGGTAGGTTATGACAAATTCATTGCCACGAGAAGTGCAGCAGCCCATGCCTTTGGTAATACGATGTCATATATCTCGGACGATCAGCATTTATTGAGGGTGTATGAGTCGATGTTAGTTTCGTTAAACTCACCTCATGCCACGCAGAGGTTGTTTTCTGCCATGATAATAGAAGAACATGCAAATTGCAGAAAGCTTAGAAACCTCCCATTGTCAGAGAAGGCGATCGAAATATTTAGTGACCCAATTTTGTCCTTGTTGCAGGAACCAGAGAAGCTCACATTTTTCAGAGAATTGGTCCCAACGTTAAAGTCAGTAAGAACCTCCTGTTTACAATTATTTGATGTGTTTGTTACACACGCAAAGCTTCCACCTGCCAAGGTTCCTCAATTACCTGTTGTCGTTCAGGGTGAAGCTGAAGCTGGTCCTGGTGCATTCAGTATCGAAAGCGCAGAAAAGATTGTTGGTGAAACATTTGACAAGTTGAAGAAACATTTATCTGCAACGTATAGAATGTCGGCAAATCAAGCTTTAGAAGATGCTAAGCATCGGATTATGGTGGCTGTTGATGAGGCCCGTTCAGCTCGTATTCATAGAGCAACTGGTATTTTATCGGCATATTCTGCATCTATTCTTGCGTTGTCGGGAATTCCAAAGAAACTTAATCCAATTATCAGATCACTTATGGACAGTGTCAAGCTGGAAGAAACGCTTATTTTGCAAGAAAAATCAGCCAATGCAGTAGCTCATTTGATCAAAGAATTGAATCTGGCTGGTAAGCGAGGTGCTGCCGATAAGATTATCAAAAACTTGTGTGCCTTCTTATGTGTTGATACATCTGAAGTTCCTGAGTTCCACCACAATGTCAAATTCACTGATAACATTTTGTCATTAAGAAAAGAGGAAGCCAAAACGGACCCCGCTGATAGTGCTGCGCACGACAGGGCAGTTCATGAAGCAAGAGTTAAGCGTAAAGGTGCCATTATGGCTTTGGAAGCTCTCTTGACTATTTATGATGAGAAGTTGTTTAACGAGGTACCAAAGTTGAGAGATCTTATTCTTGAACCATTGAAGTTATTGGAAAAGTCTTCTAGCGACGAGGTTATTAAGGACGAATTAAAGGGGCAAAGCATTATTGATGCGTTAGGTGTTCTTCGTGCATTACTTCCAAAGCTCAACAGATCCTTGGTTGCCGAGATAACTGGTCAATTAGAGGTGCTTCTACCTGGTTTAAGCTCTGAGTACTCTATTTTCAGATACTCAACTGCCAAATGTATTGCAACGATTTGCCTGGTAGCTCCTACCAAGGCATTTACCTTTTTTGTTAAGTCTGTATTGCCAATGTTGAACAACGCAGGCGCATCTAAGGAAAGACAAGGTGCAATTGAAACTATCTATCATATTTCCACTACAATGGGTTCAGAGATTTTGCCGTATATCGTCTTCTTGATTGTCCCAGTTTTGGGAAGAATGAGTGACTCTGATCATGATGTTCGTGTCTTAGCAACCACCACCTTTGCAGCAATTATTAAGTTGGTTCCATTGGAAGCTGGTATCCCCGATCCCGAGGATATGCCAAAGGAATTATTGGAAGGAAGGGATCGTGAACGTGACTTTATCCAGCAAATGATGGATCCATCCAAGATCAAATCATTTGACTTACCGGTTACTATTAAGGCCACTTTACGTAAGTACCAACAGGAAGGTGTCAATTGGCTTGCTTTCTTGAACAAATATCACTTGCATGGTATTTTGTGTGACGATATGGGTCTCGGTAAGACGTTGCAGACGATTTGTATTGTTTCATCCGATCATTATATGAGACTGGAAAAGTTCAAAGAAACGGGTTCATCTGAGTTCAGAAAATTGCCTACTTTAATCATCTGTCCACCATCTTTAACAGGCCATTGGGAGCAGGAAATTAACCAATATGCACCATTTTTGAAAGTATTGGTGTATGCTGGCGGGCCAAGCGTGAGATCGGCACTCAGACTGCAGATCCCAGAGGCCGATGTTGTGGTAACATCGTATGATGTTTCACGTAATGATGTCGAGCATATTACTGCTCATGACTACAACTATTGTGTGTTGGATGAAGGTCATATCATCAAGAATGCTGCTTCAAAGCTTACGAAATCTGTTAAGATGGTTAGAGCGGAGCATAGGTTGATTTTATCTGGTACTCCAATTCAAAACAATGTCCTCGAGTTATGGTCATTGTTTGATTTCTTAATGCCGGGCTTCTTGGGGACAGAAAAGGTGTTCCATGAAAAGTTTGCTAAGCCGATTGCAGCTAGCAGAAACAGTAAGACATCTTCAAAGGAACAAGAAGCAGGTGCGCTAGCTTTGGAGTCTTTGCACAAACAGGTCTTGCCATTTATGTTGCGTCGTCTTAAGGAAGATGTGTTGTCGGACTTGCCTCCCAAGATTATTCAGGACTATTACTGTGAATTAAGTGATTTGCAAAAGAAGTTGTACAAGGACTGTGCCAAGAAGCAAAAGACTGTGGTTGCTGATGAAGTCACCAAGGGTGGCAAGGAAGTGGTGCCTGAGTCAAAGACACATGTATTCCAGGCATTACAGTATATGAGAAAGTTGTGTAATCATCCTGCTTTGGTTTTATCGGCTGACCATCCACTGTATGCTACCATCACTCAACAATTGCAGTCCCAGAAGTCAGATATCAGAAGTATTGAGCATTCTCCCAAGTTGTTGTCATTGAAGACATTGTTATTGGAATGTGGTATCGGGGTCAGTGACAGCGATTATTCTACTTCCAAGTACAAGCAAAAACAGAAGCAAAAACAGCAGCACCAGGTGATATCGAGTGAAGGGGTTATTTCGGAGCATCGTGCCTTGATCTTTTGTCAGTTGAAAGACATGTTAGATATTGTTGAAAACGAGTTGCTCAAGAAATACTTGCCATCGGTGACGTATATGAGATTGGATGGTAGTACCGATCCTCGTGAAAGACAGTCGATTGTGCGTAAGTTTAACGAGGATCCTTCGATTGATGTTTTGTTGTTGACAACTAAGGTCGGTGGTTTGGGGCTTAACTTGACTGGAGCTGATACTGTTATATTTGTGGAGCACGACTGGAACCCCATGAACGATTTGCAGGCCATGGACCGTGCTCATCGTCTTGGTCAAAAGAAGGTGGTGAATGTGTATCGGTTAATTACCAAGGATACGTTGGAAGAGAAGATTATGGGGTTGCAGAAGTTCAAGATGAACATTGCCTCCACTATTGTGAACCAGCAAAACGCTGGGTTGCTGTCTATGGACACCAATCAGTTATTGGATCTCTTTGACGTTGATGAGAGTGCTGCCAAGGTAGTTGAAGAGCAGGACAATGAGAGAGAGAGAAACATGCCAGAAGACGTTGCAGGAGGCCTTACAGGTAAGGCTGCCGGTGCAGTTGGAGAGTTGGGAGACTTGTGGGACGAGTCACAGTACGAAGACGAGTACAATCTTGATAATTTTATCAAGACATTGAAGTAAGTAATAGAAGTATTCTTTAAAGCAGTAGTAGCATTGTATTTGTGACATCTTCTCTTTTTTTTTCTATCCTGTGTCTACATAATTTTTCAACAGTTGAAACGGTATTCATCTCATCACTCCATCGCACAAGACATCAATGGCACAAGATAGGATTGTTGAGCTCGAAAAAGATGCTGAGTCTTCGTTTCCGTTCTTGGCATCTGATGAAAAATCGGCCACGCTTCGAAATGCGGAACAGTTGAATGTGACTACCACCAAAGCGACACAGCCCAGGAAATGGGTACATTTCATTGCCGGGGGTGTTGGAGGTATGGTTGGTGCTGTGGTGACTGCTCCGTTGGATATTGTCAAAACACGTTTGCAGTCTGACGCATACCATGCCATGTATAACAAAACACCCAAATCTACCAATCCATTTATCAAGACGGCGCAGCATATGAAGGAAACCATATCTGTTATTCGTGAATTAAGGGCCACTGAAGGTTCAAAAGCATTATTCAAGGGACTCGGGCCTAATTTGGTTGGAGTGATACCGGCTCGTTCAATTAACTTTTTTACTTATGGATCTACAAAAGATATTCTTACTTCTAACTTCACCAACGGACAAGAGGCTACCTGGATACACTTGGTTTCTGGGATCAATGCTGGGTTTGTTACATCCACTGCCACCAATCCTATCTGGTTGATCAAGACCCGGTTGCAATTGGATAAGTCCAAGGGGAAGAACTATAAAAATTCATGGGACTGTCTCAAGCAAATCGTGAAAAACGAAGGTTTCAAAGCATTGTACAAGGGTCTCAGTGCGTCATACTTGGGAGGTGCCGAGCTGACGTTGCAGTGGATGTTGTATGAGCAAATGAGGATGTTTATCAATAAACGCTCATTGGAGATTCATGGCCATCACGAGAGTAACAAGACCACCAAAGATTATATTTTCGAATGGTGTGCCCGTTCTGGTGCTGCTGGTGCTGCCAAGTTCATTGCCTCGTTGATCACGTATCCTCATGAAGTCGTTAGAACGCGATTGAGACAGGCACCGTTGGCCGAAACGGGGAAGCCCAAATATACTGGTTTGATTCAATGTTTCAAGCTCGTGATCAAAGAAGAAGGGTTGGTCTCTATGTACGGTGGTTTGACTCCACACTTGTTGAGAACTGTACCGAACTCGATCGTCATGTTTGGGACCTGGGAATTGGTGGTGCGGTTGTTGTCGTGATGTTGTATAAATAAGTAGTAGCCTGTGCTTGTAAATAGTGTATATTTTAGGAAACTCTCTGTTTCTTTCTGGTAATTGTGGGAGCCATTTCTCGTGCCTCTGATGTGATGGTATCGACAGTAGGCTTATCGATATTTACCACTTCCTTGTAGAACATGGGAGGCTCACCTTCGGGCAAAACAATGTTCCACAGTGCAAGCTCGGGGTCTGGCAAACACTTTACTGCGTTCTTGAGTGGGAGAGTCAAGTTTGGTTCCCCTTGTGGTACTTTCCCCAAAGGGTTGAGTTCAAGGTTGAAGTAGACAGATCGTGAACCCCAAAGCTTGGTAGCAGCAGCATGTTTGCGTTCTTCGTCCTTCTTGAGCTTGGAAAGGAATGCATTAACTGATTCCTCGTGTAACTTGTTCTTTTGAATAAAGTCCCAGTCTTCCTTTAATGTCTTGAGATGTTGTTTGTCGCGAGAAGATAATGTTTCTTGTTCGAGTCGCTGGATACGATAATACAATTTGATAGGATCGGCATTCTTTAGTTTCTCAAGTTTGTGCAGGTACTTCTGTCTTTCTTGAACCTTTTGTTGCTTTTTCTGTTCATTCTTACGCAACTCTGAGCTCAAGCTCCAGCTTCCCTTGATCATAGTTCGCAAAATATGAAAAACAAAATTGAAATACATTTTTAAAAGTAAAATCATAATGGATAGTCAGGTCCCGGCAGATTCGCTTGAAGCGATACGAAACCGATTGAACCAAGTGCATCTATCGCTTCGAAAGCTTGCTGAGCAAGTCAACCATCACAACAGACATCCCAACAAGGTCAAGCTTCCATCATATGGCCATTTCCAGAACCAGTTCCAGGTTCTCATTACCCAGCTATATTCGATAGCCCAGAATTTATCGGCCAACGAGGATACTTTAAAAAACTCAAATGCATATCCCATACCATCTTTTCCTACTACGCAGCAGGAAGGGTTAGTGACGACGTTGTTGCGGAAAAAGGCGTTACCGGAAGTTGATGAATGGATTGCAAGTGTTCACGATGATGGAACGCGACCCAATTTACAGAAACAAGACGTGTTTGCGCAGTGGTGCAACGCCAAGATTCTGGAACTACGTGAAGAGTTTGAGTTCTACGGATTCAGAAGCAGTGACGATGAACCTCCAGTTCCATCAACCGATTCCAAAAGTGAGGATACGTCGTTCAAGGGGAAACCACTTACGCCCAACGAGGTGCAAAAGTTTATGTATCAAGGAGTATTGTAGAGAAGAGTTTTTCTATTCTAAATCATAATATGCGTCGTAAAAGTACAACACGGCAAACACTAAGAAGGCAAGAGCGCCGCCCAATGTAACGTTTCTCAACGAGATCTTCTTCGCCAACAACTTACCTCCAACACACGCAGCAGCCGTACAAACAAAGTGACCAGCAATGGCTCCAAGAATGACAACCCAGTAGTCGGACCCTGCAGCCATGGCAATGGTAGCGATCTGGGATCTGTCGCCCCATTCTCCCAAGAATGTCATGATAAATACCTGAATCCACACCGGTGACAACACAAAAGAAAGGAGATCGGTGACTTGGTAGCCAAACTCCCCGTACCATGGTTGTTGTGGGTTTGCTGTTATTCCCGATTCCATGGTGTGGAGTTTCTCGAGATTTTCCAGTATAGCGATTTCTTGCTCGACCTCGGCCAACTCTTCTTCGACCCCTAAACTCTTTGACATAGCCAATCCTTCGCGCAACAACTTAACACCAAATACAACGAATAACACCGAGGCCAAGAACTGGGTCACCCGGCGTGAAATAAGAGATGGGAGTGCGTGTCCCACCACTCCCGAAAGCACTGTCATCACTGCCAATGAGGCAAAGGCAGACGAAAACACCACCCAACGTGGGTGTTTCATGGCCATAAGAGCAGCAATCAAGAATGTCTTGTCACCGATCTCTGAAACAACAATCATTGATACTGACATGATGAAGGAATCATACGACCGGATCATCTCTTCGGGTTCTGACACGTCGATCGGAGAAACACCAACAGGAGCTTTCTCACCGCTGACTGCAGCACCAGCAGCGGATACAACGGAGATAGCAGCAGCAATAAGAACAAGAGTACGCAAACGTAACATTGGCTTTTTACTTAGACCACGACTGTCTTGAATTTTTGGTTTATTGGATTGGGGTTTTTGAAGGAACTAACGTTCTTTTAAAAAGACAGTTGGCACATTTTTCAGTGCGCGCGCGATGGACGCGAACTCCGAGACTTTGTGGGCCCGAAAGGGTTTACTAGATCGGGTCAACGTCATACATTACATCAGGTCATAACCACTTTAGTGTCTCAAATAGCCGGGGAAAATCTAACTGTTATTGTCTTGACGTATTTCTCGGTATTTCAGGTTTACAATTGCCGAAATTATAGTTTATCTTTGTTTTATTAAAGTATGAAAAAAATATGCAATGTAATCTACAACTAGTGGTGAGCAGCAGGCATTGGGTTGTCAATAACAACACCTTCCTTCACCTTACCACCTTCAACCCATCCACCGTAGGAGATGGTTTCGTTTTGTTTCTTGAACTCGTTAATTCTCTCCACCATGAGCGGTCTGAACGACTTGATCAAACCTTGGATTGGCCAAGCTGCAGCATCTCCCAAGGCACAAATAGTGTGGCCTTCCACCTGTTTGGTCAACTCAAAAATCATATCGATTTCCTTTTCGGTGGCTTGTCCCTTAACGAATCTGTCCATCATTCTCGATAACCAGGTCGTACCTTCACGACAAGGTGTACATTGTCCACAGGATTCGTGCTTATAAAAGGCCGAGAATCTCTGGATGGCTCTGATCATATCGGTTTGCTTGTTCATCACAATGACTGCGGCAGTACCTAAACCGGAACCAACATCCTTCAAGGCATCATAGTCCATCAACACATTGTCACAGGTTTCCTTAGTCATAACGGGAACCGAACAACCACCAGGAATAACACCCAACAAGTTGTCCCAGCCACCCTTGACACCACCACAGTGCTTCTCCAAGAGCTCCTTCAATGGAATAGACATCTCTTCTTCAACGGTACATGGCTCATTAACATGGCCCGAGATACAAAACAATTTGGTACCTGCATTTCTTTCACGGCCAAAAGACGCAAACCAGTCACCACCTCTTCTCAAGATGGTTGGTGCAACAGAAACGGTTTCAACGTTGGCAACAGTAGTTGGTCTACCAAACAAACCAACACCAGCTGGGAACGGAGGCTTCAATCTTGGCTTACCAGCTTTACCTTCAATCGACTCAATCAAAGCGGTTTCTTCACCACAGATATAAGCACCCATACCACGGTGGATATAGATGTCAAAGTCGTAGCCAGAGCCACAGGCGTTCTTACCCAACAAACCTTCCTTGTATGCTTCATTGATAGCGTTTTGCAAAATGACGGTTTCGTTGTAGAATTCTCCTCTGATATAGATGTAGGCAGCGGTGGCATTCATACCACGACCTGCCAACAAACACCCTTCTACCAACTTGTGAGGATCCTTTCTGATAATCTCACGGTCCTTACAGGTACCTGGTTCACCCTCATCGGCATTGACCACAAGGTATCTTGGGCCTGGATTCTTTTCCCATCCTGGAGGATTCATAAACGACCATTTAAGTCCAGAGGGGAATCCAGCACCTCCTCTACCTCTTAAACCTGACTTCTTCATCTCATCAATGATCCATTTGTCGCCTTTCAATATGATTTCCTTAGTTTTGTACCAGTCACCCATCTTTTTGGCAGACTTCAAGTCATGGCCGTACTTACCATAAACGTTCTGGAAAATACGATCAGTGTCCTTCAAGCCACCGTGAACCCGATTAGGGTTGGCGGCTGGGTCAGCAATGGTGGCAAGGCCACGTCTAAACGCACGCTGCTGTGTCTTCAAGCTACGAAGCATGGTATTAACGTCGTAGTTGGTGATGCAGATTTTTCGCACTTTTATTATGGGTTGGTAATTCGATTTGGGCAAATTTTATTGGTAGATGTAAACATCGGAACCGCACGACTAAGTACCTCTAATTCGCGACAATTTCCTTCTACTGTTAAGTAAATGTAAAATTGGTTAGCGTTAATTAATTCAGCTAATGAAGAATTACTGTAGGTATTTTCTTGTAAGTATTTTGAATATTGAACATTATGCATTTAAATGTAAAAATATGGTTCACTTCATTACTCGTAACTATCAATAAAATACCCCCATTTCAATTTATTGAGATTAATTGTAAATTTTTGCAACAAAAATATTAAATTGTATATATCACAACTATGTGGTTTCGACTTACTATAGTGGTAGGACTAATTGGCCTTTATTACTACCAAGACCATACACATACTACAACTGGATTTGTGTATAATGCCATGAAGAAGGATCATCCCAAACGATCGTCGTATTCATACCTTGAAGAAACGGTGGTGCGAGATCGGAACCAGTTGGGATGGGAAAATGCCACGATGGTGATGTTGGTGCGTAACATGGAGTTAGAAGGTGCATTGGAGTCAATTCGGTCTCTCGAAGATCGGTTTAATCGTAACTATCGTTACCCATGGGTGTTTCTCAATGATGTACCATTTGACGATGAGTTTATTGAACAAACAAGCTTAATGGCAAGTGGAATGACTTACTACGGTATAATACCGGAACAAGACTGGCAGCCACCCAATTTTATCGACAAGGACCGGTTGGAGCAGAGTCTAGTTGATTTTGAAAAGGATAATGTTATTTATGGCGGGCTCAAGTCATACAGAAACATGTGCCACTTCAACTCAGGTTACTTTTACAAACAGAAACTCCTTGACAATTACGACTGGTATTTCAGAGTAGAGCCCGATGTCAAGTATATGTGTGACTTTCAGTACGATCCCTTTACTGTGATGAGAGAAAATAACAAGACGTACGGGTTTGTTATTGCTATCCAAGAGTTTGAAAATACCATCCCGACATTGTGGCAGACTGTTGAGCAGTTCATGGCCGATCACCCCGACTTGATCCACCCAAACAGTGCGATGGAGTTTATCACAACAACCGAAGCCGAATTGAATCATATGGTACCGCCAATTGCCTCAACCACAAGCTACAACTTGTGTCACTTTTGGTCCAATTTTGAGATCGCCAACTTGAACTTCTTCCGCGATGTGCCCTACAACACATATTTCGATTACTTGGACAAATCAGGTGGTTTCTACTACGAAAGATGGGGCGATGCTCCTGTACACACAATAGGTGTCAGTCTACTTTTAGATAAGAACCAGATCCATCACTTTGAAGACATTGGTTACTTCCATGCGCCGTACTTGGCGTGCCCTGCATCACAAGACGTCCAGAAATCAAAACGTTGTGTATGTAAGGCATTTGGATCCGATCACAAACGGATAGAAACACCTATCGACGTTAATGTATACAGCTGCTTGAGTCGCTGGTGGCGTTACGGCGCTGGTAAACGGTTCCTCAATCAGGCCGACTATGTGTTTAATACGTGAGAACAAAGTCGTGCGCATGTGTCTAAAATTCTCTCATCTCCCATCGCAATAAATTTTTCAGGCATCGCTAATATATTCTCTATCAGCGAAATGGCCAAAGGGGGATTATTGAAGGCACAATTAAAGCAACAGCAAGCTGCTGACGCAGCTAGCAAGAAAACCAAGACTAATTCTACCACCAAACCAGTTACCAAGACTGAAACTAAACCTCAAAAGATTGAAGAAAGAATAACGGTTGTTGAACCTAAGAAGAAGGCCAAGAAGGAAGATTACCAGAGCGATGTCTTGTCCAAAAAGGAACAGAGAAAATTGAAAAAGTTGCAGGATCAGATTGAAGCCGCTGAGCAAGAAGAGGAAGATGAAGAAGATGAAGAAGTTGAAGAATTGGATTTGGAAAGGTTGGCTGCTAGTGACAGCGAAAGTGATATAAATGACGACAACGACGATGAGGATGAGGACGAAGAAGAAGAAGAAGATGATGAAGAGGAAGATAATGAAGATGAAGAAGAAGAACAGGAAGAAGAAGATGTTCCATTGTCAGATGTCGAAATAGACTCCGATGCTGACATAGTTCCACACACCAAGTTAACCATAAACAACATGGCTGCATTAAAAGAAACATTAGCCCGTATTGAATTACCATGGGCCAAGCATGCATTTACTGAGCATCAATCTGTTGTGAGTGAATCTAATACAGAGAGCCAAATCAAGGATATCTATGATGATACCGAGAGAGAATTGGCATTTTATAAGCAAGGCTTGGATGCTGTTAAGCAAGCCCGTACTTCTTTGTTAAAATTGAAAGTTCCATTTTCTAGACCAATGGACTACTTTGCCGAGATGGTCAAGAGTGACGAGCATATGGACAAGTTGAAGAACAAGTTATTGACCGAAGCTGCTAACAAAAAGGCATCTGAAGAAGCCAAGAAGCAGAGATCTTTGAAGAAGTTTGGTAAGCAAGTACAGAATGCCACTTTACAAGAAAGAGCCAAGCAAAAGAGAGAAACTTTGGATAGAATCAAGTCGTTAAAGAAGAAGAGAGGTACCAACGAATTGAGTAACGATGACGATTTCCAGGTTGCTCTTGAAGAAGCTACTCGTGAAGACAAGTACAACCGTAGTGACAACAAGAGAAGAAAGGTGAACTCTTCGAGAATGGCGAAGGACGCCAAGTATGGCCGTGGTGGTATGAAGAGAGGTTTAAGAAAGAACGATGCAAACTCTTCTGCTGATGTTAGTGGGTTTTCTAACAAGAAGAAGTCCTCCAGACCAGGTAAGAGCAAGCGTAGATAAATGTAACATAGACGTGCGAATTAATGTACAGTAAAAATACCAAAAGTAAAAAAGACCAAGAGTCTGATCTATCTTTTTTTTGGGTGTGTGTCGATGGCTGACGCGCGTTGATCGTAAAGCTCGTTTAAATCTTTTTCTTCAAACCTAACCACCTCTTCTACTAAACATGAGTAAAGCAGACGCCAGAGAAAGATTCATCAATGTTTTTGACCAATTGGTCGAAGAATTAAAGGAGATCTTGATCTCATACAAGATGCCACAGGAAGCCATCGACTGGTTTGCCAAGAACTTGGACTACAACACTCCTGGTGGTAAGTTGAACAGAGGGTTGTCTGTTGTCGACACCTACTGTATCTTGAACAAGACCACTGCCACCGACTTATCCGAAGAACAATACAAAAAGGTTGCCATCTTGGGTTGGTGTATCGAATTGTTGCAGGCTTACTTCTTGGTTGCCGATGACATGATGGACCAATCCAAGACCAGAAGAGGCCAGCCATGTTGGTACTTGGCTGAAGGTGTAGGTAACATTGCCATCAACGACTCCTTCATGTTGGAGGGTGCTATCTACATGATCTTGAAGAAACACTTCCGTCAAGATTCTTTCTACGTCGATTTGCTCGACTTGTTCCACGAAGTGACCTTCCAAACTGAATTGGGCCAGTTATTGGACTTGGTTACCGCCGATGAAGAAGTTGTCGACTTGGACAAGTTTAGTCTTGACAAGCATTCCTTCATTGTCATCTTCAAGACCGCATACTACTCCTTCTACTTACCTGTTGCCTTGTCGATGTTCGTTGCTGGTATCAACAGCGAAGAAGACTTGAAGCAAGCTCGTGATATTTTGATTCCCTTGGGTGAATACTTCCAAATCCAGGACGATTTCTTGGACTGTTTCGGTACTCCTGAACAAATCGGTAAGATTGGTACTGACATCAAGGACAACAAGTGTTCGTGGGTTGTCAACCAAGCCTTGTTACATGCCACTCCTGAACAACGCAAGCTTTTGGATGAAAACTACGGTAAGAAGGATGATGAATCCGAAAAGAGATGCAAAGACTTGTTCAAGGAAATGGGTATTGACAAGATCTATTCTGACTACGAAGAATCTATTGTTGCCAAATTGAGACAACAAATTGACCAAATTGACGAATCCAGGGGTCTCAAGAAGGAAGTTTTGTCTGCTTTCTTGGCCAAGGTTTACAAGCGTTCCAAGTAAATGTGATGTATATATTATAAAATGTATATCTTATACGTTGACTCTTTCCAATTCTTCTCTACCAGCCTTGGTGTACAAGTATTCATTGTAGTCTCTAGCAGTGGTCCAGACGTTCCACATGATGACAGCAGGAACAACAACGTAGAAGGCTTGGTTCTTGGTTCTTCTGAAAACGTTGAAGAGCGAGTTGTACAAAGCACCCTTCAAAGGCTTAGTAGCATATGGAGAAACGGTGTACATGGTGATGTACTTTTGGGCTGGAGAGCCAAGGTGTCCCCACCAGCCAAGATATGTTTTAGGACCTGCACCAGCCATTGTAGTTGATTAGTTGTTGGTTAAGAAGAAATTTCTCACGATTTTATTTGAATAGAAATCTATTGGTTAGTTATGTGCAGGTTGATATAAATAAAAATTATTGTACATGTTCGTTAACATACCAGGCTGGAATCCATATGTAAAAGAAAAATAAAGTATGTTAGGTCAATTACAAAAAATTGATATAAAAAGTACTTCAACCACTAAATCAAAGGCATACTGGTTAAATCTAAATAATTGTAAAAGGATATGAATTTTTTCATACTTGAGTGTGGATAAAATTTGAATAGAAAGGATGAAAGTGTTACAAACAGTCTTAGAATATAGAGATTTGTTTGACATAAAATACGACAGCCATTTTTTACATATCTAGAACCAAATAATTGGGTGTAATTATTTCGTATAGGTTTATGTCATTTTCAAATTTCGCAACAATTCTACAAAACTAGTAAAGTGGGACAAATTTGATGTTGTATGATCTGTTTGAACAGAAAGGATACAAAAGACAACAAGTAACCAAGTAGAAGTATCAAAAAGCAAATATAAGTAGATAGTATATAAGATTACGATCCACAACAATGACATTGCTCCATACTCTTCCACTTCACCAGTTAAATCTAACAAAGAAAAATTCATGTGGATGATGAAAAATCTCATTCCCGATCCGCATTGGCTTGGGTCAAATAAATTTGACAAACTACACTATCTCGTTAAAACAAACAGATGGTACTACATCACTACAAGTTTTCCGAAACCTGGTTATATTATTGGCATTGCTATGAATTGTTGTTTGGGTGAGGGTACACTTAAGCAGCAATCAAACGCTTTTGAGCAGCTAATCTACCTCTTTGTCTGGAAGACAATCTGACCTTCTTGGTTTCAGCGGCCTTTTCAACAGCTTCTTCTTCTTCAGTCAAGATCAATTCGATGTGAGATGGAGAGGATTGGTAGGCATTGATTCTACCGTGAGCTCTGTAGGTTCTTCTTCTTTGCTTTGGAGCTTGGTTGACTTGAATGTGGGAGATCTTCAACTTTTCAACGTCCAAACCCTTAGCTTCAGCGTTGGATTGAGCGTTTCTTAACAAGTCCTTAATGAAGTTGACAGACTTGGCTGGCCATCTAGCCTTGGTAACACCGAATTCTTTACCTTGGGCGGTTCTACCGATGGAGTGAGCGAATCTTCTGAATGGAATAGCTCTTTGGTGGTCCAAGACTTGGTCTAAGTACTTTTGGGCCTTTTCCAACTTCCAACCGTTGATGGCTTGAGCGGTTTCTCTGGTGTTCTTGAAAGAAACTCTCAAGTAAGAACCACGAGCAGAAACAGACTTAGCTGGGTTAGCAGATTTAGCAGCGTAACGGACCATTATTTCTATAGTTGATTACTGATAAATTTCAGAAGAAGGAAAATTTCAAAAGTAAATGTATTTTCCTGGTGCTCAGTATGGTTAGTGAGGTGAAAATTTTGACAATTTTTTTTGCAAAGTGGAGGTCTTTGTGTAATGTTTGACCTTAGTAAATATTGCGGTAATGATGCACATTTGCACCTTAATATCAATCTACGTGCAGGTACAAGGGCTATGCCCTAAATGAATACACGTGATAAAATGTTCAATATTTATTAATGCAGGACCACACTTTTCCCCTGCAATCACCGTTATTTGGCCAGTCCCCAAATTTTTTTCATTAAACCCTCTCCTACCGGGTTTGAAATGAGATTTGGATATAATTATCCTCCTCACTTTTTTTGTAGAATTGGGTTCACTAGAAAATAGTGGTGACACTTAGTTACTTCTGTTGACTTGTGTGACTATTACTAGCTAACAATCAAACTTTACTTGGGTGATTTGATCCATATAGTAACACTATGTTTTTCTCTTGCACCCTGAATTGTTTACGTTTGAAACGATTTTACCTACTTTAGAAATCCTGAAATATGCATGGAAATGCAAATCCTATTACTTCAACCAGACTAGTTCCTAACCAAGATCCTTCCCGGTGTCTTGAAACTACTAAATTCAAAAATACGGGGCATATGTAGCAATAATTTAGCCACCAAACCTGCATATTGCTTACATAAGCATAGTGGTTAAGGTTTCTTAACCATCGTCTCCACATTCTCGTTTAACTGGACCAATCCGATTTGAAAAAGGTCTAAACCTCATTGAGAAGTCCGAGACAATATTTTGAGGTCAACCATCCCAAGTAGTTATCTAATAAATGCCTATAGGATATTGTGATACAATTAGAAACCAGTACCTTTGCGGCTCCAATGTAGTATTGTATCTTACACGACTTTACCCAGCAACAACAAAAAAAATCCTCGAATGAAAACACACGTCCCCATCCTTTATTGCCGACGGTACTGTGTACACAAAAAACATTGTGCAATGGCTAGTTCTGGTGACGATAAGTTAGAGAACAATCTTGCTCTCAATTCTGGTGCCGAGGATTTTACATTTGATATACCAGAGGATGGAATTGACTCCTCTGAGGAACCAATCGCTCAACAATCCATTGTACCAGACGATAACGATATCGTCGCTCCACAAGATGAATCATTCGAAAATATTGAACAGATAGGCAATGATGATCTAGATGATATAGTACGCGACAACAACAGTGACATCCGTCTATCGGAATCCCCAGACAAAGATATCGAAATGAATGACGCGGAAAACGCGACATCCGAAACACAACCGGAGTCTGAACTTGAACCTCACCTTGAGGAGCAAGCTGTTCAAGAAGATAAGCCTATGGAAGAAGAAGAAAAGCCAACTGAAGAGGAAAATCCTCTTGACACTGAAGAGGCTATTGAAGAGGATCAGCCTGATGAAGAAGATAAACCCATCGACGAGGAAAACCTTGCAAACGAGGAAGAGCCAAGTGAAAAGAAAGAGCATGTGAAAACTGAAGAGACTATGCCATCAGAAGCACCTGTGGAAACAGAGAATGATTTAAAGAAAGAAGAAGATGAAGAAGATGAAGAAGTTGTGGAAAAGGAAGAAGTAGAAGAGGAGGAAGATGATGATGACGAGGAGGATGAAGAAGAAGAAGAGGTAATTCAAGCTGTTACATCTCGAGACAAGTTCAATAATGACTCTCCAAACGAAAGTGAAGTAGGTTTTGAGAAGATGGAGGAAGACCACGAAGAAGAAATAGATACCAATGAAGTCGACCAAAAGGATGTCACTTACAAAGGAACTAAGCAAACACATTTAATTGTTATCCCTTCCTATGGTAGTTGGTTCAACATGAAGAAGATACATCGGATTGAACAAGAATCATTACCTGAATTTTTCACAAACAAACACCCATCGAAATCACCGAAGATATACGTCAACTATCGTAATTTCATGATTAATTCCTACCGCTTAAACCCCAATGAATTTTTAACGTTGACATCATGTCGCCGTAACTTGGTGGGGGATGTCGGTACTCTCATGAGAGTGCATAGATTTCTTAACAAATGGGGATTAATCAATTACCAAGTTAAACACCAGTTCAAACCAAGTTATGCTGTTGAAAAAATGCCTAACGGTCAACTGGCTGGCTTACCCTATACTGGAGATTTCCATGTGAAGTATGATACTCCACGTGGTTTGTTTCCGTTTGATACTTACAAATCCACTACTGATAAGATAGATGTGGAAAACTTGAAAAAGTTATTGAAATCAGAGCGTGGAGAAGATACATCAGAAGAACCACTTAATTTCATAAACAGCCGAAAACATTCGATCGAGAGTATAGAGGAACCATCTTCCAAAAGACAGAATGATGGTTGGTCTTCAGAAGAAGCACAGAAACTTATATTGGCCGTTAAGGAACACAGAAATGACTGGTATAAAGTGGCTGATGTTGTGGGAAGATCTCCTACCGAATGCATCTTGAAGTTCTTGAAGTTCCCAATAGAAGATAAGTTCAATCCTTTAGCTCATGACAAGAGCATGCTTAAATTGTTGAGATTTGCTCCCAACTTTCCGATTAGCTCGGTAGACAACCCAGTGTTGAGCAACTTGGCATTCTTGGCACAGATGGTAGATATCGACGTTGCACGGGCTGCCAGTAGTCGGGCTATTAAAGTCATGGACGAGAAGATAATAGAAAAACTAGAAGCAGTTCATGGCGAAAAGCAAGTTAAACAGGAGGAATCGAAGACGACAGAGAAGGAAAATGAAGCCAAACCTGAAGAAAAGGCACAGGATGACACAGAAACTAAATCCGAAGATGTGGTATCTGGGGTTAAAGAAGGTGAAGAAAAGCCAGACGAAGAAAATGATGATATGAATATTGTCAACCCTGAAGATGAATTGCCTACTTCACATGAAGAACTTATTAATGACGACGATAAGAATGATAAGAATGACGAAACAGCAAACGGGTCTTCGGATCGTCAAGCTACAAATAGTGAAGAGCCAGAAGAATCATCAATTAATGATCTTGCAGCCAACTCGTTTGGTATTGTGGGTGCCAGAAGTCACTTGTTTGCCACATACGAGGAAAGAGAAATGAACAAACTCAGTCATGCAATTGTTAACCATGAGATATCCAAGATTAACTTGAAATTGAGTAAAGTCGAAGAATTGGAAAACATATATGAACGTGAGAGGAAGCATTTGGCCAAGCAGCAAGAGGAGGTGTTTATTGACCGTCTCGCCTTAACGAAGTCAACGATCTCAATAACCAAGAAGTTGAGTGAGGCTCTTGCATTAATAGAAAGTAAGATTGAAGGTCAGAAGGGAGACGATGTTGCCAGTTTATTGGATGATGTGAAGTCGATGTTATATAAACCCAGACGACAAGCATTGGTCCAGATTACCAAAGAGAATGATAAGAATGGAGAAGCACATGACGTCAAGGCTTCAGGGGATCGTAGCGACGAGACCAAGGATAATGGTCATGTGTCTGAGTTCAAGCCTCTTTCGATCAAGACACCCCAAGCATTCAAGTTGTGGGCTCCGTAATCAAGACATTTTGAAAATGTACCGATTATTTTACGATACTTTAAATTACAGTAGTATAAGGTATATTACGTGCAGGACATCACAGGTCAAACCCGCTTAATAAATTTCCTACCCCTCTAAAAGATAACGATAGTGAATAATCTAAATTCTTTTTTTTTTTAGTTACAACTGAAATGAGTAGTACGTATTTGAATGAACAGGAGGAGTTTGCTACTTATATAACAGGAAAGAAAGATGAGGATAACTCGTCCTTACTAAGTGAGATAGATAGCGGGATAGTTTCGGAACATGAAGAAGCCGTTTCGACAATTCGGCTAGAATCGAGCGACCCAGAACAGTTAAGCACTACTAACTTTGTTGAAAGCGAAGACGATATTGAAAATTTAGAGGAGCCTCTGAAACTGGATGGATTTTTCAAGACAAACAGTGGGAAATCATCGCCCATTGAGCTCCCCTTTGATGTAAGTGAAGACGAAAGCCTGGAACTAGAAGTAGAACTATCCGAAGAATCAGCTAACGGCTTTGTATCCCCGTTGCCATTGGTATTTAAGGTTGCAGACACGGAGTTCCTTCTTGTGCCATACCTCCAAAACTTGGTTGACTGTTCCCATTTGGTATCGTTGTATGATACCCCAGAGATCCTCAAGTGCACCCTCGAACAATTCTTCAGCTCAATACGGTCACACGAAGACCTTAATGAAATAGTCGAATTTGATGTTGCAAATGAATTAGTGCTTTCGATTCCTGCCATTGACTTACAGATATCCGAAGACGATGTGTATTCTCGTTACATCACTATCTACGACTTCGTCAAAGCCATTGTTGACATGTCTGCCAATACTGAAGACGACAAGATTTCTGTGCCTGACCGAATTGTACTTTCCTTAAGCGACGAGACAAGATTCATCACCAAATTTAACAAGTTATCGGAATTGATACGACAGGGCCACGGGTTCGAAGAGCTCAAATCCAAGAAGAGAAATGGCGAACAAAAACTCGATGAAAACAACAAGAGAATACGATTATAATAACTCTATAACCTCGTAGACCTATATAATTTACCTTACCTTACTGCAAAATCCCATTCTCTTTCAACTTTTCGTACAACTCATTATCAATATATTTCTGCAAGCTTGGTTCGCCGGTCAAGCCCTTTCTTCTTCTTGTTTTCATGACAAAGTCTCTAGCCAATGACTCGGTTGGTACGGGTTTCAATGGAGGTAAGAAACCATCCTTGTCCAAAGGATCACCGGGAACAATTTCCCAATGGTTGAAAGACAAAGAGCACGAGCCTTGACCTTGTGAATGTAGTTTGATGTCAGCATCTAACCCCATCGATTCTATAACGGGAACCCTTCCTTCAATATAGTACAATTGTGTTCCTGGAATGGGAGTTTCACCCACCAAGTAGCCTCTTCTCTTGCTCAACAACTTTGACACTACTTGTGTAACTTTGTAAGTACAAGTTACATGAACCACGTATACGGGCTCCATCAACCGCGGAGATGCAGACAAGAACCCGGCATAACATGCTCTTCTGGTCATTGGGATTATCTGAGTACCACTCCTTTGTATCTCAGATCCACTCAAGACAGCATCCAAAATCTTGAATTTAGTGTTTCTTATCGGCTCGTCACAGAGTGGGCCTTCGTTTACACTCCATTTGAAACCTTGGCAGATTGAATCCTTAACTGACATAAAGAGTTGCTTATCTGTATCGTCTTCAAGTGTATCATCCATCAATATATTCGGAGATTTCAAATCATCTGGTCCAAAATACCATACAGACCTAGCTGATAAGGCATCCCAACCAAACTCTTCCCGCAAATACTTAGCAGTGGTCTTTGTGGGCTGACTCATATTGATTTTTCCCGATTCTATAGCGTTGCTGAGTGCTAAATCTTCAATGGGCTCCGCGATAATCGAGATCAGATTATTGCCCGATTGAGTTTTGGTGGTAAACTTGGTGATAGACTGGTCAATACAGGTTTCACTGAATTTGGTCAATGGATCACTGACCTTAATTTCAACATCATCAGTGAAAAAAAGACGCAAGTCGTGGAGAATGCAATCCATATAGAGTTCTCCAGGTGCTAGAACAACATGCTCACCATTCTCTTCGACATTGATCACACTTGAAAGATAAGACTTGTTCACTTTTCGCAATCCTTCCAACAATTTGGGCAATTCGGTTGGGTTCGCTGGTTCTACAGCAACTTTGAACACTGAACGATCTCCATAACGAGGAATATTTATCTCAATTGGAACCAGAGGTTTGTCTAAGGCAAGTAAAAGTGCCGATTTTGTCACTATTGAATCAATTCCTCCAACAATGACAATAGATCCCGCAGGAGCTTCATTAACTGCAAACTTGTATCTCCCCCCAGGAAGGTACAATTCTTCAATGCTCTCAATCCTGAAGTCATCGGGGTCATTCTCAAAGTTTTCACCTATTACCTTGACTTTAGTTCCAATTTCTAAGGAATTGCCATAAGTTCGTACCAATGAGTAGAATTTTGATGCGTCTGCCAGCTCCACAAGCTTAACTACCCGAGCGAGGGGACTGGAATCCTTTGGTGGTTCAAACGTGGATGTAATTGCAGAAACGAACCCCTTACTTTCGCCAAAAACTGCTTTGAAAACATCTTTTAATAAAAATTGAATATCTTGCTTGTACTGACTCTTGTGAAGCAGGACACCAAAGTTATTCCACAAGATGTCGGGCAACTTTCTTGATCCTGGATCTGAGGTTAAGGTGTATGTGAATAACTTGTAAATTGGTTCAAGAATGAATGTATTGAATGTTCGTGGGTTTCCTGTGTTATTGGTAGAAAACGTATTTGTCTGTTCATTAAAATAGATGTCGCCCCAAAGCCTCAGGCTGAACTCTTCGGGATCAATTTTGGTAATATTATGGGTCTTGAAATAGAACTGAGTAAACGATTTCAACGTAAAGCTAAATTCCAAGTTTGCGGATGCAAACACAACATTATCATTTGCTGGTGACAATGATGTGCTATGATCATACGCCGCAATAAGTTCATGCGACAATATGTATTGATTGATGTCATCAATGGTATACTTGAGCTTGTGGTAACAATCAGCTACTGGTAACCTCAATTCAGAGATGAGGCGGTCAAATTTGTTAAGCAAAAGGACGATTGGAAGATTCTTCTCAATAATTTCGGATACAAGCTGCTTATCACGAGCAGTGAAACCTTCCACAACATCAATAACAAGCACAACACCATCAACAGCACCAAGTGAAGCTGTCGATTCATCGGCAAAGTCAAAGTGTCCTGGAGTATCAAGAATGTTCAACACGTAGGAAGTATTTTTCAAGTTCTGGAGTAGAAGTGTTATGGGTGTTGTCTTGATGGAGATGCCTCGTGCAATTTCAATGGTGTGGTTATCCAGATAACGTAACAGCTTGAAGTTCTTACGTTTTTTGGATAAAGCAATGGATGGTGAATGAGTGTGGAGAACAAGCGAATCAAGAAAAGTAGTCTTTCCTGAGTGCAAGTTGCCCACCAATGCAATATTACGTATTCTGTCTGGTACCTGTTTCATGGTTGAAACCATATACTCTCGAGAGTATATTAATTCAGGAAGAGCAGATTCATCGTTGGCGGTGAAGTCTATCATCATTTTCTTTTCCTTTGTAGGTTGAATTACTGGTTCATCTGTGATCTGGGAATATGAATTTACCACGATTGTCTCCACTTCTGGGGCAAATGTATCATCTAACGGTTTGTGCACAAGAGTTCCTTGATCCTTTGCGTCCTCATCTCCAGATTCCTGTTCACTTTCGCTCTGTACGCTGTCGTTCTCGGCCGAATCATCCAGAGAGTCGGCATCTGAGTCAAATGGATCTCCAATAAGATTACCAAACTCGTCATACAATTCTTCGTCTGCCATTTTGCTTTATTTTAGGGTGGAAGTTGTTTCAATTAATTTGTCTATTTATTTCACGTCATTTTTGATCATCTCGTCGGTTTCCTGCAGATGAAGGCTAATTATATTACATATACACTAGATATAGCGTTGTCTACTTGTGTGGCTAGAACAGCCGAGTACAATGTGTTCTTGGATGTTTTTTCTTTGTAGTTGTGGTTGATTGTATGGTGGAGATGAGTAGGGGGTGGCTCCATTGTGGATTCAGATTTTATGTTCATTTTCCCAAAAAAAGAAAAAGAACCCATTCAGCTCAACGTTTGATACTTTCTCAACTCCGTCAACAATGTCTGTAACTGAACATCGGAAACCTTGTTTGTAAGACTAGGAATCAAGGATTTTGCTTCTTCAGCATCTTCGCATTCCAAGGTCCCGAGTTGAGCGAGTTCAAATGGGTGCAATGGTTCAGTGGCCAGATTGCTGAAATCGTTCAACAACTTCTCCACTGTTTCAGTCGACGAGGAATTTTTGAATCTGGCAAAGTTTGATAAATAGTTTAAAGTCTTGTGCATAATTTCGTTGGAGTTGGGCCCTGCCAAGTCCATGTTGGCTATTTCGTCTTCTTTATCGTTTTCGTCGTTGTCGTTATCATCAAACCCTCCCTTGTCATTCTTATTCTTACGTTCCTTCAAGGCAGCTCTGATTAAAAGTCTGGCTTCACTCAAGTTCAACGCTATCAACTGTTCTGCGTCTCCACCGTTGGTTATTTGTGTGAGCTGGAATTCTGGCCCCAACTTCAAAAGAGCTGCATTCTCTTCATCGTCTATGTTTTGCCTCGTGGCTCTTCTTCTTCTGACCCCAAGCGCACTGGTACTGACGTTCATGGTGGATGTATATCTTCAAAACAGAAAAGGTACTTGAAAAAGTTCCAGTTGATTGTCAACTTTTTTTGTGCCTCACACATTTTTTTGTTCAATTTTTTGTATTTTTTTTTGTAAGGCTACAAAAAGACATGTACAAAAAATGGGTGCAAAATATTATTTATTAAAACCTATGGTTATTGGGTCCATACACAGAGAAGAAAACTATACTATACAACAATAACAATCACAATAACAATCACAAAATACCTAATTTTCAGAAATGTCTACCGTTTTTACATCATTCACAAACGGGTGCTTTAAAGCTTCTTGGGGAGTTAATCTTTCCAAAGGATTGAGATTGAGTACTTTAGTGAGGAAATCCACAAGAAGTAATCGCTCCAGACATTCCTTTTCAATCATCGTCGTCGTCATTTTCTTTGACGGTAACTTGTAATTTAAGATAATATCTTTGAGATGATGATGTTTAAAGTAGTTTTTATTCTCTTGTTCCTTCTTCGAACTGTCTTCCTTGCCCTTTCTTGTCTCAAGAAAGTGCACATATTCATCGAATGTCTTGATAGTATATTTCTTCTTACCATCTTCCAACTCAGTCTTCTGAAAGAAATTTAATGCGTTGCGCCCAACTTCTATCATGTGTCGCGGAGGATCGCCCAACATGTCAACTATTTTCCATATCTGGTTATACTCAGACGTCCCGGGAAACATGGGCAATCCCAAAAATAACTCACCAACAATACACCCAAGTGACCACATATCTATAGACTCCGTGTAAGGCAATCCTAATATCACTTCAGGGGACCGATAGAAACGCGACTGAATATATGTGTAGATTGTTTGTCGTGTAAAACAGGCCGACCCAAAGTCAATAACCTTGATATCTGGTTTATCTGGCTGACAAAGCAAGATATTCTCAGGTTTTAGATCACAGTGTATCATCTGGAACCCCTTGAGTTGGGCCATAGCCTCCAATAGTTGCCGCGTCAAGAGCTTGACCAACTTCATGTTCAATCCTTGGAACTGATTCTGTTTGATCAATTCATAAAGGTTGGATGCGAGGAGTTCAAACACCAAACACAAGTGTTCCTTATGCATAAAAGTGTCCAATAACCGGATAAAACTCCTGCCATCGCTATTGGTATTTAAAAACTCAAGAAGTTTGACTTCTGTCAATGACTGATTCATGTACGCTGGCTTGGATTTGATGACTTTAACAGCACACACCGATTGGTTAGATAAATTTTGGCACTTTACCACCTGTCCAAACGTCCCTGAGCCTAGTAGATCCAAAACAATATACTTTCTTCCCTCTTCAGTTCCTAGGATATCATTGACATACAAGATATAGTCACTGGCCTCATTATCACAGCCATTGTTGAACTTAGGCTCCAGTGGTTTCGTCAACACTCGCTTGGGGTTGGTGGACTTGGAGTATTGAAACTTCTTGGGCTGGCAAATACTATACGTCTCGGTCAAATATACCGATAGAGCGTTTATGGGAGAAATGTGAATGGAATTGACAGAACATCTGCGGTATTTCGGTTGCTGGTGGATTCTGGGCTGCAAGTCAAGTTTGCTATAAACCTTGGTAACCTTTGGTGCTACCTTTCGTGATTCAGAGGGTTGCTGCTGTTGTTGCTGCATACTCTGCTGAAATTGCTGATACTGGACAATCAGAGGCGATCTTCCAGTTTTGGCCTGAGTAACGTAGAGCAGGTCTCTGTCGGGTCCGGTGGCGACAGATGACCGGCGTGCTAACACTGGTACACCCAGAAGCCCTTGCAGATACTGTAACTGATAGGCGGTGTTGTTCTGTGTGGCCTGGGAGTTGTAGTTGTAGTAAGACGTATCAACCGCGGCGGACATACGGCGGTCGGCATTGCCCAACGACACTTCTTGGTTGGTATAGTACTGGTCAAATGGATTGTCTGCTCTAGTGGGAGGATGAATATATGGGGGGTTCAGGTGTCGTTGGTCGCTGGATTCGTAAGTTGTGGGGAGTTGATTGGCAAACGAAAGCCGCTTATTCTGATGTTGCTGTTGGAGAAGCGGTATTGGGAGATTCAGGTCTTTTGTGGGCGACTGTGAAAGGTTAGCTGTGTTTATATTGGATGTGGGTGGTCCTGGAGAGAACCATGGGTTTCTGAAGCCCAGCATCTGGTGCTTGGGTTGTGATTGCGGGCCGAACAGTTGGTGGTGGGTGAGAGGCTCCTGTTGATTGTCTGGAGATTGGAACTGCCCCTGCGGCGGCAAGTGCCAGTTTCCTCCTATGGAATTATGCCTATGGAAGTTGTAGTTATGAGACATGGAAGCGTGTGAATTCACTTAAACATGTACATAAGTAGATGTGGGTTTTGTTGGTTGGAGGAGGGTGAGTTTCAATTGTCTCCCCGATATTACAAGTCACGTGCACAAAAAAAAGGTGGAGAGCAGCCGGTGATGGTGACTCTTATACTTTCCAAGTTAATTTTAGAGGTTCATGAGTAATATACATTATGGTGGTCTATAGAAGTAGATGGAGGGTGACTGAGCTGTCGAGCAGGATTGCATCATAAAAGAAGAAAGTATGTACAAGTGAAAAGAATCATTAGGCAGTGAGTTTTGGTTGTTCTTCTGGATAGGCAGGAGCCATGGTTGGCTGAGCAAAGAATCTAGACATCATCATACCCACACCTTCGAAGACACCCAACAAACATGCACATGTGATAGCGGAGTTTCTGGTATGTCTCCAGCCACCTCTGACAGCTAATGCACCACCAGTAAAGAAACCAGCAATAACGGCGTTCCATGCATCTTCTCTTTTCCTCACGGCTTTAACAGTACAGTCAAATGTGGAAAACAAACCTCCCCAGACACCCAAGTTACCCCCAACAACAGGTGCTCTCGACTTGATGGCCGAAATCGAGCCGTAGCCTCTTTCTCCGTATGGCGAGTTACGGAAACCCTTGATCCCGTGCCACACACAGCCACCAATGGCACCCATAGCAAAGGCACCACCGAAGTCACTCAAGATGACAATAGGACATGGATCTCTAGAATGGTCAGCAGACATGATGTAGTTTGGTTTGCTATGACTTGGATTATGGTTTCCGTCAGAATGGCAAAATTTTTATGAGGTTTCCGAACATCGATTTTTCAGACTCATATTTACCCTACGCTCAGTAAAAATGATACTACTTTTTTTTTTGTCTTCCATTGTAGATAACTAACCAAGAGTGTGGTCCTCTCTGGTCTGGTCTTATCTTTTCTATAAATTACCGGCTACTCACTTCAAAGAGCACGTCATGTTCGCTCACTTGGGAAATATCAAGCTCGTCGTCACTATCATCAAAACCAGAAGCATGTGCTTGTTGTTCTGGTAAAGTTTCTTTATGTCTTTCTCCATTCTGTAGCACCATCAGCTCTTCATCTTCATCATCATCATCATCTTCTTCTTCAAGAACAAACTCACTCACCAATTCATAGTCTGCTCTTCCAATTGATGAGAAGTTGTGCAACTCAAAGTATTCAGTGTCGATCTGTGGTCCGGTGAACGTAGTCTTGCCCCAGAACCAGTACCCGATGCTGGCAAAAGCAGCGAACCCCAGAATCACCACCGAGGCATAATTCATGGAATATGCGGTCAAGTGTCTGATTACTGGTGGAAGACACAAGATAAAAAGCAGAAACATCACCCACACCACCGAGAGTCCATTGACAATCCAGCCAAACATCCGTAGCCGGAACGCTGCTCCACTGATCTTGCGTCTCTTGTTCAACATAAGACACAAGATGGGGATTCCGTTAGCCATGGCAAGTGAGACCACCGAGGCACCCAAGAATGCATTGAAGGCCGATGCAGAAATCAAAGAAACGAGACAAAGAATGCTACACACGAGCATGGATAAGAGCAAGGCGTTCTTAGGCACCCGTTCCAGATCAACCGAGTCCACTGCAACCCAGTAGTCTTTGAATGGAAGTCCACCATCACGAGCAAATGCGTATGTTGTTCTCGATGCCGTAGTCAAGGCCCCGATGGCTTGGAAGAGAACGGTTCCAATAAGAAGCAACACCAAGAGAAACGAAACAATGTACGAGTCGGTGGCTAGTTTAAACACCAAGTCAATGGGCATAATTTCTGGAGTTTCGTCCAAGAGTAAAGTTAGTTCTGGGAGAATGATCAAGAGGGGCAAGATGAAGATAAGCCCGGTGGCCGTGGCCAACAGAATGGCACTGATGGCACCCTTAGGCATGTTTCTTTCTGGATTTTTCACTTCATCGGTGATGGAGAACAACATTCCGTATCCTGTAAGAGTAAAGGACGATGCCTGGAGCCCCACCATGAAAGCGATCGGATCGGGCCATCCGGAGCGAGAATTGTCAAACGTGGTCAAGATCTGTTTGATGGAGTTTGTTCTTTTGGCAAACAAGATGAGCAAGAAGTCGATGGCCACCACGGTGTAGATGGACCAGTAGATACACATCTTGTTGATGGACTCCAAGTACCGGGAAAACTTAAAGTTGACAAATCCACAGATGAGGAGCATGATGTAGTAGATGATGAGGACGTAGACTGCGTCCAGCTTGAAGTAGGCGTTTCTGAGGCCAAACACCGAGAGAATGAACTGGGATCCCGAGAACATGATCAGAATGGCGTAGGTCCAGTTTCCGATGAGTAAGAACCAGCCAGTAAACCATGAGCTGATGAGGGAATATTTCTCGTTGCTCAAGATAGCACTAAAGTGGTAGACACCGCCGGCTGTTGGGTATTTGGATATGATTTCACAGAGACTTAGAACCACCAAGAAGGAGAAGAATGCCACCACGATCCAGCCGTAGAGCATCGTTACGTTTGCACCATCGGTGAGCGAGATCCATAGCGTTGACGAAATACCAAAGGGAACACCCATCAACGTGAACCCCAACCCTATGACCGAAGTCACTGTAAGTTTGCGCAGCAAATCCTGCTTGTACTTGAAATGTTCCACCTGCTCGATCTCGTCGTCCTCCAAATCGTGGAGAAACGAATTGATGTATCGTACCGGTGCCAGAGACAGCAAAGCTTCCTGGATCTGTGGTAGTGGCAAGCCCTGGAGCGGGCCGTGCTGTTCCGGTGGAGATGTATCCTCCGTGTGGACCATAATTACAAAGAAGAAAACTGTGATTGAAATCAAACCGACTGCGGAAATCTAAAAGATTGTTTAAATTCTATAATTTTACTATTTTTCCCTTAGAAATCAAAGTCACTATCTTCTTCTTCATGCTGCGTCTCTACCCGTTCCATTATCGGTAAACTGATGCTTTCACTTGTTTTGATATGAACACTACCGATATTCTTGACTGACCGAAGAATGCCACCCACAGGCCCATGCTTGTGTTCGACCAAGTACAGTACTACGTCGTTGATGTTGGCAAGAAGCTCGGCTGCACTCCAGTCGGCGTAGCCCACACGGATCTGGAGACACGTACCGTTGACAGGCGGAAGAAAAGAAGTGTTGCCTGCAATCGACTTCATCTGGGCCCGCACGTACTTGGGCTCGCACCGGTCGTCCTTGAGTTTGGTCGACTTCTTACCCACCGTCAACTTGGCGTCGGGACTTGGCCGCGCCATCTGTACCATGTACGGCACCTTCTTGTTCTTGTGGTAGAACTGAGCTCCAAGAATCCCCGGAAGAAACTTGTGCACACGATTGTCCGCCACCACGATGTCGTGTTCCTTGAAGAGCTTGTACACCTTGCGTGGATCACGCGCCACCATCCGGAGCTTGGTCAACGTCCAGATCTGGTTAAACATATCTTCCGTAGGCGAATCCTTTTCGGTCAATGCCTGACGGTACGGTGTCGACGGGTCTTTGGTCACCAAAAGCACCGATTTCTCCTCCAACTTATCCAATGGTTTCGATACGGGGATGATCCGCGGCGTATAGTCCTTGTCTTTGGCCAAGGCGATTTTCAAGTCGAGCACGAGATACACCGCTTCCGCACCGGTACTGTGTGCACTGAGCGCGCGCACAGACTTCTTGGCCTGTTTGTACGACTCCACACCCAACAAAAACAGCATTGGCTATATACTGAAAAGTTTTGAGATGGCATCGCGAAAATATACCGAGAGGAGGAGGAGAATTTTTTTTTTTTCAATCAAAACTATCTTTTTATGTATTTAGTGGTGGCATTTTAATCACCCCGTAATGCACGGATGACGGCTGGCCGTCTCATCATGTACTTTGTCCACTTGTATACCTCAGGAAACTCTACTTTTAGGTTGATACCAATACGGTCGACGACATTGTTCCATGGAACAAACGACAAGTCGGCGACGGTGGCTCGGTCACCCACCAACCATACTGGGTAATCAAAGTAGCGTGACTGTGACAACGGGGTGGTTCCAGCACTGTAGGCTGCTGCATTTTCTACGTCCAAGTCCATGATCAACGCCTCTCTTCTCTCGGCGAGCGCCATCTCAATCACTCCGTAGACCCGTCTTACTTCGTCGGTGTATCTCTCAACTGCACTGGGGACCGGGCAGCTGTGGAAGTATCGGAAGTGCAATGCCTGGCCAATCATGGGGGCGTGGCCCGATGTCTGGAAGAAGAGCCAGCTCGAGATCTGGGACTGTTCGACAAAGTTATCGGACCATAACGGACACTCGCCGTTTTCTTTCAAGTACTTTGAGACCAAGTAGAGGATGATGGCGCCCGATTCCCAGATCGATGTGTTTTCGTTGAAGTGGTCGATCAACGCAGGGACACGGGCGTTGGGATTTATGGTGACAAACTCGGGAGCGCGCTGTTCGCCGTAGTTGAAGTCCAAGAAGATGGTGTTGAAGGGTAAGTTCAACTCGGACAAGATGATGGCGACCTTGAACCCGTTGGGTGCTGAGCGGTGTGAGAACAACGTGTAGCCTTCGGTGGGCTGGTTCTGGAAAAAGTGGGTGATCCGTGACTGTTGTTGTTGCGTGGTGGCCTCGTTCTGTAGTTGTTGCTGCAAGAGGTTTAAGTTGACTTCGTTCTGTTGCTGGTCAGAAAGCGACACCGACTTCAAGCCCGCCGATAAGTTCGAGATGGTGCTTGGGTTTGCCTTATTATTATTAATATTGTTGGTATTACTGGTGGTCGACATGACATATGTGTGGAATGGAGTTTGTTATGTGTGGGTGGGTGCGTGTGCGTGAGTGGGTGTGGCAGGGTGTGGGTGAATCTCGGGTAAAGTAGGAAGATCTAAGCTGTAAATGGAATGGAAACACAAATACGGTAATTATGCAAACGGTGGGTGTAGTTAAAGGGCGTTTTTCTGTGTTGCCCCGGCGTGTTACTGTGGTGTCTCCTCACGCCCAATGCCTTTCAGTATCCTCAGTTTTTTTTCTTCCGGTAGTTGGGCACCGGCGCACGACTTTGAAAAACGCCTGTCGGGGCCCGGAACCGTCGCCGGTTACGAAAAAAAAGAGTAGATAAGGAACGGTATCTGCTCCTGAGAATGCAAATGGTGAGAAAAAAATGACGGTAAGTGTGTTTCATATTGCGGTGCTTATTACAGACACGTGTGTGGTGGGCACACATGGCGATTTTGGTGACATGGTACGGCGCTTGCTCCTGTCCTGTCCGTGGCCAGTACAGAAGTACCAGGTAGCATATGACGGTAAGGGATACGACAGCGAGATGGAACTGACGTACCGCCAGTTACAACAAAATATCGACGATGGGTTTGTCAAAGCGGTGTTCATCACAGGATCGCGTACTGACTCGTTTGCTACGGAAATCGCCTGGGTTGCAGCCCTCGATACCTTCTTGCAAGAATCACTCTTGAGTACGCACACGGAGCTCCCCATTGTCGGGGTCTGTTTTGGCCACCAGATCATCGCTAAAAACCTCGGTGCAAAGGTGGGCAGAAATACCACCCATGGCTGGGAATCAGGCACGACTACCGTCAATATCAGCCGCGAATTGTTGCACGATGCCAAGTCCCCGTTCGCACGGCACGTCAAGACTTGCTTCAATATCGCAGAATTCCACCAGGACATTGTACACACCGTTCCTCCGCCGTTTAACGGCACGGAGTTTGTAGCTATTGGCTCCTCGGCAAAATGCGCCGTTCAGGGGATCTGGTCCACCAAAGGTCCGCTCAAACTCTTGACGTTCCAGGGCCATCCAGAATTTTCGCCAGAAATATCCCTTGAGTTGCTAGACACTTGTCATAACTTGGGCCAGTTATCGCAACAACAGTACCTCAACTCGGTGGACCGTACCACGAAACTCGACGACGACGCTTCGCTGCTTGCACTCGTCATCCGTGACTTCTACACCAATTAATAATACGAGAATCTTTTGTTTTCTATATACTTTACCCATACTTGTACTTGGTGGAAGGCGCCACAATATCGAGCCCCTGGAGCTTGCCTCCAGGATTCATCAACATCGGATCGGGCGTCACCAACCGCTTGCTCAACGTCCCATTGATCTGCTTCAGCTCCTGCAACTTGGCCTCAAGCTGCTTGATCTTATCCGTGGCAGACTTCAACTCATGCAAATGGTTCGTCGTCAATTGACTCACCACGTCCCTCAACTCGTCTCTCTGTGTCCGGAGCGTCATGATCGCCTCCTGCGACTCGTCGTAGCTCGCATTATAGTCAACATCCAGCGTCAACATAAGCGGACGAGTCCCGTTGCTGCTGTTACTTCCGGAAACCCGTTTCTCCAACTCAGGTATCACCTGGAACTTCAACTCACTATTCTCCTTCAACAACTCATTGTACTTGTCTAGTAAGCTCTGGTCCTGGCCATTGTGACGCTCCTCATACTCACTCACCTTATACTCAAGTTGGTTCACCAAGTCGTTCTTGATAAGCAACTGCTTATACAACTCGGTCTTCTCGTAATCGAGCTTCAACGGACTGGGCGATTGCCCATTCTCAAGCAACAATGCATGCTCTTCACTGATAATACGTAATCGCCGTTCCTTGTTCAACTTCTCCTGCAACTCAGTCACAGTAGCCAGATTAATGATACTCTGCTTCATCTCTTCGTCACTAGGAATACTGTTCTTGAGACGACTCTCCAACGCCAATTCACGCTTGATCGACGACGCCAACTCAGTCGTGACCAACTCCAATTCCGTCAACAACTCATTGTTACAGTTCATGATACTAAGCTCCTCCTTAGTAAACGTTAACGGAGCCTTGGTCTTCTGCAGCGCTATCGATAAATGACGCAGGTGTGTCCGCAGATGATTCCGCAGGTGCGTCACCGACGACGACCGCGTTAATACCAGAGCATTGTCGCCATCATCATCTTTCATTGACTTCGACAACCGTCTAAAGATATCTTTGGACTTGCTCGTCAACGAGAACCGTTTCTTCTTTTCCTTAGCAGGGAACTCTGAAGCATTGGTGGTCCCAGGAATCAACGTGGTACTATACATATTATTGTTGGGAGCAGTTGTTCTGACAGGGAGATCAACTTCATGATCACCATAACCACTCATTGGAGGAACATGCGACATATTGGAGGTGTTGTCGGTGGTTGGAGGCGATGCCAACGTATCGGGATACGTAGAACTTCTGTCCGAGGAATCCACCCGTCCAGGAACGCTGGGAGCCTCAATGTCACCGTCATCGTCGTCCGAGTATGTTGATTCGTTGTCTTCATCAATCTGGTTAGTCAGAATCAGCTGGGTACTATATTCATTGGATGGCATTCTAAAGTTGTTGAATGCAGTGTTGGCAACCAAGGACTTGATCGAACCCAGTTTCTTCGGGGTAGCATCGTATCGAGGAGATCCCCTTTCCTTCAAGAGAGTGTTTTCGTAGTCAGACGGTTGTCCGTCAAACAAATCGTCTTCTTCCACAGCCATTCTCTTGCCGGGCAGAATATCTTTCTTGTTTGGAGTAAAGTCGAGTGCCGTGACAAATACGTCCTTGGCTTGCGATGCGTTTTCTGCGTTAGCTCCAATAGTTCTGAACTTATCACGGTTATCGTGGCCATGGTCCTCGGTATCTATCATTGATTCTCGGTTGTTGTCACGCGTACGTACATTGAACGAGGGAGAAATGTGCAATTCTTCTTCCTGGGTTGATTCAAGGGTGACACTGTTTCTAAATGGCGTTTGGGCGGTGAATGTGCTACTATTATTATTATTGGTGGTCGTCGTGGAGGTGGGGATGGATTGCGTTTCTTCGTCATTATTAAAAAAGTTGAGTTTTCTCAACCGCATGGAATTGTTCTTCTTCAAGGTCGACTTTCGTGAAAGCGATACATTATCTTCTTGTGTGTCGAATTTGTAGATGGCATCTTCTTCTTCAGTATCTCTGAGTGGCGAAGATACTTGGATTGGGAGGTTACGTTTTGGATCAAGACGGTTATTCATTTCTTCCTCTTCTTCCTCCACAACATTCATGAGAGAGTCATTCGAATGCAGTGACTGGTACGGACTCTGTGATGGAGGCTGGAAGTTCGTGGTTCCATTTGAGTATCCTGTCGTTGGATGCGGGAACTGTGGCTGTTGTTGTATTCTTGGTCCGCCTCCATTTGAGTTGAGTGACATGGTGCGAGGATTGTTCTGGTACTGTCCATATCCACCGTTCGGAGGAGGAGGAGGCCGTGGTTGTCCGTATCCTGCTCCAGGCTGGTAATACTGCTGGTGAAACTGGCCCTGGCCCTGTGAGTTGAGGGACATGGTTCTTGGAGCGTTGGCGTACGTGGATACCGGTGCTCCACCGTACGGAGCGCCCTGAGGATACTGCTGCTGTTGTTGTTGTTGTGGAGGCATGGCGTATCCATTGCTTCGCATGGACATGGCTCGTGGGCCCTGGGGTGGAGGGTAGTAGCCGTTCGGGGGTCCCTGCATTGGTTGGCCTGTTTGACGGTTGAACGACATTGTTCTTGGAGGTCCATTGAGCGGGTTTCCCAAGGACATGGCTCGAGAGTAATCTCCTCCTGGTCCGTATGTGTTGAGAGACATGGCACGCGGGTCCTGGAACTGTTGTTGGCGAGGGTCCTGCTGCATCGGGTTGCCTCCCGCAAGCGACATGGCGCGTGCGCCGGACGCAAGGGCCAATTTCTTCTGGAGATTCATCTGTTTTCTGTACTGGACGTTGGAAACAGTCTTGGAGCCCAAGTCCAACTTACCGTTGGACCCGATGGTAGGAATAATGGGGGTGGTGTCGATACGTGATGAAGATGCGGCATACGGACCCTGGTGACGGATATGGGCGATATCGTCGAACGAGACGTTCGAGCCGTGGGTGGGATCAAAGAGATCATCACCATGGTCTTCATCAAAGTCGCCGTCGTCTTTCTGGCGGCGGAAAAGACGCTGGACACCGTGCTGCACTCCGTGCTGAGTTGCTGTCACAGCGCCATCGCTGCTCAAGAGTTGTTTCCGTAGCCGTCCTGACTGCGTATTCATAGCCGCGTCCATTGGTGCTTGTGTGTATATATTAAGTTTTAGCTGGCAGCTGCACGTAAAATTATCGGAGAAAGAAACGGCTCTATTTTGGCTGCTAGACACCAGTAGCTCGCTTAAGTTCGGAGACGCAGTCAGTGCCTGAAACTCGAAAAATCTTTTCCATTGGGATGAGTCACGTGTATCGGCTGCAACGGCGATAAGGAACCGACAGAAACTACAAACAGTGACTATACAACGATAACTATACACTGACTATAGACACTGACTATAGACACTGATTCCAGATTCTAGTGACATTGCAACCGAGTCTGGTTACTTTCTGGGTCTTGTACTGTGCCGAAGCCGAAACGACCGCGATCTGCACCGAATTAGCGATAAGCTAACGGTTGGAGCGTGACCACCGTTGTTACCAAACCTTAAACAGAAGCTCATGCTTTAATGTGCTGATGATTTGCTCACTCACTCGCTTCGCTCGTGAGTTTGCTCGTGAGTTTCCCTATAATTCTGTACCGTTTCCTAAAGAAAACTCCCCATCGGTCAATAATCTCGTTTTCCTTATCGCCCAAATCATCAACATACCACGTCGTGTCCGTCAAACGACCCGAATCCGCGGCCTCCGGTGCCAACTCTAGCACATTCAACCCCAACAACCGCGACACATCTTTCCCCACCAACCGATGGTATCCCTTACCGGGCCCGTAGCTGTTTGCGTTCTGCGTGACGTCGTAGATCCAGCCCCGGATCGCCACGTATATCTTGGGATTATCAGTACCGTTGTACACAGCCAACTGGCTATGTGTGTATACCGGAAGCGCCTCGATATCTAGCTGTTCGTTGTACTGTTCTGGTGAGGGTTCCATTGGTATCATAAATTATGCGCATCCACACTTTTTATGAACCAATCAACCAAAAAAAACTCGGTACACGACCAACATCATCATCATCATCATCATGGTACGTTGAAGAACCACCACGCAGTTGTTTACTAACCATAGACCGATACCGAAAAGTATCCTCCAAGCATCCAGCAACTATTTACCCCCAAACCTCCGCTTCTTTACCTTTCGCCTACCGACTATGCTCCAGAAACCAGATCTACTGGTACCATCACGCCGTTGTCTCGGCTCAGAGCAGCATATACCGCATACATCACGGAAGAACTACCCGAAATCGAACGGACTCAAACCACAACTCCACCGTCACGACACCAGAAACAAGTACAGCTCCATCAACAACGCCAACAACGCATCAAGTCGTCCCAACAACGACAGCTCCACGAATGGAACGACCCGACAATCCTCCAGAAAAACGAAAAGGAGTTCATGAAGGATCCGTACCGCACAGTATTTCTCTCACGGCTCGATTTCGGCGTGACAGAACTCGAACTCTCCAAGAACTTTAGTCAGTTTGGTGTTATCGACTCCATCAGAATTATCCGTGACCAACGGGGAAAATCGCGTGGCTACGGTTTCTTGGTGTACGATAAGGAACAAGATGCAAATGCATGTGTCACGGAATTGGCACGCCGGGGACTCAAGATCGGCCTGCGCCATGTCTTGGTCGATATCGAACGCGGCCGCGTGGTCCGCAACTGGAAACCGGCCCGGCTCGGAGGAGGCTTGGGTGGCCGGCACTATACGCGTCCTGGCCGGTTCTCGGCCACCGCATCGGCTGCTGCCAGCGGCAGACGCCTCCATATCTCCAACAACCCGTCCATTCCCTCCCACCACAACCTGCACCCATCGAGCTACCGACCTCCACCTCCATCGTACCAGCCACGCGAACGACCCAACCAGGAAAAGTCTGTGCGTGACAAGTACGCCAAGTACTCGTCTCTTGGATCCACGGCCACTTCATCGGCTCATCTGAGCTCGTCCACTCGCTCCATCAGAAGCATAAGACAACGAGAATGATTCGCAGCCATGCTCTAATTTATAGAACCACCAACAACCACCAACAACCACCAACAACCACCACCACCATCTCTACTTCTACTTCTCCTTCTTCTTCTTCTCTCTCTGTAACATGTAATCTATTACATAGACATCACCACCTGCATATACCTTGTTCAAAAGTGAAATTAATTTCCATCAACAAACATCTTATTCCTTTGACAATGTCTACTGATTCTGGCCAGAAGAAACGGAAGTTGAGCGAAACAGATGGATCTGGCGATGTGATTCTGCTTACAGAAACAATTACACAAGCAGTGACCGCTAAGTTTGAACAACGTTTCGCCAAACTCGAACAAGAAGTCGAGGAATTGAGGAGCTCCATCGCCCCACAACACGAAACAAAACATGAACCAAAAGTGCCAGCACTCGAAAGAAAGTCACAGGAAGATGCTGCTGCTACAAAGCCAAAACATACTTTTGGTGCTAGTTCGTTTGGATCTTCCCCAGCATTGAAAACAACAGTTACGACCCCCCTCAACTCATTTGTCTCTACGGCTGACGAGACAACCACAGCACCAAACACCACAGAAAACTCACCTGTTCCAGCCGTGACTACCACCCAACCGCATGTATTTGGAGCCACTTCTTCCTTTGGCCAAAATGTATTGAACAATATCAAGAACAGAAAGAATGTGTTTGATGATTTACCTTCACAATCAGCAGCCAAGAGCGAGCCCCCCAAATCTGTTGATGAGCCTGCCAAGGCTACAGTTACCAGTTCCTTTGGAGCCCATTCACGATTCAACGGCACTTTCCTCGCTGCTACGGCCAAAAAGTCATTTTTAGATGAAGAGAAGGAGAAGGAACCAAGTCCAGTAGACCAGTCTCAGTCAGGAAACAAGAAAGCAACCCATCAGTTCAAGCAAGTTGATCTTGCGCCTACTACGGTGCAGACTGGCGAAGAAGACGAAAATTCGCTCTACACCGTCACCACCAAGATCTTTGCCCTTGACTTGACCAAGATTTCTGATGGATGGAAAGAAAGAGGATTGGGGCTGTTGCATTTGAACCAGTCCAAGACGAATAGGAAGGACGTGCGTTTGGTTATGAGATCACAGGGCTTGTTGCGGGTGGTTTTAAACTATAAGATTCTTGCCAATACCGAGCTCTTGAAAGGGTTGGAGGCGAGCTTGACTCCAGGCAAGTTTCTTCGACTCAATTCGATCAATGAAGAAGGGCATCCGATCCAGTACTTGTTGAAGTTTGGCAACGAGGCACTGAGAAACGAGTTGGTGGATAAGATTGAAGAGTTGAAGAAGAATATCTAGAATGTTGTTTGTGTATAATATGTAAAAGATCAAACTTTCTTAAACGCAATGCTACAGATGGTGGACCCCTGGACACCACCAAACTGGAAGCTGGGGTACTTGATGTGCTCCCATACTTGTAAGGAACTGTTGGTGGTGATGATATTCTCCAACTCGACGGCAGTGAAGTTGCACGAGGTGATGAGGAGTACCGAGTTGGAGTTCATCAAATGTTCGACCTGAGAGGCGTAGATATCCATACCGATTTTATCGTGGTGCACGGGTTCCTGATTGAGGGCTATAGCGTCCAAGGTTCCTTTATCTAAAAGAATATCAAATGTGTTTTGTTGGAGAAATGGATTGTTCTGGAGCAACAAGTCTACTCGCTGGAACGTGAACGAGGTGTCAGAATACTTCCTGGATGCTATTTCATCGGCAAACTTGACAGAATCGGGCGAATAGTCGACTCCGGTAAACTTGAACTTCTTGTCACCATCATATTCCTGCTGCAACTCCGAGTGGAGCTCAAACAAGAGATGACCATTGCCAGTACCGAGATCAAGCACCGATACTTCACTGTGATCCAACGGTATTTCGTCATTGTTCAATTTATCCACGAGAAACTGAACCATCTTGGCCTCGGCATCGGAGTCTTCAAACCAACATTCACCAGTATCTTCATCATTGTGGGCAAAGTTTTCAATCTCCTTACGATAAAAGTTGTTCCAGCTGCGTGTTAGCAAAAGGTTATTGTTACGAATCATATACATACTACTCCTGTGTCCCTAACTTGGACGAGTTCAATCTGAGATCTTGGGTCATGGGGGAGGGATAATTTTTCAGCGATTCAAAAACTTGATAATTTTGTATAATCATTTACGCAATGGATGTGGAGGAAGAAACACTTATAGATACACAGACCCAGCAGTCGTATAGAGTGTGGAAGAAGAATGCTCCGTTTCTTTACGATTACCTCGTCACGAAGTCGCTTCTCTGGCCCTCGCTCTCGGTGCAGTTCTTCCCTGATCTCATGACAAACGACAACGTCGTGTTCCAGCGCTTGCTCCACGGCACATTCACCTTGGGACAGGGGACTGATACCATCTCGATATTACAATGGCCTCAGTACAAGGATCTCAACCATAACATTCAGGTCAACAAGTTGGATTATAACCAGGACAAAGAGGAGTTTGAGTTCCAGACAAAGTCGCTCCCCAAACCACGCGTGCTTCAACAGATAAACCACAGTGGTGATGTCAACAAAGTAAAGTATATGCCCCAGAAACCCAACGTGTTGGCAAGCAGCAACAACACGGGCGATGTTGTTGTTTACGAACGGACCAAACACGCCAATTTCCAGAACTCCATCACCAACGAGTTCAATCGGCCCCAGCTCCGTCTTACGGGTAAGACAAAGCAGGAGAACGTCGATATCTTTGGCCTTGATTGGAATCTTCAACAGGAAGGCTTATTGGCCACGGCAAACATGGCTGGAGACATCAATGTGTTTGATCTTCGTGGTAGCTACAACCGGGAAGAAGATACAATGGCCCAGGTTCAGTACCATGACAACGGCGATGATGCTGGAATCAATGATATCGAATGGTTCCCCAATCATGACTCGGTGCTAGCATTCGTAGATGACAATGGATCCATCAAGATCTACGATACGCGAGCCAACACGGTAGCTCGTCACCATACGGTGTCGTCCGTGGCCGTTAACAGTATCAGTATCAGTCCATTACAGTCATCCGTTCTTGCCTCAGGTGACAGCGATGGTATTGTCAATATCTGGGATCTCAGGACGTTTGGTCTGGAAAACACCACGCCGATTAAGCAACTCAACCACCATACCAATTCCATCACGCAATTGAAATGGCACCCGAAGCTCAATAACGTGTTGGGCTCCTCGTCATCAGATAAACTGGTGAAACTCTTTGATGTGGGGTTGGAGGATGAGTTGTTGTTTGTTCATGCTGGTCATATGTTGGGAGTCAACGACTTTGACTGGTCGAACCACGACGACTGGCTCGTGGCCAGTGTAGCGGACGACAACTCACTCCATGTGTGGAAGCCAGCCGGACGATCATAAAGCCGAATATACTATACTGTACGAATATGTATTATATCTAGTTCATAACATTCTTAATTCTTAGCAAACAAGTTTTCGATTTCAGTAACAGATTCAGCTAAAACCTTTTCTTGGAACTTAGGGTTTTCGAGTTCCTTGTTGACCTTTTCCAACACAGACTTGATCAATTGTTCTTGTTCCAATTGTCTTTGTTGTTGTTCGTATCTGACCCATGCGTCCAAGGTGGATTTGGCTTCAGCAGCAACAGCAATCTTTTGCTTCAATTCGAAAGCTTCGGCTTCCAATTGAGCAGTTTCCTTGGAAACAGCAAACAATTGCTTGGTGGTAGAAACAACGTCCTTCAATTGCGAAACAGAAGAGATTCTGTCTTGGACAGCAGTGATGTGCTTGGTTCTAGATTGGTTCAACAAGTCGTTGACCTTCTTAATTTCACCATCAGCCCATTCAGTGTACAATGGAGCAACAAACTTGGCAACCAAGGTGGTAAAGGCAGCAAAGGTGATAACCAAAATGGTTTCGTCATGCACAACAACCAATTCGTTGGAGATACCGTAGATGGCAGCGGCGGCAGAGGTGGCTAAGATACCAGTCTTAGACAAGTAGTTGTTACCTGGCAAAGCATCGATGATGGAAGTAGCCTTTTGCTTTGGTTCAACTGGGGCTGGCGTAGAAAGGAAACGCAAACCAACTCTAGAAAATGGGGTTAGTATTCAGACAAAAATAAATCAGATTGACTCATACAACTCGTCTCTTTAAATCCTATCAATCTTCACTGTTCAATGGGAAAATATTCTCGGTTCCTGAAACTTCCCTGTCGGTCCATTTGGTCTTATTGGAGTTTGATTGGTCACATAAAAAGTCGAGCGTGTCGTTCAATAATCGATGTGTGGGGTACTTACGGAACTTGACGTGCAGCCATAGGACGAACAGCCCTGAAAGCAATTCTGTTAATCATGGACATCTTGAATACGTTGCTGTGATTTGAGAGTTAATTTTCAGTGATTTTTTTGGTTACTTTCGGACGAGCTTCGGGTCGAAAAATTGATTTTGATTGGAAGATGTAGACTTCCATTTTGGGAAATATCTTTCTTACATATTAATGTTACATAGTTCTAGTACTTTTATTCACAAAAAAGGTCAACGGCCTCGAGTCTCTGACTTTCTACAGTTCAAACCGTGCTTGCATAATACTATACAACGCTTTGTCTGTATCGGCTTTAGCGAGCGCCAACTCTCTTGCTATATCTTGCTTCAAATCACTCGTGTACGAAGTGTGGTTTCTAGGAACCTCAATGCCGAAATTCAAGTCACGAGCTTCCTTCCGTGCTTGTTGAAGGATCGAGTCTTGTATCACTTGAGAAACTGCCTGCACGTTTTGTCCTGATTGCAATAACTCACGCTGCGACGGCTGGGTCCCTTTTGGTTCTGCTGGTTCCGGCGATTCTTTCTTGTGATCCTCAGTAACTTCTTTCTCCTGCTTCTTTCCTCTATTTCGTCTCAATGCTGCCAAACGAGCCTTTCTATCTCCTGACAGCTCATCCATCGTCGCTTCAACTGTCAGGCCTTCTTTACTTTTAAAGCGGTTCTATATGCATCAAAAACATATCTACCCACGTGACATCAGTTAACCTATCAATAAGAATCAGAATCTTTGCAGCCATTTTTTTTTCAATTATTCAAACACCAAATGAACACACCAGTTAAAGTCCACAAACCGCTCACTCCTCCCACCTCCGTACCCCATAAACGTCCTCAAATTCGATCCGTGAAACCAGGCAAAAAAGCAACATGGTTATCAACAAAAATATTGTCAAAATCCATCTTTGACGAACCAATTGTCAGCTCTCTTCATTTACCTACACCTATAAGCGAACCCGGGCCCAAGTCAAACATTACTAAGGGAAGAGTATTTCACGTGGATTTAAAATTTGGTCCCTAAATACCTCATGGCAATATCTACAAGGTATGTATCTGGTATTTGCATGTGATCTCCAGAGATCTTGTCAAACACCAACTTGCCCTCAAGGAATAATGTCTTGAGTCCAATCAAATCATCCTGAAAGATCTTTGTCCTTGCTACAGGAACTACTTGACCAGTCTCAGTATCGATTTCAGTAAACCAGGCCGATTCCTTAGGCACTAAAGTAGTATCTTTTGTAAACTGAATCATGACTAGTTTGTTGATCTTAACAAAATTATTCTTATACGATGAGTTATAATTCCTTTCGTTATTGAAATCTGCCAAGAAGTTGGAATGCTCAAGGTACTGCTCCATCTGTGATGGATCACGAAAATATTGGGCAGGAATTACTCGTTTCTGGACAGAATCGTACCATACTTGCTTCTTAAGAAGTGAGTTTCTCGCCCGGCACACCCAATCGCTAGGATCTTTGCACAACGGAAGTTCTTGGACACCCAAGTGAGGTGAACCAAATGTCACTAAATTGTGTATTTTGGCACCTGGACAGGACTCAGCCAACGCTCGCAACATCAATCCTCCTTGAGAAAACCCTACTGCATCAAACCCCAGTTTCAAATCAGGGATGGCTTGTATCTGCTCACACGCAAGTTGAACCTCCTTGTTTGCATCACCAAACATCGACATTTGCTGGTCTCTATCTGGATTTATGTCCATGTATATTGAATGGATAAAGATTTCTGGGTACATCTGGTCAAAAATGGTCCCAACCTCATTTATACCTGAAGAATTATAATTGTCTCCCAACCCATGCCAGATAACTATGGGTCTGCGCTTGTCAAATGTTACCAATGTCTCTGGGAGGCCCAGTTCCAGATCTGCCGTAATATGTGGTGTCGAAAATATGTGTGACTTCAAAAAGAGACTGGTTAACCCCAGCAAACCTAGAATATTGGATAAGTACATGATGAGTGGGTAAATCTCGGATTGTGGAGTAAATTAATCATCCTAATTAACGATCTGCTGACCTAAGCATCATATTGGTCATGTGCCTTTTTAAAAGATGCAAACCAAATCTTTCACTCAAGCACTGTGAAGGTTGCTGGAAAGTGATACGAAGGTGAATCGTAGCTATTGCAAAGAAAAATGGGTACATCAAGTAAACACCATTTCATTGAATTATCAAAAAAAAACAAGCGACCTCGGTGAGGGTCGAACTCACGATCTCAAGATTAACAGTCTTACGCCTTAACCAGCTTGGCCACGAAGTCTTGCTTATATGCATGCTAAGCATCAGAACTATTATGTTATGCATCTAATCTGTTTATGATACAAGCTTAAAATATATTGATTTACTGTCTACATAAAACCAGGTAATTCAAGTATAAATAAAGTAAATAATTCGTAAAGTAAATTTACAAATGTATTTTAGTATTGTGGATTTATCCAATAATTTAGGGTAATTCGAGAACTCTTTCTATAATATCCAAAGTATCATCCTTGCCACCAACCTGTCTTGGATCAGACAATTTTAAGTCAATGAAACCATCAAGTAATTTTCTGAGTTTTTTAATTAAAACAGCATTTTTACACCATGTACGGATAGGCATCCAGTTGTCCATGACAATCCCGGGGGAAGAAATTCCTTTTTCAATATAATTGACAAGGTTGTAGGAGATATCACCACCAAAGAGTAATGTTGCCATGGTGCTCGATGGAGTGACGTCTCTTAAATAAAGTTTGGTTGTGAGATGTGATGATTTGAAAACAGAAAATGCAGATTTAAGTGCTGGATTGTTGGATTTTTGAACTTGAGGACTAAGGTCGTACAATTGCCGAGCTTTTTCGTAGTCCACCTCTCCATCCTCACCAGTTGATTTCTCAAGGATTTCTAAGCTCAAAGACATATCCAGTTCATTATTACCAAAAAGAACTGACGATGGGTGAATAAAAGCCCTGGTAGCTGGTAATTCACCTGAGTCTGGAGTGCCTTTAAATCTTTCATTACGAAGCCAAAACTTAGTCAGTCTTGCATCTGGATCAACAGCAACAGCTCCGACTATCGTCTTAAAAAACTTAGGATCTGGTAACTGTACTCTGGCAATTTGGGGGTAGTAGGCACCAGTAATAATTGCACGAAGAACGGAATAATTTTCAGAATTTCTGTTATGTAATTTATTCTCACTGTCATAGTCAAAGGGAATAAAGCCCAATTCTTTCAAAATAGTCACGTACTGAACTCTGGTAGAGGCTATTTCTTTCATAGTCAAAAATGACAAAAAGTTATCATTCAAGAATTTACTGCCGTTACCTTTTTGTTTTTCCACTTGGTACTGGTTAAACGCATGGGATATGGCTATCAAATCACCTTGTCCATTGGCAAATTCAGCTTTAACTTGTTTGATTTTATCCTTGTTGTCAAAGTTCGAAGAAAATGGACTCCCAGTTGAACTGATTGCAGCTAAAGTTAAGCAAACTTCAACACAGCTGAAAATACATCCCAAGATTAACAATTTTCCAGCTTGAAGTTCGGTGGGTATGAAGGACAAGTATTTACCAAGATTTGATAAATGTCCATGTGTTAATGCACCAATATCTTCCAAAAATCTCTTGGATTCAGACAATGAAGTCTGATCAGGAGCATCAATTCCACTGTTCAAGAATTCTTCGACTTTGTTGATTCCCATGGACTTCACAACCAAATACAAGTTTTCCAATCTAGTTCTCTTAATCTCAGGAATTGGCTGAGGAATCATGGTTGTTTCTGTTTCCCTGGTGTACATGTGATAACAATTACCGTTTGTAATACGGCCAGATCTACCTCTTCTTTGACAGATCTCAGCTTTTGAACACCAATTTTCCACAAGCTTAGTCGTGTTGAGCTTAGAATCATAAAACATCGTTTTAGAGCGTCCACTATCGACCACCACCACACAATCAGGAATGGTAATGGAGGTTTCAGCAACGTTTGTTGAAACAACAATCTTTCGACCCTTAGCAGATTTCTCGAAAACTCTCTTCTGGTCCTTGGAAGACAAAGCAGAATGCAACGGAAGAGTCCAACAATTCAAAATTTCATCTCTGAACTCTTTTTCAATGGCTCGGATACATTGAGTAATTTCCATAATACCTGGCAAAAAGATTAAAATGGACCCATTGTTTTGCTCGCATTTCAACTTACCATCAATGTGTACACACAATTTAGCAATCAAGTCATAATTGATATTACCACTTTTAAAGAAGTTTGAATCAGCACTAGGTTTTTTGATTCCATCCAGACTAGAGAATGAATAATCCAAGGATTCAAGAACAGAATCCAAGAAATAATCTTGAATAGGAAACGTTCTACCTTCAATATGGATATGATTGACTGGAACTCCAAAAAAGGACTTAAAGGTATCAGTATTAATGGTAGCAGACATTAAAACTATTTTCAACTTGGGGAAACGATTCATGACCTTCTTTAAAATGATCAATAAAAAATCACTGTCAACTGATCTTTCATGAACTTCATCAATGAAGATATATCCCAAATGGTCAAAAATACTTCCACTGTTGTCCTTGGAGGATAAGAAAGTTTGTAACATTCTTAACAACACACCGACGGTTACAAATGAGAGTCGGGTTTCAGCTGCTGTCTTGTTTTCACCTCTGATTATGTATCCAGTTTCTTTCCCAACAGTGTTGATTCTCTCATCGGAAATTCTTTCAGCCAATCCAATTGTTGAAATACGTCTTGGTTGGGTACAGATAATTTTGGAAGCAAAGTCACCATTTGAGTTCATTTCATCCAAAATAAACTGAACAATTTGTGTGGATTTTCCTGACCCTGTTTCACCAGTTACCAAAGTGACTTTATTCGAATTGATTACAGACACAAGTTGCTCCCTCTTTTTCCATGCTGGCAAAGATGCCCTTTGCTTCATAGATTGCTTCATTTCTTGTGATTCTTTCCTTACTGCATAGGCTTCTTGAAGCCGTTTTATTTCAATTTCCAGCAAAGCAGTAGTCTTTTTGACCTTTGCTTTGTGTTTCTTCGCTTCTCTTTCAGTTGTAGGAATATGCTTCATCATTAATTGATCTTCAGTAATCAATGGACCTGGGTTACTAATGATCTTGGATATGTTTCCCTCTAACCATTCAACTAGCGAATAAATAAAACAGTCACCAATAAACCCATTATCAACAATATAGTTTGCAGCCTGAGTTACAATTGACAACTTAATGTAATTGGCCAATTTATGACCTGCCTTGGTAACTATAATATGAAATCCAGGCAATTCCATAGGATACAGCTTACTCTTGAACAAACGCAAACTGAAAACACCTTCACCAATATTGTTTACGTTTAACAAGATATCAACAACCTTCTTTTCACTGTCTTCAATAAATTGGATCTTATTGGATCCAAGAATTTGAATTCCTTCCAACTCTTGTACCCAAAGTTCTTGTGAGTCCTCTATCTCCACATCAACAGGCTCAAGTAATGCTAACTTGTGTGTCAACTTGACACATGTTTGTAATTCGTTATTTTCGGTTTCTTTAAGAACCTCTTCAATTTCATATCGGTCGTGACCGGAATCACCTATTCTCTTTAAAAGATATTCATATTGAATATTCTTTGCAATTTTAAGAGAAACACCCGAGTCTTTATCGGATTTGGAAAACAAAGGTGGTAAATCGTCTTCTGGAAGATGAAACGTGAGCCATTCAACTGCATCAACATAAGTGGCTGTATATTTCAAAGCTTCTTGAACATGCGATTCTCTGAATCCAAATTGTACCAAAGATGTAGAAACTTTTGATGCAATATCTGTTTTATCTAATGTATCATGCTCATCAAGAATCCATTTTAGATGGCCTCTAATGGAGCTTTCGATCGAAACACGTAAATCAGCGGGAAAATCAATAAATGGAGCAGAATCCCAAACTTTCTGAGGAAATTTGGGTGTCGATTCCACATTTAAAGCCGATGCAGAAATCGAAGGCTTTTTTGGTTTTGCTTGTACTCCAGAGATACTTATGGTGGGTTCTCTGATTTTCTCTTGAGATCTCTGTTTAATTTCCAATCTTTTCTCAAGTTTCTCTTGAGCTTCTTTTCTTTGCAAGTATGCACCAAAAGGATCGACATTCCAGAATTTGTAATGGAGTGATTTGTTCGTCTTTAGTAATTCAGTTCTCGCCTGTTCTAGAGTTGACCAGTAATCTGCAAACATTGGAGGTAATACTACCTTCATATTCTTGATGTAATTTATGGCATGTAAAGCATATGTTGCACAATAATGTCTTGCTTCATTGGCCGTAGGACATTCCATTATAAACCTGGATTCATATGGAACCAACTGAATATGGATCACCTCCTGTGTCTTGGGATTTTTCCACAGTATAACTACCTTTCCACTATACCATGGCCTTAAAAATCTCATACCACAATATGTCTGCTTTATATGGTATTCTACCCGTCCCCATTTCTGCTTCTGACAAAATTCATTGAGTAAAGTCACAGGTAATTTTCCAGTCCATCCAAAAGTATCTCCAACGATTTTTCCTCTTTTTGGTTTGGAAGGATCATGTTCTACTTCTTCCTTCTTACCTTTCTTCAGACCTTTGCCCTTTTCAGAAACAGCAATAGGCTTCTCTTTTTTCAGCTTTCCAGCCATTGCTAATAAAGTCTTCATTAAAATGTACTGTAAAATGCGCTCCAAAAAAAAGTGCCATCGTACGCCCTTTTAATCAACGAATTTTCGTATTTCTCGTAAATCGGGAGTCCTAACTAAGAGCCAAATACAATGGAAGAGGAACTAATATAAAAAAAGCTTATGATTATATATTGGCATAATCGGGGAATAACTGTAATATTGTGATTATCTAATGTATTGTAACATTTTCATGCTTGAGGCTTTTGGTAATATTATACTCCAATTCATTCAATAATAAAAAGGATTAGTGATTCCAGAATCGAGATTGTCAGAAAACTACAGGTAACTTAGATTACAAACCAGAAAAGGTCGTCTACATTTTTTTTAAATATCAGTGGTGCCCTCGGAGGAATGTTATCTGCTTTCACCAATAGTGACCACGATAGCAGAATTTTAACCTTCTTCAACAGTTTTAGACGTTAGTCCTCATCTGTCTTATCCAGTAAACTCACGTGATGTGGAGGTGAAATCATGGTTGGGGTAAAGAAAAGATTTGATTATTCAATCTACCTTAATTATAACAAAACAAAGCATGTTTGAAGCATATATTGAGGATTTGGAGACAAGACAAGGAGACATCCTTTCTTCAAATATGACTATAATTTATATTATCTTGAGAAAGCAATGGAACGAGTTCAAACTGAGGATTTGCTAGCAATTGATGTTGAGGCCTGGGAACACGACAACTCTAAAATTCTTGAGATTGGCTTAGCAATGCTTGAACACTGTGGCAAGGATGAAATCCAATTGGTTCCGGATATCATGGTAGTTCATATTCGTATAAGGGAGCACGCCCATTTGACGAATGGATCTTATGTTCCGGACCACGCCAGATTTAGTATGAGTGGAGCGTCGTTAGAAATGAGTCTTTCAGATGCGGCAGAATATGTACAGAGGTTAGTGGACAAAGATATTTGCTTAGTGGGACATGCTCTTCGTGGAGATCTCAAGTGGCTCGACCTGATGGGAATTTACATTAACGAGAGTCGATATATCATTGATACTCAAAAGCTTATGACTCTTACGGGAGGGAAGGAAACAGTCTTGCAAATGGACTACGGGATTTCAACATTCCATTTGCATACCTCCATAATGCTGCAAATGATGCGTATTACACCATGCTTCTTGCTTCGAAGTTGTGTGACCACTTGGATCACAAAAACGTTTATCACAATCTGCATAAATCGAGATTGATAGGTTGTAATCCACCAGACTTTAAGAGACCCAAGGAGTGAGCAACATAAATTTTCTTTAATGCCGAAGGTGCAGTTCAATGGACTTTGAATAACTTGGAGTTTAGAATCGATGAAGGATACGATAGCGATAGCGACTATTGAAGTTATTCCAAACAAAAGGGTGTCTCGATGTTATCCATATGTATCTAATTCCATTTTATTTCCTACAATTGAAATGCGTTACTTACATACCTTTTTTATTACTCACATGAAACGTGGATTTTTGACTATCTGGAAGGGCAGACTTAAAACACAGTTAGGTTTACATATTGTTGGTTTGTATGAAGGTACGAAAGATATTTTTCAAACCAATTTATAGGGTACGACCATATGTATCATGACACAAAAGAGATATCATGGATCGTGCTACATCGACGATCTTTGCAATGACTAGAACGGTAATGGTTGACTATTTAAAACGCCGCATCTTACTGTCCGTGTCGATCTTGGAATATTTTTCGACATAATCTTTGAATAAATAGAGAGTGCTAATTCCTGGAGTTTTATAACTCATTACACTATTACTTTCTATTATTTGTCAACGAACTCACCGATCCCCCGTGAATCCAGACCTATTTTATTAGGAATAGGTTTTAAGTTACGTCCTACATTTATCACCTAAAATTTTATTATAGTTCAACAATATTTTCAGTCACGGGATTTAACTTTCTCAAAACAAACTGTATTGAAAAAAAAAAATGACACGAGCAGGACTTGAACCAACAACCTTTGGATTTGGAATCCAATGCTCTGCCAATTGAGCCACCGCGTCAAATTTCTGAAAGGTTTAAATATTTAACACTTGATATACATATTTTGGCGTGTTATCTTTTCCAGATGTTTGGTGAATGTTGCAAGGATTGTAATATTTACAAATCTTAATAATGCCTGGGATTTAACTTCGAGTAAGTTGAAGTTCTTATGTCAAATGTTATTAGAACTCTTGAGCATATCGTCGATGCCACATGACAAACGGAATAGGGTCTGTCGTGACGTTTATCCCTACTAGAATTACAAAGTAGAAAATATTTAGCTGATGCTGCATTATCTTTATCAGTTTCCAAATATTAAGGGATAGGCAATACTTGCATGTTTAGAATGAAAGGTCGTAACTTGTCATGAAGCGGAACTTACTCCGCTAAAAAGCAAAGCCAAAAATATTCCGCAGTATAATTACTGAAAACTTGACAATGAAAAAAGAAAAATAAAACATCTACGCATTCTGTTTGAAATTAAAGTTTCGTTATCGTCTATAATAAATTTTTGATGTAGAGTATTCTTTCTTGGTTATAATAAAGACAGACGGCTAGATCCGAGGTTCCATATATATATATTTTTTTTGTAAAATGTTTTGCAAGTTTTAGTGAAGAAACCTCAACAATTTCCGTTGCAACCGATATGACGAGGGAACACTTTATGATGGAAAAATAACTATTTGAATTATAAAATATGATTAAGCTTTTAAGTGCTAATGCAAGTCTGTCGTGGTAGAAAATGTTAAATTGACAACTAGCGTTAAGCCATAAAACACGTAAACCTTTTCAAGTATTTTTGAACCTTGTATTATATAGTGTGCATTGTTCACCATTCCAGTTTTTACTCAAATGCGAGTGACCTGAAAATGTTTAAACTTCTACTTCTTAAACGTACCGCATGGCGAGTTTCTTTACGAAGATGATCACTTTTCTAAATTAGACTTTGTTCAAAGATCATGAACCTACATTTTAATCCTCATCAATGAGTCCACCTCATCTATCCTGGTCAGGATTCCTGACTCCCTAAAATGTTCTTCGCAATTTTGAATGGCCAAAAGTTGTGAAATTTTTTTTGCAATGGTTGTGAGTCTCTGCAGCAGCTTAGACTTATAAGTTACATTCTGATTTTACAAATGTAGCAACCAGGCCCCTTGCGCCAATAAAATAGCTTATGCCAAATACACATGGTGGTTTCACATAAAGTATATATGAATTGTAGGATAAAGTTTAAATCTTGCAGTTGAGTTTTCTTTTTTATGTATGAAACATGCGCTCAATCCTTACGACCAAAGCAGGTGACGTGCAGGTCACACCGCTTCAGTCAAGGCAAATGGTACATATGAAGGCATCCTGCAACATGCTCTTGTGACGCAGATGGCATCCTCAAGGCGGGGGCTTGTCACTAAATGCGTACGTGGCAATTCTACGCGAAAGAACAAGGAATATTTTTAATATATTTTTTATGTAGCCTATTGTCTTATTTTTAAAGCGTAGCGCCAAAATATTAGGTGGCACCGCATGCAAACGGAATACGTGTGACCTGGACCTTCTAGGCTGCTTCAGTGCTCATAAAGTAAACGTTGAAATCCATCCCCAAGTAACTAAAATATGTTTTCCATTCGTCTTTTAAACTGTCACCAGCACAGACGTGCTGGTCAGATTCATTGACAATGATCGATTGGTTGATTTTTTTACTCAATCTGATTATGGAACGGATTCGTTCTTGATAACTCTCTGTCTCTTGAGTTGATGCCTTTGCCGAAAGCTTTTTGTTCAATTGAACACGTAAATTGGTCATAATTTTAAGTAGAAGATTTCCATCATTTGCCAATGTCACCATCTTGAACGAACTTTCATGATTATTGATAATATTGATCAAATTGATTGTAGATAAGATTATGATATCATTTTGGTCGTCAATAAGACCACAATCTATGATATTCTGGATAATATCAGTGATATTGACTTGGTTAGTTCTTAATATCTCATCATCAAACGACGTAAGCGTATAGATAAACTCATAACTCAACTTTCTGATTTCCAACCCTTCATCTATAACATATTTGTATGGTCCCATCGGAATAATCTTCTTGAACTCTGGTTCTTGTTTCAATTGTTCATACAATTTAGGCAACACTCTGGAGTTCAACAGAGACAAGATGGTCGATGGTTTGTTATGTAATGCAGTCAACAAATTTCCAATTAACAATTGCTTGATATCAATGCTTTTTAAATCAATCCATTTGACAGAGAAACTGATCAATCTAGTTAAAATGGATATTTCCTGCTCTGTATCACCAAACTTATTAAGCAAGTGCTTAATGATCACAAATATCGTATAAATCACAGCTAGTTCTGAACCAGAATCTGGCCCATTTACGCTTTCATTTGCTCCCAATATCTCAAGAATAAACTCACTGTTTTTCATTGCCACTTCACCTAGCAAATCTCCGGTATTTCTCAACTCTCCACAAAGAGAGTGGTTAAATTGAAACGAGTTAATAACCAACCAGATTTGTCTCCAGATAATGTCCAAGTGGGTGTCGTCACAGTCAGAAAGAATGGATTTGAAGGATGTAGTGAGATACCTTCGAGACTTTTCGTTGGCACTATCGTGGTAAAACAAAACTAATTGATCGAGTTGTGTACGAATGTCTCTCTTTATAATTAAACCGACAGTGACTGCAATGGCAAGACGAATTGCTTCCTCCATCGAATTAGCAGCTTTGTCCTGGGCATGACTGTTTTGAATCAGTGCGGTGTCCGCATTTCTGGCATTAAGTAAATCAACAAAATTCTGTGGCAGAACGTGAGTAAGAGGTATGTATTCTGCAACACATCCCAAGTATTGGATGGTGAAAAGAAGATCAAGTTCGGCATCGAACTTGTTGGCTTTCAAATGTGAAAGCAAGTTCAGTTCTCGACTCTCAATCTCGTTAGTCAATCCATTCTCAGTACTGATGATTGCTAATAGTTTGGCACTAGAGAACAATTTCAAATCCAAACGTTGAATAAATGTTTCAAATAAGCCAAGTGCTTGCAATGAAAATAACCTAATAAACTCAAAGAAAGATTCATTTTCAGGAGTAATCTTATCAGCGTTAATGACCAGTACAACGGAGCTGATAAGCTCTGCTGTATAATCCGCAGAGGTGACATAATTTGCAAATAGGAGGTTGAGGATTTCAAAAAGAGAAATGATATTTTCTTCGTTTGCTCTGACCATCACCTTAATGAGATTCGGAATGATTTGAGCAACGTCAAACCCAACTGGGTTGGTAGTAATATATTTGATCAAAGATAAAGAAAGGGAAACAATTGCTTCATCATTGAACAAGATCAAATCATTTAGTCTTAACAAAAGAAACTCGTTAAAAGTGACTTGGTCAAAACTTCCACTGTTAATCTCAATCAATACCTCTAAAACCTTTTTAATGCTTATCTTTTGATTCAAACATGCTTCAAACGTTTTGAGAATATGTATGGGTTCTGGGCTTAAGTTGTATTGAAGTAATGATCCTAAACAAGTTAATGATAACTTCACAATACTGCTGGAATATTCCTTATGCTTGTTCACAATTCTCAAGAGATGTTGCTGAATTTCATTAACATGAGCCACATCCACAATCTTAGTATAAGGTTCTTGGAAAATAGATATCAGAAACTTGATACTTTCACTGATAATGTTGAATGATCTATCCTGTATAGATTTGATAATATCGTTGGTAATGTACTCAATAATTGGACCGGCCAACAATTCTGGATCTGATATGTTGTCGACAACGTTCCAGTAGAAATTTATGTAGTCCATTGATCCACTCGACACTATTTCTAGTTGTCTAAATTTGGCAAAACTTAGAGAAATCAATTCTGTACGCCTGAATCTATTCAATTCTTCAATAAGTTTCAAAACTCTGGAATACTGAGCATTTCTTTCGGGGACAAGTAATTTCTCAATGATGGAAGTTTCGATTTGATTAAAGGCAGGCACGGGCTCTTGAAGCTGACTCACAATTGCAATTACAACTCTTATTGCTTCGTTTGACACCAATTCATTCTTATCTTCAATAGGAAGAAGACAGAGAAGTTCTTCGTAGTGTGACAGCAAGTCCCTCTTATCAACAAAAGACTTCAAGAGAATACATGCCTTTATTCTTACCTTCCACGAGCCATCATTTTCTTCATTTGAAGCGTCGTTTTCTTCATCACTAAACTCAATTTCTTCTTCACTATTATCAAATTCCATATCATCGTCCTCACTATCATTTTTCATCGGGTCAAAGGTGATAAAGTATTTAATGATATCAAGAACCTGCGAGTGATACTTGTCAAGAGGATTTTTTGAGTTGACCAAATCATTTAAAAAAGTCAAGGAATCTTCACGGGCCAAGTTATCTTGGATACTCTTATCAAAATCAAAGTCTTCCTCGTCTTGAACTGCATTCTGGTTCAAAATTTCAGCAACCAACTCGAATGTGTGGTCAAGCAATGAAGGATCAATTTCAAAGGTGCTCTTCAATGCCACGGAATACAACAGAAACTCAATCGATAAGTTCGACTGGTCAGACTTTGTAAAAGACTTGATGTAGCGAATGATCTCGTTTAAAGTGTACAGGTCAGCGATGTATTCGGACAAGTAGTTGAAACCAGCAACGGCTCGTTTGCTAATGATTCCAACCTCGGTAAAGGCAGTATGGATTAAGTCCCTTGTCAATTGACTGACTTCTTCGTAATTCAATGAATGGCCCAAATTCTGGATAATACTTATCACAATTTCTATGGAATCAATCGTGGTATCATTGCTATAGAGTTGTGGAAGTAAACTGTCAATTACAGATCTACTCACTCTTGGATTGAAGACATGGCTGGTACTTTCATCATTACCCGTTGTGGAATTCAAGATGGATCTCAAGGCCATGTTTGGAACAGAAGTTGTGAAGGACTTGAACCCCGACTTGTCCAACTTTGTCTTTTCGTGTTCAGCAACAATCAACTTGTAGAGCTTCTGAATCACACTTAACAATGCTTCATTAGATAAATACTTCACCATTGGCTCAAACGACTTGACTGCTTGCGTTTGGACATCGGAATTATAGTCATTCAACAATGTGTAGAGGGTAGGGATAAAGCTTTCGACTGCTCGAGGAGATACTGTGGTCGTAGTGTCAGGAGATCCAGTTAAATACTTCTTGAAATCCTCAATCGCCATGAACCGGAGATCGGGATCCACATCAAGTGCTTTATCCTTCAATGAATTAAAGTTGATGTCTTGCATTGGTGTGGGTCTTTGTATTTGATTTTCAATTTCGCGATAAATACTAGTAAAATATTTACATGCTTCATAAATAATGCCCACATTAAATTACGGACGAATCTGTACTTAGTTATCTTTCTTGGATTTCTTATTCTTTTTCTTCTTCTTCTTCTTTTTATCATTGTCGGGTTTGAACAGAGAAATGTCAATTTCTTCTATTATCAAGTTATCTTCTTGTTTCTCTTCCTTCTTTTGCTCGTCCTCTTCTTCTTCTTCTTCTTCTTCTTCTTCTTCTTCTTTTTTTTCAGCTTCAACAAGTCCCTTCATTTCAACATCATCCCCAACCATTGTCTTTATCAATTCTCTACATCTGAAAGCGTAATCGTAATCTGGATCATCTGTCTTTTCTTCTTTCTTTGGATTCTTTTCTACCTTCTTTTCCTCGTCATTTTCTTTTTCTTTCTCTTGTTCCTTATCTTCTCCTCGTAACTTACGTTCCAACTCTACTTCAATCTTCTTTTGAGCAATCTCAGCCATCTCGTTCCAACGAGTAACTACCTTTCTCAAATCCTCCACAACTCTCGTTCTGGATCCACCTTGCATGCCATCCAAGTAAAGATACAATGCCAGTTCGTAGCTCTTGGGAATATGTCTAATGTTCTTTAGTATCCAATTTTGTTTCTGCTTGCTAAACTTCCAGTTATCTCTATCTTGTTCATACTGCTTCAAGTATACTAACTGATCCTTCTCAGGAGGAGGAGCACGCTCACTTTTGGGCAACTTAACTCTCTTGGGTGGTTTCTTGTTCTCATTGCTGGCACCACTAGTGGATGATTCTTGTAACTTTCTCTTTTGCTTGTTGATCTTCTTGATCTCTTTATTGGTAAGGTCACCGTGTGAAATATGAGGGGAGATAGCCAAGGGATCTTCTTCCAATTCCTCCTTCAACTTCAACCCAATTCGTTTCCATGCGGGAATATGCTCAGTCATCGTTATCGCTTTAGATATTGTTAGTATCGGGATATATTGGTGATGCCATCGCAGTACGGTGTCCGGGTAAAGAATTTTTCACCTATAAAGGCAGATGGGTATTTAGCAAAGGGAAAAAATAATACAACTACTACTACTATCCATAATAATACACACTTGTATTCATTTCCTGTTGGTTCTGTAGATACTTGCGGATGTGAAGTTGACTGTTTGGTTTTCTTCTTGGGAAATTAATCGTTTCTATGATTAATTGCCTCAAAATATATCCAGCTAGATTGACCCAAAAGTACATGGTTTGAGTCCGTCATGGAAAATTACACCTATGATGGATATAGAGATTGTATACATTTGCTTATCACAAAGTAGAAAGAACGTACTTGGTAAGGTTCTTGTACCCATCGACAGCTACCAACAAGTCGTTGTTATCAACGTACTCGTGATCCGAATGGGCAACGTGAATCGTGCCTGGTCCGTAAAGGTACCGTTTCTTGAGTGGTCTTGTTAACCAAGGAATATCGGTAGCGTAGGCCAAAATCACACTGTCAAAGCCAGGAACTGTGTAGTCCAAGTACTGAGGCTCGACCTGGGCACTGATGGTGTATTCCAAACCATCTACGTTGTCAACCACCGAACGCACCAATTCTTCTACCTTCTTGAGCTCAGCAGCAACCCTAATCATTACACCTGCGTGTGCTTCCGCAGGAATAACGTTATTTGCAACACCACCGCTAAACTGGCCTATATTCAAGGTACTAGGTCCCAATAAGTCAGATTCAGGAAGCTTCAAGTTTAAGAGATCATTCAAGACTGGAATCAAGATCTCAGATGCAGAAACACCCAATTCAGGGTATCCACTGTGTGCTGCCTTTCCATTGGCCTGTAATTCCATGATAAACGTTCCCTTGTGTCCGACTCCGAGTTTCAATTCAGTTGGTTCACCAAAGATGGCTGTTTCCCAATGAGCATCCAAAGAGCTGCTGGCGACCTTCATGCCAACACCATTGATCTCCTCACCAATGACATAGAGCAAGGAAACATCTCCTTCGGCAATTTCACCGTCTTTTAATAAAGAAAGGTACCCAAACACCTGGGTTGCAACCGAGGCCTTGGCATCAGTAGAGCCTCTGCCGTAGATTCGTGTGCCTTCAACACGGTATGGAAGATATGGAGGTACGGTATCGATATGAGACGTGAGCAAGACCTTGCTATTCTTGTTCTTGCCCTTGTAGGCATATACATTGTAGCGGAGTGGAAAATCGTCTTTAATCTCTTGTAATTCCACCGTCAAACCGGCATTTTCCAAGTATTTCTTTAAGTGGAGAGCAACTTTGGTTTCGTGGTTAGAAATAGATTCTATTTCGATCAATTCTCGATGGAAGTCAAGGAGCGATAAGGAACCTATCTTGTAATCAGTGAGCGTTGAGTCTGCCACCTTCTGGGGCAATAACTTGAGTGGTTCTTGAACAAGCCATTGAGGAATATGAAAGGCCAGAACCGAACCCAAACACAACGTCAATTCTTGAAACAATCTCATGGTTCTACAGCTTGTTTAGGGAGAATAGAAAAACGGTTACCTTCGTTTTATTACTGTGGGGGGTTTCTTGATGGGAAAGTTCCAAAAAAATTCCGCTCACGTGAGATAACCACTATATAATATAGAAGGGTTCAAGGGAGAGCCATACTTGCCTGGGCTTAGGTCAACGACAAGATGGGCCCACCAAATCAACATGTTGTTTAGTCTAAGTCTTCAAATTTGGATTCCTCCTGGATTTTCTTTTTCTTTTCTCTTTCGGCCACCCAATGGTCGAATCTTGTATTCAAGTCGTGTGCGATTTCCTTAGCAGTTGCCTCTTTGTCGGTGGAGTTCGTCATCTTGACAAATGCTGCCAGTATGTATTGGAACGAGGCAGTGATGTATTCATCAACTTGGGGATTATCGCCATTGGGGTTGAGAATACTTCTGGTCAAGTCCATGAGTTTCTTGGCTTCTTCCGATAATTGAGCGGTGTCAGCAGCTTCATTGGTGGTGTTGGAGGTATCTACATGTGACATTATAGAAGAGGGTTTTGTTTATGAATAATTTTGTGTGGATGTCAACGTCCTATTTATTTTCCAAATTAATCGTTCGGTTTCTTTGCTAACACATGACCAGAACTTGAAACCTGGGGATTTCTGTGCGGCGCACGCGCGGCCCTTCACGGGATTTATTGCTACCAACGCACGCACGAGACTTGGCGAGGTCGCGACGTGGCCGTCGCCTTAAGGGTCGTTGGTCTCGACTTTACCCAACGATCCTTGCTTGATTTTGTCCTTGACAGTAGTTGTTTCCAACTTGGCAATACCCTCCTTGATATTACCTTCAACTTTTCCTAATTCTCCTTCAACTTTACCCAAATCCTTACTCTTTGCTACGTCACCTTCTACTTTACCCAAATCTCCCTCAACCTTACCAACAGATCCTGCTGGTATCTTTGTAGTATCATTAGAGCTGGTGGTTCCAGTAGGAACTTTACCTAACTCTCCAAATTGTTTTTGTTCAGTCATTGCTAAATAAATTGTAGTCCGAAATTCCGGGCGCACCCATCTCTCTTTTTATATACCCTCGATTGCTGGCATCTTTTTTTTTTTGCACCCATGATCCGTCGGTTGCCCCACAAACGCCTTGCTGCGATCGTTACTGACTGGGACGAGACTGCTACCCTTAAGGATACGATTCTGTTGGTAGCAAACGCAGCATACGTCGCTAAACCCAACTACGTTCCTCCATTTACTCATTTTTCTCAGATCTATCTCGATGCATATTCCCAGTACAACAGTCAGTATGGAAATGGGCCAAGAACGTCATTGGTGCAAGAATTACGCTTTCAGCAAGGGATGAGAGCAGTGGAGATGCGTTCGATCGCTGAGATCGAGTCAAAACATCTCTTTCGCCACGTTTCCATGGCCGAATTCCGTGATCAGGCACAGCACGTTGAACTCCGTCATGGATTTATTGATTTTCTTCACCAGTACTACGGAAAGGTACCTATTGTTATCTTGAGTATCAACTGGACCAGTCTTGTTATGAAACAAGTCTTGGCAAATTATGGATTTACGGTGGAGAACAAGTTCCTCTCAATTGTAGTCAATGAACTTGAATTTGATTCGGAGTCCATGGCTACGGGATACTGGCTACCACAGCCCAGTATCCGCACCGCTGTTGACAAGCTTGAATACATCAAGGCCCTCAAAGCTTCTCTGGACGGACAAATAGTATACATTGGTGATAGTGCCACGGATATTTTGGCATTGGTAGAGGCCGATATTGGGTTCGTGATGGAAGGTGGCTCGGCTATTGGATACCTTGAACATCTTAATATCAAGCTTCCGGTTCACAACTGGCCGGAAATCACTACAAAGGTGACTGAAATGAATGTAAATATATAATATACAACTATTAATCGTCCAATTCTCAAAAGAAATGAATAAAGTATGCAATTGTCAAGTCCAAGCTTTAGTATGTCGTTCGTGAAATCATCTTCTCCAATTGTTGATTGGAGGGGCGTATGGTTGCTGCATATGGGCTACAACACCCCCCTGCATAGGTACATACTGTCCATAAGCAAAGCCTGGCGGTGGTGGACCGGCAGGCATCACCACTGGAGGATATCCTCCGGCAATCATATTGGTATGGTTCAAGGGTGATCTTTGAGGAAGGCCATGTCCATCGGCTGCAATGCCTTGTGGATTGTGTGCACCAGGCGGCATCTGACCTGGTGCTGGTGGACCCTGGTAAAAGTATTGGGGTTGTTGCTGCTGGTTTGGTGACCAGATTTGGTGCTGTGGTGGAGGAAGCTGTGGAGGACCACCCATCGTTTGCTGCTGTCTGGGCGACTTTCCGTACATGGCTTGTTGCGGTGTGTGTTGGAAGTGCGGTGGCGCTGGTTGCTGTGGTGTTTGCTGGACTTGAACAGGAATTGGCGGGCTCTGCTGGTGAGGGTTTGGTGATTGTTGGTTGGGGATAGGTGTATGGTGTGGAGGCTGCTGTTGCTGTTGCTGTTGCTGTTGCTGTTGCTGTTGCTGTTGCTGTTGCTGTTGCTGTTGCTGTTGCTGTTGTTGTTGCTGTTGCTGTTGCTGCTGCTGTTGCTGTTGCTGTTGCTGTTGCTGTTGCTGTTGCTGTTGTTGCTGCTGTTGTTGTTGCTGCTGCTGCTGTTGTTGCTGTTGAGGTCCTTGGATATATGCAATTCTTTCAGAAGGTAACAATGCCACAAGATCTCTTAAGATGAAACTAGGCACATCTGGTGCATCACGTAATGCCGGAATGGGTCCTTCTTTCTTGGAAGCCTTTGATAATTCAACTGCTCTTTCTTCAAAGTAAATTGCATTCTTTTGGTCACCAATTGATCTGAAGCAAGCAGCGGATCTTGAACAAGCATCAGATGCATCCATCAACTGATCATCACATCTTTCATAAACACAACTCAAACCATCCCAAGCAGTGGCAGTTCCTGGAGAACCTTCATCAATCTGTAATCTGAGAGCTTGAGAGTAAGCAGCCAAGGCGTCAGATAATTGCTTCAATTCCAAGTACAATTTACCCACAGCTAACCAAGTGATTGGCGAGTTAGAAGCACGTCTAAGAGCAACTTGGTACGAGTCATAGGCCAATCTAGGCTGGTCGCTCAAAAAGTAAGCCTTACCCAAAAGGTACCACGGCAAAAAGTCGCCATCGGTAACGGACAGATCCAAGTCTTTTTCCTTTTCCAAGTCGGCAATCTTTTGCAACAAGAGAATCGCCTGTTCGGCATTGTACTTGTCGTTATCCAAGAGCAATAAGTAAGCGTGTGTCATCAAAATCCTGGGTGAGTTTCCCACAGAAGCTTCGGCACTTTCACATGCCTGGATAGCACCTGGAATATCATTGGCTCTTTCCTTGGCAGTCAATAATGCACACCATAATGCGATATGTTCGTTGATGCGCGACAATGGAGGCGCAGGCAACGACAACGTTGCAGTCAATTCCGAAATAGATAACTCGATGTTGCCATCAGAGGCAGCGATAGCAGCTAACTCGGCATGGGCAGCCCGGGCTGTTTCAATATCAGTACAAGAGAATTGACTGATCGAGTCCGGCAAAATCGATAAACAATGCGTCAATGCGCCAGCGGCATGGCTCCTAGCTCCAGCTCTAATTATGGTTTGAGCACTCAATAACCACAAAGAAGCATCATTAGGAGCCAACTGTATAGCAGTCTGGATGGCCTGGTGGGCCTGATCATTCAAACCAACCAATAAATAACACTCAGCTAACTCCTTGAAGATGGACAGTTCCTTAACCAAACTTGGATGGTGTTCAAGCGCCTTGTTCAATCTATCAATAGAACCCTGGGATCCCACGGTTTCGTTCAAGTTGATATCGTTCAACCGTAACGAGTAACTCAAGCCACAAAGTGCTTGGACATTGGCGGGGTCGTGTCCCACGGCGTTTTCAAAGGATCTAATGGCAGGAACTACTAATCCGAGGGTATTGGCACAGTTTCCGCAGGTTATCCAAGTCTTGGTGGCAGTGTTGTTAAAGTGTTTGATTGAGTCCTCCTTGATACGTTGACGTTTCAAACTGGGAGAACCCATTTGCAGATGGGTTTGCAGGTCCTGCAGAGGGTTGGATTGGTGTCTTTTTGGCATCTGCTTTCGTTTATAAGTTAGTGGGCTGGTACCAAAGGAGACAGAGGAAAAGAAGTGGTGAATACTAAAAACGAGGGACGTAATTTCTTCCAGATGACTTTTTTTTGTTGTAGGTAAATTCTTGCTACATTATTATTTGGATTTACACTTTTATTTTTTTAAGGTTGCATGGCTGGCATAAACTACAATCCAAACCAAAAATAAAAAAAAGAATACAGAATTAAATCATTAAGAATCACCTATAATAGCTATTGTTTCGTCAGGAGAGTCTAACTCTAAACATGAAGGTTAAAATATATTAATATTTTCCACTCCGGCTCGCTTGCAAATTATATTTGATTGAGAGGGCGCCTATCGCAAAACACTGGCCGGCTATAATGCTAACCCAGGTAAAGAAGAATATTTTTTAAGAAGAAACGCAGAATCCAAAAAAGCCTTTATCATGCATAAAAAATCTGCATGCTGAGGTCTACTCATGAGTGCGCACTTGTATTTAAAAAGGTTTTTTGGAAGACAGTGGCACAGATAATAATATTTTCCCTTGCTCAGAAAAATGCCGGTTACTATGATTTACGGTCCAGAAGTGTAATCGTTCTCTGTGAATAATATCCAATCACATTTTGTAATGCTACGTGAGTATGTCACCTTGCGTATTTATTCGTTTTTTACGCAAACACCGCCGCTCATACTGTCAAACGATATAGCTTATGTCCTACACAAGATGCTAAACTGTCATGTTCCATGTGTAGAACGTCATACTCAAATTAACTCTCATGCTACGTTGATATAATTTTATTTTAATTTCTCTCTTCTTTCCTGCAAAAGGTGAGACTCTCACGATAAAAATACAAGTTCCGTGGCTACTACTTATATGCAGATTGTATTATTTGTTACCCTAACATAAAACAAGGTGTTTGTGTATAGGTGTGAGAATATGTATTCCAATCCTGTACATGAATGATTGTAACCCAAAAGTCACTACATGTGTGTGCGAATGTTTTGTTTGTGTAGCGTAGTGAACAGCAAGGCCAAAAATATTATGCAGATAATAATTTGTGCTGAAAATAGCTTCCATCGAGCAGTTGCCTCTTACAGACATAATCTAATCACCCTCGAAGACGCTCTAACAGAAAAGTAGAGGCAAAGGCAGGGCACAGAATTTCAAACCATCAAACAAGATCATACCCTTGCCTTCCTCATCATGATGCGACTAATTACATAACCAAATTTTCCCCTTTCCAGTGGCAAGTAATAGGGACTTGTTTCTTGATCTTTTAGCATTTATTATTATTAATATATTCACTCTTCACCCGCATTCATTATCGTTCCACGTTTAAACTACTGGAATATGAAGTATAATTTCATTAAGCTTTTCTACCTTGTCTATCTCTTTGTGTGACCCTTACGTAACACCAAATTTCACCTATCCCCTAACGAAATTGCTGTTGTTATCTGAGTCAGTTGCCTTATTTTGGAAAAATTAAATAAAAGGTTTCAGATGTTTATTTTTAACGGGCAAAAATATTTTTATTGTTGACCTACATATTTCCGCTACGACGAAGTGTAAGAAAGGGGCGGAAGTGGGGAGGTTTTGATTTCTTCTGTTGTTAGAGTTCAAAATAAAGTTTAGATAATCTGCAAACGAGTAATAAACATTTAAACCATGTATCCTAGAAGAAAGGCAGACGGGTGTAACAGAAGATTAGCATTTCATGTGAGAAAACAAATGTGCAATATGAATCTCAATCTTCATTCCTGACAATATGACGACAAAAAACCTTTCAATAAAATGATCACGTGTGCGTGAAATTAGTTACGAGACCTGATTAAAGCGAACACAGAAGAAAAATAATTTAACTTATGCAACAAGTATGGGAAAAACTGTATCCTGTATCCCGCTTAGTGAGACCTAAATATAGTCGACTATTCACACAGGCTAAATATAATAGTCTCGGGTACGAATTCCCAGTTGACGTTACATCTTAAGCCTTTTATCGTGTCGGTTGATGCAATGAAGCACTTTTGTATGTGAAGGCTGATCAGTCTCCAGTTATGAAACGATTATTAATAAAATATGTTTATTTTTTTAGTTAAATTGTAAAATTTTTTGAGATCCACCGTTCAGCGCAAACTTCTACTTTTTAGCAGAAATTATAGTATTGTTGCTCAAATATTTTATGTTACTAATCAGATCAGCATAAAAAATAATTATTATTATTTTGAAATATTATGTACACGCCCTAAAATATTGAAATAACCTAGAGTGCAACCTTGCTCATATAGATGCATGAAAAATATTTTGAAGTTACAATTCTGGGACAAGAACGAAAATAATTTTGTCAAAATAAAAATCTATGGATTCCTCAAATAAAAATTTTTGTGCCACCGGAACAAGCAGGGAGTAAGAATGTCAGAAGTTATTATGTGTTGCTTGGAATTACAGTGTAATAATTACGCGTAAGATGATCTAATAATCTTGAGCCATTTTCAACGCCCCACATCGACTCCAAATGAAAGTTTCAATGTTTAAAATAGAAAGCTTAACTTTGCAAATATAACCGGAATTATAAATTTCAGGAAAAACCCTACTCGTAAATCCAACTCCCGGCTGAAGTATCCTGACCAAAAAGATTTATGTATCAAAAGAAAAATAGGATCATTGCATGTACATTTCCGCGTGAATGCAGCTATTTTCTTGGATACAGAGTATTTTTGTCTGCACCTCCCTGCCAGAAGGTGTACTAATAATTTGTTCCTTTTCGGGAGGTCCATCTCAACAGATAATATTATATGCAGTCGGATACCTATTTTTTTGAGTTGTTTCTCATCACAGTTAAAGGATTCCAGAACCCTGTTTAGTCATGCTACGTTACGTTCAAAAGCGATTTTATTCGTCGATTGGGTTGAACACATCAGTACTATTATCCAACTTATTTAAAACGTGTAAGTCATGTGGAATTAAACTTCAAAACACCGAACCAACAAAACCAGGGTTTTATCAGTTAACTCAAACCAATCTCAGAACCAAAGCATTTCGTAAAGAAGATGATGTATACATGCGATATTTGAATAATTTATCACCGGAGGATCAAAAATTGTTGGCCAATGGTCTGGATACTGATATCCTTGATCCGGAGCAATATGTCAATGAAAGAGCAAAAGTTCAACAGCAAAAGAAGAATCTCTTGCCAAAAGACCATGAATCAGAGAATATTGAATGTGTACGGTGTCGAGATGCCAAATTCCGTTCAAACTTCAAACCTCAGCAGTTTCCAGTAGAACCTTTAGATCAAGTATTAACGACAATTTCTCCCGACAGTAATATTGTCTATATAATCAATAGTCAAGATTTTCCCATCTCATTCAACAGCAAGATCTTTCACTATTTTGATGCTGAAAAAATCAAGTTTGTTATCAATAAATCGGATCTTTTGTTTAAGAACAATAGTACTAGCTTGAAGTACGGACTCACGTTCTTCCAGGACTATTTATATTCGAAGTACAAAGTACCGAAGAGCAACGTGATGATTGCCAGTGGTTTGATTGAATGGAACATTGAACGCATGGTTTCATTTATTGAAGACAACTCCTACTTTATTGGCAATGTGAACAGTGGTAAGTCAACACTAATCAAGTCGCTATTGTTCAAGCTCAACAAGAACCAGAACAATCAATTATCTTCCAAGGAACGTATAGCATTACAAAAAGAACAGGATCGTTTAATCAACAGTAAGTATCAGGAAGAAGAGATTTCTAGGTACCAAAAGAAAAAGAATGCCAAAAACTACGAAAGTTACTTCAAATCCAAGGTTGGGCCAGGAGTATCGTATATGCCAGGGTTTACAAGAGGTGTGATACCAATTGAGTTGACTGGAACCAAAAAGGTTATTTTTGATGTTCCAGGCTTTTCTCCTGGCGATTCCGGGGCAAATGGGCTCATATCGGTTGTCCCTGCCAAGGCAATCAAGGAGCTCATCAAGGGGGCCAAAGTGTTTGACAAAGGAACATATGATGCTCAATATAAAACTCTTAAAGGTGGTCAATGTATGAGTTTTGGGGGCTTATTGTACCTAAATTTCCCCGTGGGTTTGTCGATGTATCAGATTCGAAACTGTATCAATTGTAGTTTCCAGGTATTTTCCAGTTTCTCCAAAGCATTAACAGTTACTGTTGAACAACCAGTTGAGCTTCGAAATCTGTTTATTGTTGACCATCCTCAAGAGCATGTTCAAAAACTCCGCAAATATATTATTCCACCATTTTACGGGGCCATTGATTTGGTGGTGCAGAACGTTGGCCACATAAATATTAAGCCAACAGGATCCAAATCAGACAATGCACCATTGACGGTATATTTACCAGAAGGAATCGAGGCAGTTATTCGGCAACCCATCACCAACTACATTGGAAAGACTTTTACTGGACGAGACACAAAGGGAAATATTTTACGCAAGGAGAATATTCTCCAAAAGTCATCGTTGGCCTTACAGAGGTATTCTGGCAAAAAGCCATTTTCGAGTAAATTGATCCGGCACGAAAATGGCGATATCGAAGCATTTTTAGCCGGGAAACAACCGGAATTGAGTCACGAGGAAGAATTTATCCGGATTTCAGAATGGCTCAGTATGGCACTGGGAACACAAGTGGAGTTTGGACCTCAGACTATCTTAGACGATAGGGACAAATTCAAGTATTGGGTAGAATAGAGACGATTGGGTTTTTATACTATGGCGGGCCTAAAATAGAATATAATAGGTATTTTTTTCAAAGACACAAGTGAGTTATCATGCAGGTGGGGTTTCACCTGCCACCCCCTCTATTTTTGTTAAAAAAAAAATAAGATAATAGATGCACTTTGACGCACCTCAGTTAATTTTATGAACCACACATGACGAAAATATGTAACCATCAAAGATGGGTCGGAATTCAGCAAAAAAATTTTCCTTCCCGAAAAAAATGCTTGTTGTCTTAAACGAATATGTGTTCAACGTCTGTTTGAGCCATGTATGGGGGAAAAATGCCAACCATAGGTAGACAAAAAGGAAAAAAAGTCTGTACCCTTGGCAATCCAATAGAAAAAAAAAAGATCCTCAATTTTCCCTAAAAGATCAGGAATCTCCCTTTACAGACAATCTTTCGTGTTGATCGTTCGCCATCCACCAATGGAAGGTGGAAGAAATTTATTTCGATCGGTTCTAATCGCAAACTATCTCCTGCAGCGAGTCAAATAGAAAAAAAAAAGAAAAATACACCAGAAAGATACATGAAGAAGGTAAAATATTACCTTATTAGTACAATTATAAATAAACCGCGAATCGTACACTGATTGTTCAAGGCAAAAAAATATTGCCTTCACTTACCAGTTTGATACATTCTTCAACGGAAAGAGGCCGAACACATTTTATATGTTACTTTCTGTAAGGCAGAGAATGTTTTCTACATGTAATATTTTTAGGTCTTTCGATACTTCAAAAGGTATTTTGGCGCCTTAAAAACCCCACCAGCCGTATCTGGCTCTAACGCGACCAGGGTTTCAACTTAAGCAACTCCTGTTATCCCTTAAACGATTTAGCGCGTTTAGAGAAAAACGATTGACTGCGCGTTTTTGGTAAATCATTCGATTGTCTGCAGAACCATTATTTACACTTTAGCCTGATTGACATTTGAAGCCCACTTTTTGTCGTGCTTTGCTAAATGTATTTGATGCTAATCTCATCCAGGGTTTTTTGCATTTTGTTGCCTACGTTACGTCCTTGTGTAAGAAGTACTAAGCAGTAACAATGTTGAGAAGTCACAGTATCTCTAACTTTGGAGACCTGAAGAAAAAGGGTGCCTTCTTTAGTCTGATCCGGTCTAAAAAATCTTCCAAGTACGACCTTAACGCCATTGTTTCCTCAGACAAAGCCGCTACTCCTCGCAAACCAAGACCATTGAGCACCAGTGTTTCCACAATCAACTTGTCTAGATATGATATCAACACTGACAGAAAACAAACATCGGTCTCGACTCGATCGGCAGCTTCGCAACAAAGGTACCAAGACAAAGAGAACATTCCGGTCACACAAGACCCTGTTGGACGATCACTCAAGTCTCGTTCAAGTACACCTAACTTGAGCCGTCAGAGCATACAGCTCCTGACCAAGAGTAGCAGGTCATCTATTTTTTTGGGAAACTTGATAGGAAATCCCACACCTGCGACACCCATGTTAAATCAAGACGATGGAATCTCCGGTGAAATATTGACCACTAAATCCGAGGATACTTCTCCAATGACCGTCAGCAGTGTTGATACTTTGATGGACGCGACCTCAATTCAGTTCTATGACTTTGAAACAACCATCGATGTTTCCGATACCATTGACCTTGAAATGTCAGCTGCTTCTTCCATAAATGAAACTGACGACGCAGCAAAGCCTGTGCGTGATATCGAACCGAATGATGTTTATTTACGCAAGATTCACCGCACCACTCATCTCTACAACATCAACGAGTTCTACCGTCTCATAAAGGAACCATCATCTACCGAGGGAGACGAGGAGGAAAAGAATGAGAATGATGAAACAGAAACAAACAAGTTGGCTCTCAGTAACCGCAAATCGTTGGAGTTTGAATCTCTCGAACGTGAACGCTTATCGCAACAGTTGAACCACTTTAATTCCTTGCCGAAAGATGATAAATATAACTGCACGTTGATGTTAGTGGAAAACGCCGTGATACTTAAAGTTTCCGATGCCGTGCCGTGTCCCAAACACGAGTGGGACGATATCGATATTGCAGAGACACTCAAGGTAGACTTGGTGGATGACGATATCTATTTACTGCTCTAATTGTACTATATATAAATTACCTTATGATAAATGATGTTACAAAAAAAGTTTATCAAGTAAAAGCTTAATCTTACGAAAGTAACTTTTACCTTCAAGCAAAAAGAGAGTGCGATTTCTGTGGATCGAACACAGGACCTTCAGATTAAACTGTGACTGAATCTCTTCAGTCTGACGCTCTCCCAACTGAGCTAAAACCGCATTGTAAAGAAACCCACGGCGGGAGTCGAACCCGCAATCTTTTGATTAGAAGTCAAACGCGTTAACCATTACGCTACGCAGGCTTTCTTATTGACAGTTAAAAGACCTCAATTATCACATAGCTAAATCATTATAGAGATTTGGCTCTTTACACGTGAATTTATCTAATTTATCAAAGCAACCAATTAATTCCACCTTCAATTCAATAAAATGATACGTTGGTTACGTGCAGTGAGACGTGGTCCATGGACCAAACATGGTCGAAGATCGATTGGTATTGCTGGAACCGGAGTTGGTGGTATTGTTCTAGCCACCATCGCTTATGAAATGGGCCAGAACCAAGGCCATGCCCGACCCAATTTATTCCCACTTGAATCAACAACCAAGCTCCAGGACTTGGACCTGCCACGGTACTGTACCACACACGAGCTACGCCAAGCCATTGATGAGATCACGGCCATTTTAGGACCCGAACGAGTAGTTTCGACGCCGGTGGACCTTGAGCACCATACCAAGAACGAATTCACTCTGCAGCTACCACTCGCACACGAAAAACCAAAATATGTCTTGTACCCAGAAAGCACCGAACAAGTTTCGCGCGTGATGGCGGTGTTGCATCGCTACAGCGTGCCTGTGGTGCCGTTTGGGGGCGGCACGTCGTTGGAGGGCCATTTTTATCTGACACGACAGGGAGTGGTATTGGATACCTCGCGAATGGACCGGATTTTGGCTGTGCACCACGACGATTTGGACGCGGTGGTACAAGCCGGAGTCAACTGGCAGAAATTGAACGAGGAATTGGCCCCTTCAGGACTCATGTTGGGGCCTGATTGTGGTCCTAACGGGCTTATTTCCGGGATGGTCAACACCAATGCTTCAGGAATCAATGCGTCCCGGTACGGTGCCATGGTTGCAAATGTCATTGCGCTTACAGTGGTGCTCGCTGACGGAACCGTGGTGCGCACAAAACAGCGGCCACGAAAATCGAGCGCCGGCTACAATCTCACGGGACTTTTTATCGGTAGCGAGGGCACGCTCGGAATCGTTACCGAGGCCACCGTCAAACTCGTGGTGAAACCCCGGTACGAAGCGGTGGCCGTAGTCCAGTTTCCCACCATGGCTGCTAGCACTAACACGGTGATGGAACTTTTCCGGCGCGGGATCCAGCCCCAGGCAGTAGAACTCATGGATGGCGATATGATGCACTGTCTCAACTACAGCGGGTACTGCACCCGTGAATGGCACGAGACCCCGACAATTTTCTTCAAGATTGGCGGATTCAGTCAAATTGTCGTGGACGAACAGATTAGGGAACTTGAAGCGGTAGCGCAGCTGCATGCATGCACTGCGTTTGTGTTTGCGCGGACGCCGCAGGAACAAACGGAGTTATTCGATGCCCGCAAGAACGCATTCTACGCAATACTCGACTATGGGCGCAACGAAATCGACGAGGACGTACGTGTATGGGTCACCGATATCGCAGTGCCAGTGTCACGGCTTCTGCTGGTATTGGGCCAGGCACACGATTTGATGAAACGGTCGGGATTCCAATCGATTGTGGTTGCTCACGCAGCAGACGGTAACTTCCACGCAAGCTTATTCTATTGCCCCGACCAAAAGGCGGCGTGCGAGGCCGTGGTGCATGAGATGGTCGAGCTTGGGCTCGCCAACGAAGGAACGTGTACGGGTGAACACGGAGTGGGTAATGCCAAGCGGGCATACTTGGAACGTGAGCTCGGACCCGATGCAATTGATTTGATGCGGAAACTCAAGATGGCGTTGGATCCACGCCGAATCTTGAATCCCGATAAGGTATTCAAGATCGATCCCCACGATCCAGCAAATAGATAATAATCCATAAAAATACATGCAAGCTGAAGACGCATACGCACGCGCACACGCACACTCACTGTAGATGCATATGCAAACGCACTTTTCGGAGATAAGTTATTATCACCAAAAAATGACCTCCCCTACCCCACCCCTCCTATTCCTATTCTATTGCTCACATAATCTTCCATATGCACGTTTCTCCCCATCCACATTTCTTTGTTATCTGTACCCCATTCTTTTTTTTTACGCTACCCCACCGAGATTCGCTCCCCCCCTATTCGCTATCGGATCTTTATCGCAACTGATAAGTTTTTTTTTTTTTCCTGCTCACGCTACTGTTTTCTCAAGCAACAGACAAAAAAAAATTTAATCAGCTCTCTTCCTGACGAATGTACAACACAGATTTGGACACGAAGTTGGACAGACTCACGCTCGATGCCGAGCCGGTGGCTACAGCGAAGCAGCCTGTGCCACCGAGATCGCTTTTGCTGAGCTCGCTTGCCAGTCCTGGATTTCCGCATCATGTTCAACACATTAGTGCGCGCCAACCGAGTGCATTCTTTAGTTTGGAGGACGAGGCACTACGAGCAATAGATATACAGCGACAGTATACAGACGAGCATCCCGAGCCGGTACTTCTTGCGCTGTCTGTGGGCAAGGACATGGACGGACGGGTGATTCCATCGCTGCTGACGATCCTGCTTCTTCTGCTCAACCACGACCAACACACGGTGGGCGACCGCAAAAACTCATACAGCAACATCACGAGCCGTGCCTCGCTCACACACTTGTCCCAGAAACGCTTGCAGCCATACACGAAACACGGGCTGCCTCTGCCAGGCCCCGAGACCCACGCAACATCACAAAGCATTCCAATCAGCGGCATGATCGTGCCGGACTCGCCGAGTTTGGACCCCACATCACTTGGCAGCTCGCCCTCGCGGCTCTGGCTTGCGGCACAGACACCACCCCGGATCTTGGCGTCGTCGTTACGTGGTGGACGTGGCAAGGCCCCGATGCATATTCCCATCCAGAAACGCGGCAGCGACTCGCCAATCCTCAATCCAGTACAGACGCCGGCGGAGGATCCGCCCATGACACCGCTTTTTCTTAATAGGAACCCCAACGATTCTTATTTTGGAGAATATGGTGACCATTTGGTGGGTGCGGTGTTGGAAGAGAACGAGGAAGGTAGCGATCACGAAATGAGCTAGGGCACGACGGAACGGTAATACATGTAATTATGAATATTTAATTTTAACAACAAAAACAATTTTTCATTCATTGTGATTATGTCACAGGAAAACACCAGACAGTACCAGACGCTTCGTGCGGTGTTGGAGACGTTTTTCGAGCATGGGACACAGGAGTCGCAGTCTGCAACAATCCAAACTTCGTTGGCAGCGATGTACCGCGAACATGGCACGCCGATGGTGGGCGAACTTCTTACGCTGATGGAAACGCCGTCGAAACATGGTGGCGTGCCGCAAACGATGCTTGATGAGTTGCAACGGGTCAATCCAAGTACGTTAAACCACGATGACGAGTGTCCCATCTGTACCAACCGGTTCGAGGATGATCCGTATCCGCTTGTGGTGAAGCTTCCGTGTCAGAGCCTGGTGAAACGCGGCCATGTGTTTGACTTGGAGTGTATTGGTCCGTGGCTCGAAGTGAATTCTACGTGTCCCATCTGTCGCTACGACTTGGTAGATGCCAGTAACAACCGCAAGGCCCAATTGGAACTCGAGATCCAACAAGCACGCGACGCTGACTCGGAAGAAGAAGAAGAAGACTGGGACGTTTATGGCTAAATATGACTATGTACAGATTGTTTTACTTGGGATCCAAGTACTGCTTGAACGTCTCGGACTTCAACAACTCGGCAACCTTGGCCGCAATCGGATCGCTGGTGGTGTCGTAGGCTGCGGGCATGGCAAACTCGCTCATGGCATCGAGCTCACGGTTAAACTCAAGCAGCTCGTGTGTCGTCACCGTTGCCTTATACTCAACATCCTGCAATGCATGTTTGTTCACAAACGAAAGCCACAAGTCAAGCACCTCGGGATTGGCATCGTACGCCGTCAACAGACGCAGGTACGTCACACGATGAAAGTTCTGTTTCGTCTTGGCCTGCGCAAACGGCGACTTGATCACGGTATACAACCGTTTCTCTGTCTTGTCCGTCACCAACCGTGACATTGGGATCCCGAGATAAAACGCAGCCCGACTCGCAAACTCACCGGCACGCACAAGCAGAGCCTCGTCGTAGCCACGAACCCGAAGCGTAGCAACCTCGTGGCCATGGGTGGGTTCAAGTCTGATGGGTTTATACCTCAAAATCTCCACATTGATCGGAATCGGTCTCGACGTTACCTCGTTCACTTCATGCTTGGTAACATACTGGGGCCGGTACTCGAACTCCTTGCCCAAGATCTCGGCTTGGTACGCTTTTTCCGCGGCAGTTTCTTGTTTTTTTTGCTGAACATGTTCCTGAGGCGACACAAACGCCTTCTGGAACCCTACTCTTGTCGTACTCAACAAACGTGTCAAGCGACGACCCAGACGTGCTAACATGGTTGTTTGGTTGGTTGATGAAATTTTTCACCATTTTTGACAAAAGTGAAAAATTTATATGCAGGTGAATCTCTACATCATTAAAACTTATGTGCGCGAGATGGCCAAAACAGGTTTGTTCAGCGATGGGGAAATCGAGCAAAGATAAAAGAGATTTGTACTATCGTCGAGCAAAAGAGGAAGGATGGCGTGCACGGTCTGCATTCAAGCTTCTTCAGCTTAACGATGAGTTCCAGTTGTTTGACGGAATCAGTCGAGTCGTGGATCTTTGTGCTGCTCCTGGTTCGTGGTCACAGGTATTGAGTCGAGAATTGTTCCAGAAACAACAGAAACAAGACGCCAAGATTGTTTCGGTTGACTTGCAGCCGATGGTGCCCATTGACGGTGTCACTACGATCCAGGCTGATATCACGCATCCGAAAACGTTGCAGAAGATCTTGGACATTTTTGGTGGAGAACCAGCGGACTTTGTCTGTAGCGATGGGGCCCCCGATGTCACGGGTCTTCATGATCTTGACGAGTATATCCAGGCACAGCTTATTCTTGCAGCATTGCAGTTGACCACATGTATATTGAAGCCCGGAGGTGCGTTTGTGGCCAAGATCTTCCGGGGTAGAGATATCGATTTATTGTACAGTCAGTTGAGTTACTTATTTGAACGGGTGATATGTGCCAAACCACGGTCTTCGCGTGGCACCTCACTCGAGGCATTTATTGTATGTCTCGGCTACCGTCCACGCCCAGGATGGAAACCAGAGCTCGATCCCACCAAGTCTACTGAAGAGTTTTTTGAAGGCTGTGATATGGGACGGGCAGGAAACATGGAACACTTGGAATTGCCAATGGAAGAACGCCATATCGCCAAGTTTGTGGCTTGTGGTGACTTATCGAGCCCTGACTCCGACGCTACGTATCCCTTGGACAGCGAAGTCACCAACAAAACGCTCGATCCAGTCCAGGCACCAACAGCTCCACCATACAAAAAGGCATTGGAGATGAAGAGACTCGGCGACTTGGTAAGACGTTGACATTGTAACATAGACAAAAAAATATACATAAAAAGATACCCTTATTATTCTGGCTTAGCGTCCTGCTTGATGTCAGGCTTCAAGGTAGGGAACAACAACACTTCTCTAATGGTGTTGGAGTTGGTCAAGAACATCGCAATTCTATCTATACCACAGCCCCAACCACCGGTAGGTGGCAATCCGTACTCCAAGGCATTACAGAAGGTTTCGTCAACCATCTGGGCCTCGTCATCACCTTGAGCCTTTTGTCTGGCTTGTTCTTCAAATCTGGCTCTCTGGTCAAATGGATCGTTCAACTCGGTGTAAGCATTACAGATTTCCTTGGTAGCCACAAAGACTTCGAATCTTTCACACAAACCAGGAATGTTTCTGTCTTTCTTGGCCAATGGAGACATCATTTGTGGATGACCAAAGATGAAAGTCGGGTTGATGGAAGCATCTTCCAATTCACCCACTAATTTGTCCAACATTCTGGCGTTGGTCAATGGTGGAGAGCAGTCCAACTTGTTGTCGATCAAGATCTGCTTCAAGAACTTACCGGTTTCCTCAGTGTGCAACTGGTCGCCAGCAGGGAAAGTGACGTTGTAGACCTTTTCCAACTCTTCAATCATGTTGATTCTCTTCCATGGTCTCGAGAAGTCCAAGGTAAGAGGCTCCTCTTCAGGACCGTTAGGGTGGTAGGTGATCTTGTAGTCCCCGGTGATTTCCTTGACCATTTCAGAGAACAACAATTCAGTCATGTCCATAAGATCGTAGACATCAGCATAGGCCTGGTAGAACTCACAGGTGGTAAACTCAGGGTTGTGGGTCATGTCAATTCCTTCGTTTCTGAACTGACGGCCGATTTCATACACTCTGTCCATACCACCAACAACCAATTCCTTCAAGAACAATTCTGGTGCGATTCTCATGTACATGTCGAGGTTCAAGTCGTTGTGGTGAGTGATGAAAGGCTTGGCAGTAGCACCACCAGCAATGACGTTCATCATAGGAGTTTCGACTTCAATGAAATCTCTTTCGTCAAAGAATCTACGGATGTACGAGATGATCTTGGATCTGACCTTGAAACGGTCTCTGACATTGTCGTTCATGATCAAGTCCAAGTATCTCTTTCTGTATCTGGCTTCTTGGTCCTTGAATCCAAAGTGTTCTGTTGGCAACATGTGCAAACATGGAGTCAACAACTGGACGCTGCTAGCAAACACCGAAATTTCACCGTCACCACCCTTGGCTGGTGCAGTTCTACCGGGGTACCCAACGACACCAATAACATCACCTCTTCTCAAGTATTCGTGCATCTTTTCGTACTCTTCAGCAGAAGCAACATCTTGGGCCTGGGCCATGATTTGGACCTGGACACCATCTCCCTTAAGGACATAGAACTTCAACTTGGAACCAGACTCTCTCTTGGTCATGATTCTACCAGTAACCTTGACCTGGACATCAGGCAAAGTCTGGCCACGGGTCAACGAGCCGTACTTGGCAAGGTACTCTGGCAACGTCAAGTCACGCAGAAACTTGTGGGGGTATGGGTTGAAAGCACTTGGATCTTCGTTCTGAGCGGTTCTCAATTCGTTGATCTGACGCGATCTGATCTCAAAGTACTGGTTTGGGTTCAAGTCGGCCAATTGGTCCTTCTTCTTGGCAACCTTTGGTGAAGAAGCAGCAGCCTTAGCAGCCTTTTCTGCTCTCTTGGCTTCCAAAGCTCTGGCCTTTTGTCTCTTCTTCAACTCGGTCTTAGACACCTGTTCTCCGGTGACATCGTCCAAGTACGTTTTTTGCAACTGTTCCGTGATTTCTTCCGACATTGTATCGCTAATCTTATTTGCAATAGATAAAAAAAAATTTCAGTTGGCGATGAATCTCAACACAGAGTGTATTATGTAATATATTTGTCAGGATGAGTCCGCGATGAAAAAAATTCTGAAGAAAAAAAAATCGAGCTGCTTCCCGTTCTGATCTTTAACCATTTAAGTAGCTACCCATAGAAGAATATGTCCAAGCAATTCTCTGCTACCTCCAACACGCATCATCGTGGTCCCAGAAGAACTGAAGAGTCTACCGAAGAAGACTACGAAAAGGTCAAGAAAGTAGCTGTTCCTACGTTGGCCAAGAAGTACGAACGTCCAACTGCCCATACCATCAGCGTTCAGTCAAGCGTTGTTCTTTCCTTGATCAGACACACCTCTGAAAACTACCCATCGTTGTTTTCTGGTTCCTTGCTTGGTTTTGAAGATGACCAAGGCGCTATAGATATCACCCATGCCTACCCATTCCCTTACGCAGACCAGTACGAAGGAGGTTCATTCCGTTCCAGATCCGGCACCAAGTACCAGCAAGAAATATTGGACAGCTTGAAGAACTTGGGCTACGGTATTGATTTCCAGGGCTGGTTCCAGTCCACCATTTCGGGTAACTTTGTTTCCTCTCAATTGGTTGAAGCTTTGGCTCAACAACAATTGACCAACAAAAACGCCTTCATCTTGATTCACAACATGTCTTCGGTTGGCAAACAGGTTGAATTAAAGGCCTACAGATTGACTGAAAACTTTATCGGTGCCTACTTGGATGGCAGATGGAAGTCGAAAGACTTGGAAAGCCATAAAGCTTCATACCTCAACATCTTTGAAGAAATCCCATTTGAAATCCACAACCAACAGTTGGTCAATTTGTACTTGGCCAACTTGGACAACGAATCCAAGGCTGAAGGTGAGTTCGATATCTTGAACTTGTCGTCGAACCAGAACGTCACGGCACAATTGCTCAACTCTTTGTACAGCCAAGTCGACTCATACAACTTTGACCAAACAAACTTCAATTACTACCAGAGATTACACCAAAAGGAACAGTCCAAGATCACCCAATGGAAACAACAAAGAAAGTTGGAAAACTTGGAAAGAGCCAAGAGAGGCGAAAAGGAATTGGACTCCGATGAATGGAAACTGATCTTCAGATTACCCAACGAACCTTCGAGATTCTCCAACATGTTGCACAGTTACTCCATTGATGTTTTGGCTGACGATATATTGAAAAAGTGCGATGAAGAATTGACCAAGAGCTTTGCTATCGAAAGAAAGTTGACCGCCGATATCTAAACTTTTATACACATAAAATGTACACTATAAGTTAGCAATTATCTACTGTACTACAAATTATCATGATTCTGTGAAATACTATAGTTCTTTATATTAAGAAGAATACTATTTAAAGGTCGATAATTTTTTTAAAGGGTTTTTTTTTAAGATAGATCATGGCATGGAGTATGGCTAAGTATGGGTACCCTTCAACGCGAGTTCCATCCTCATAATACCAGACGTCTGGGTGCTCTTTTTCGTACTGTGTACGAAGGTCAATACGGAAGTATTCCTGTAAGCATTCAACGCCACGATCTTCATCAAGGATAACTAAGGCCTGAGCCTTTTTTATTCCTCTGTAGATTCTTCGAAGGGTTTGGTACCTTCAGTTACGGTATCAAACTTCTGGTCCAAGTTGTACTCCTGTCTTGATACCCAATCCAACAACTTATAATTAATGATCGTTATGAAATAAATCCGATTCGCAGGAATATGGAGCAACGATCCTCTAATGTCTAAAGCGTCAAATCCCCGATTGATCAAAGTGTCTTTCGAGAAGTTGTAGCATAACTACGTTTTAGCACTGATAATAAACCGGGATGGTTCAATCTTAATTCCAAGTGATTTAAGCAATTTGACTTCTCTCTCGCGATCGTCAACTGCCAAAATATAGTCCTGCTTCATAAATCTTTGAAGGGTGTCTTTGGCTACGTCCAATTTCATCTCTAACCACAAACCAGATCTACAGTATTCCGACTGGTCCGGTGTGTTTGACTTCTTCAAGTTCTCATACGAATATGACCTAATCGTAGGCTGAAGCTTATCGGATGTATCCGGTTTAGAAACAGCAATCCCCACTCCAAGGATTACAGAAGGATCCCTGTCCCAGACATCAAAGTACAATCCAAGCAATTGCTTGTGGCGAATCTACTTCATGCCTTCAATAACGTAAGTGACATTGTCTGGCTTCTTCTATTCTGGGTGGTTACTTGTGATCTCTCTCAAATTTTGGATGTATCCATCAAAGGAAAGATGAAGACTTGGTCCATTATCGTTAATTGGAACGCTTATTGGTGGTGCAATTGTGTGTTGCGTTTTCTTTGTTTGGCATAACTTGTCTTTCTCTGCGAAATTGCCTAGTATTTATACTGTTTTACGCCGTGTCACGTGTTGGGTTAGGCTCAACTAGTGCGTCCTGCAATGGTATGGAAAAAGTAACAGCCCACACACCCCATGGGGGTAATGTGTGAATCTTTTGGGAACTGAGGTTGCCTTATACTTTAATTGCCATACATGTGGTTACTAGC
>PPLS03000015.1:0-321391 GCA_003706565.3 Teunomyces gatunensis | reverse complement strand
GCCCCCCTCAACAGCACCTTCCACCCCCTAACCCTTTTTGATCCTTTTTTTTCTTTTACCCCGGATCTCCTCATTTTTTTCAACAAGAATGTCCTCCCACCAAAGAAGGAACTCAACACTCAAACCTTCATTTTATATCGATGTTGAAAAGGCGCCGGCGCTGGAAGATGAATCGAAATCAAAATCCAACCTCTTCATTCTGGCGGTGATGGGTTTTTTCCTCTTTTGTTGCCTTAATGTCTTGATGTTTTTTACGATTTTCTCTGGTGGTAATTCAGATCTTGCCATCAATACTCCTATGATTGGCAAGACAATTACTAATACTCACGACAGTATCATCAAAGCTAACCCAATTATTGATACCCTTCCCAAGGCTTCTGATGCCTCAGCTGAAAGCTCGGTTCCTATAAAAGAGTCGGTTCCTGCCTCCCAAAAAAAGGGAGCAGCTTCTTCTCAAGACAATCATTTCACGGAAACAAAAGGTCCTCAACTTGATCTTCAGGAAATCTTTTCTGTGAGTCCCATCATCATTTTATCTACCGATTCTGTCTCCCCTAAGCAACAAAAGTTGGAGAGGATCTTGATGAACTTGGGCATCACCCCAGAACCAAAAGTGGTTGACTTATCTAAGCATCCCAACAGCAACAATATCTTGAACTACTTGAACAAGTACGAATCTCACAAGGATCTTGACGACTCCAAGGCTAGTTCAGGTATCAAGAACGACTTATCTTATGACTACAATATTGACAAAGACAATGAAGACGATGAAATCAGCCAAGACAATGTAGTTATTGAAAACTCCATGCTCACATTGAAAAAAACAAAAACATCCCATGACAAGATTCCTCGCTTGTTTATTGGTGGGATTCCTATTGGAAACTTTAAGGAACTTTTTGACAAGTACTCCAGAAACGAACTAGTATCTTACTTGAAAGAAAGTGGTAGAGGACACATCACCATTTCTTGAAAAAGAGCAAGAGTATGTTTGTAAGTAAATTTTCGTATTTTTGGATAAGGTTTGTATATTAAAAGTAAAATAAAAAGTACCTTTTACTATCCCGTAATTTGTTACGATGAGTTTGATTCAAGATCGGCTCTATTATTTTGTTTGGCACGTGACTGGCATCGAAAGCTTCATCTCAAGAGAGTACGGTCTATACTCTATCAAACATTATATATGTGTGGTATTCTATGTTTGATAGGTGACAACAAGATCCAGACACCAGGATGTTTCCAGGATCTTTTAACTAAAAGATTAAGTGCTACTGTTGATAAGATTTCTACGTGGGAATCCTATAATGTTGATGAAATTCAACGCAAGTTCGTAGATATCGATACAACAGAAAACATAAAACCCTTAAGCCAGGGAGATCTCATTAAGCTACAATCCTTGGAAAAATTAAGAGCTTTGAACTTACAACTTGGCAAAGCTAAAAACAATGTCAAATTATCCAAAGAAGCCAAAAATTCAGAGGTTCAGAACATCCAGGATCAGATCAACACTCTACTAAGTGACGGCGATAGTACGGACAGTAACCATGTGGTAGAAAGTGCTTCCCTCTCATTCTTGGAATCCCTAGTTTATAAGATTGCAAGTCGTGGTCCTGATTATCTCCATTATAATGAATTTTGTCACGATAACAAATTCTACCATATATTCTCATCGGTGCTTTCCTTGCGCCAGCCCTTCCAAGAACAACCGATCTACCAAAACGATTTCATACTTCAATTCAATGGTGAATTGTATAACGAAGAGTGTCTTTCAACAAATGATACTCATTTCATTATTGAAAGGTTGATGGAAAATATCCAGACTCACAAAGGCACAGATGCAATTTTGAAAACCTTTAGCCAATTGAGTGGAGAGTTTGCCTTTGTTCTTCATGATCTCAATTCCAAATCAATTTATTTTGGACGTGACTCTGTAGGGAAACGGTCTCTTTTATACTCGATTGCTGAAGATCAACTATTGATTTCGTCTTTGCCAGAAAAGTCAGTTAAATTTGAAGAGTGTAAGAACGAGATTATATGGTACGATCTTGAGTCCAGAAAGCTTCTCAAATACAACTACTGTGACTTACATCAAAAGTATAATGGTAAGGCAAGAGATTTCTGTCCGTTGCAGTACAATTCAACATCAACATATCAAGAACGAATTGCAAAATTGCGTTCCATATTACAAAAAACAACTTTGTATCGTCAACAGTCGATATATCCACTCCTTGAGCAGTCAGCCAACTTGGCTATTTTATTCTCTGGTGGGTTAGATTGTACGGTTCTTGCATCTTTGATTTGTGAAAACATTCAAGCACAAGCACTTGACTACGCAACCAATATAGATTTACTTACTGTTGGTTTTGACAATCCTCGAACCAACCAAGCTGCATCCAAGTCTCCTGACAGAGAGCTCAGCAAGAAGTCCTGGTTTCACCTAGCCCAGAAATACAATGATGATCGAGTCAACATACGATTGGTTGAAATTAATGTTAGCTACGAGGAATGGCTTACTCACAAGAATCGTGTCCGTGACTTGATGTTTCCCTGTAACACTGAAATGGATTTATCGATTGCCATTGCGTTTTACTTTGCATCTTCCAAAAGGAAAACTTCCATGACGGTGTTGACACATGGTGATGTTTCGTTTGCTGAATTCTTGGCCAACGAAGCTAGATATGTTGATGTTACCTCCGATTACATTTCGAACTCAAGGGTTTTGTTTAGTGGATTGGGTGCAGATGAACTCTTTGCTGGTTATTCAAGACATGAGTCGATATTTACCAATAGCTTAAGTGAAACGTCTGCTCAAGAAGATATCCGATGGTGCTATGACCAACTATCACAAGAACTTATTCATGATATAGAGTTTATTCACAAGCGTAATTTGGGACGCGATGATAGAGTGATAAGTTCATGGGGTAAAGAGTTGAGATATCCTTATTTGGACGAAGAATTGATCGAATTTGTTATTAATGAAGTGGAACCTAATTTGAAGTTACACTATACCTTTGAGACTGTTGTAACAAAGAAGAAAGGAGCACGGAAGGTGATGAAAGCTACGAGAAAGTATTTATTACGAGAATTGGCAGGTTCGCTTGGATTGGATTGGGTTAAATTTGAACTCAAGCGAGCCATTCAATTTGGTGCCAAGAGTGCCAAACTTGAGATTGGACAAAGCAAAGCTAAGGGAACTGATACTTTAGAATAGAATAGAATTTAATAAATAAATATATATATATATATAAATACCTGATTATTTTAAGACATTGACCCATTTTGGTTCAATGACCAATACTGTGCTTTCAGTAAGTAAGTTTTTAGTCGAGGTGATTTCTTCCTCTTCATCTTCCAAGTTGAATTTGTATATTGAGCCATTGACCCAACACTTCCGTCCTTGTTTCTTAACAATCGAACACTTGATCATCACGTACTGATCAACAAAAGTGGGCTGCTTATAATTAATATTCAAGTTGGCTGTAACGCCTCTCTTTGACTCAAAGTTTTGGAATGCAATTCTACAAGTCAACTCATCCAACAACGTGGCAAGCAATCCTCCATGAACAATATTGGGGTGGCCCGATAATTGCGATCCCAAATGGAAAAATGTAATTGAAAAATTATCAGTCACAGGCTCGTCATCGGAGATATCTGAATGGGACCAGTACTTGTGATCAATAAAGTATAGTGAAGGTGACCTGTAATTAATTTTATCTTCGCCAAACAAAGTGTAGCCTGTCAAGTTTGGTTTGATTTCATCAGAAGTGTGGTCAGGCAAGGGGTTCTCCTTGGTGTATGCATCGTGTTGTTGCTGAATCTGTTTATATTTGGGACAAGCCCGCAATTCCTTATCAAAAAACTCTGGTGTCTTGGAAATCGCCGTGTCTCCTATCATATTTTTTTTTGAATATGTTTTAAAATGGGCAGGTTAACCAGGCTCTAAAACTCGTTTTGTTATTTCCGACATTCTTTCGGAAACAATTTATTATGCTACTAAAAAAGTTAGGCATCTGGGAAAACACCGAGGAATGCTGCCTTAGCCTTCTTGTCAATTACGTTACCGTGACACATAACAATGGTATTGAAATCCCAGTTGTTAATCGACTTCAAACCAGGAAGACTTGTGTTGTAACTGGAAAGCTTACGGAGGAAAAATCTACCAACCTTGCTTTCTGGCTGGAGGTATCTGGTAATAAAAGACCAGCCACTGTGTGGGTTGAATCCTTTCTTGTAGCCAGTTTCTGGAGAGTATTGTTCCAAAGTCACTTGGCCAGAAGTAGTACCTGGAACCCCCAAGTTGAAGAGCAAGTCAGCTTCGTAAATAGTCTTGTGGTTCTTGTCGAAAGTCACAATTTCCTTGTTGGCGTGGTTAGGCAAATAGACAAACTCAAAGTTGTCCAAGATAACCGAGTCCTTGATACCAATTTCTTGAAGAGCAGCTTTGTCAAGAACAACGTGGCCTTCTTTTGGTGTAAGCACGTAGTCAACCTTAACTACATCAACACCTTCAGGAGCAATCACCTTCATTTTGGGGTAAACCTCCTTGAAGGATTTAGCAGCCAAAGTATGCTCAGCGTCAGGAATAATCAAGTGGGTAACGTTGAAGTTGTCCTTAGTACCAGTCAACAATTCCAAACTCTTAATAGTTTCTGGGCCATATGGCAATGGCGACCAAACAACAACTTGGTTGCTGTAGTTAAAAAGAGCCATACGTGCCCCAAAGTTGAACTTGTCTGCACGCAAAAATGCAGAGGATGCAAGAACGGTGTTCTCGTTTAATTTTCTGTTGACGACTTGAAGATTGCTTGGGTAACCCATGATAAAATTGATAAGTTGGAAGAATGATAAGGTTTGAAAAAATGTGGAATTTTTCAGCCATTTAAAGACTTTTTTTTGATCTCAGCGATAACCGATTGCAAAGTTTGCATCCTTCGTGAGATTGCGTAGCTTACGAGCTCAGTCTCTACAACGCCTCTACAACGCCTCTAGAATGACTTCTAGTGTCACATTAAGAAGTATTTTTTAAGATGTAATGAGAATATACGAATAATTATGCTGCTGCTTACAAACTACAATAGTGTAAGCCATGCGCGCCTAGAAGGGTCTGCACCAAATTTTTTTGTTTCCTAGGCAATACATACGTCGTATATCACAAACGGCTCATATTCGGTATCAACCAATGAGGCGTATTCATGTAAATTGCTCTTGGTCGAGAATCCATCGCCGCCCAAGTATCCAAACTTTTCTATCAATTCTTTTTTGGCCCGGTCCTGACTCTTGGAATTAGTTCCTTGAAACTTGATCAAAAAAAAATCAAACTGAGGTGGTAACCCGTACCTCAACACAGACTCAACGTAGACTCTAATAACCTTGATATGGAACCAAGATGCAAAAATGTCCGAGTATGCAGTTTTGGCTAAACGAGTAGCATCGTTCTTGGCTTTGGACTCGGTGGCTCTGGTCAAATCAAACTCCTTTCTCAAGTTGTTCAAGGTTTCCTCGGAATATGTAAAGTCATTACGAGGATGCCACTTGTGTTCTCTGGCAGCATTGACAAACTCTTGCTGGTACTTTTTGAACAAAGTCACGGTGTAAAGAGAATACTCTTGGTCTGCAGCAATCTCAGCAGCCGATCTGGGGATGACAAACTGAGTCAATGTTTCGTACGAGTTCTTAAAGTCAGAAATCAAACTCTTGGGAACAGCAACAAGAATCGTGGTCAAGTGTTCCGAATCCAAAACAAAGTGTTCTGGTCTAACAATTTCATGTAATGATTTGATCGACAAATCACCGTTTTTCTTTCTATCTGCAGCGAGAAAGTTCGACTTGGCTGTTTGATAACCTTGGTACGTGGTTCTGACATCGTTATCTAAAGCAATAGCTTCGTCTGAGATCAATTTGATCAATTCACTGGTAGGCTTGTCCAATCTGTACTTGGCAGTGTTCCATTGGAATGTTTCAATGTATTCAAAAACAGACTTGGAGTTGACGACTTTGGTAGGATGGTCCGTTTCGGTCACAGTAGCCAAAATCTCAACAACTTTGGCAACAGACGTAGCTAATTGTGTATCGAGTTTGGCCAACTCGTCACTCTCTTGAACCAAGGAATCCAAAGTTCCACTCTGGAAGTCAGGGATGGTCAATTTATTCAAGGGTAATTTCCCACCAACCAATGATTGTTCCAACCACTCAGTAGCATTGGTGGATTTAGGGAGGGAAAGAGCCAAGTAGTTAGCAGACATTATACCTATCTCAATCTAGTTGTGTCCTTTCTCTTTTTATTAAACACAATGTGTTGTTTAAGAGGATAGCTTTTAAATTGATGATAAACCACTGGGTTGTTCCTCCTATCGCGTATTCCCCTGATTAGTTCATGGACGAACCAAAAGTTATCGCAGTAAATATCAGCATGATGTACCTACTGTGGCGTGCTCTAATTTACCCCGTATAACAGTCTGGTGCTTTCCGTAATGTTAAAGGAAGAAAGCAATTTATAAGATAAGTCAACTAAAAAAAATGTGTACATTATCTCTCAATTATCCTTTTCTAGGTTGTGATTGGGTACCATGTGTCTTGTTGTTGTTATAGCTCATGTGTCTCACCCCCTCAAAGTCAATGTATCCTGTAGTATTTTTATTTTTATTTTTGCGATGCGCTTGAAAAATTTAGGACAGAAAGATAACCTAGTTATATGACTAGATTTTGACTTACAAAAAGGTACTTCAAGAATGAGTAACACATTAGAGGTATGTATTTGAATTACTTGAGGATTTTAAAGTATTGAAAGCTAGCTACAAGGATCGTTGGTTTTGGTTATATCGTGTAACTTTATTACCTTTTGCTTGAAGGATGCTCTCGTACTTTTTATCCAATTCAATAAGAGAACTGGTTACTAACTGTTTCAGGAACGTCTCAAGACACACTCCAGTGCATTTGATGGGCTATTATCGTTAATCCCAGCAAAATACTACTACGATGATGCCACACAAGACCAATGGCAAGCCAAGAAGAAATCCAAGAAGGAGTTGCAACAGAACAAAAGGGCCAAGCTAGACCCCGATTCAAAAGACAATGCAGATGATTATGTTAACTCCCATGCCAGTGCCAGGGATGTGCTGGATAACAGAGCTAAAACTGCAACCAAGGTTTCTTTGCCTGGAAGTAAGTTTCCATCTGTACAAAAGGAAGTCCAATCGAAGAAAGAGGAAGGCGTTGATTCAGTAAATGAAGATGAAAGATCTGGATCTGGATCTGATACCAGTAGTGGAGATGAAGGTTCATTTATAAATGGTGGACTGTTGATATTTGATGATGATGGTAATGAAATTGACGATAACGAATCACAAAGTAATAAATTCGAAAAGAAGGAGGTAGTAAAGTCTAAGGCATCCAAGAAGACCTTAGGTCCTGAAGAACAAAAGAAGAGAGAAGAAAACTTGGCAAAGTTGAGAGAGAAATTATCTGCAAAGATTGGAGTTTTGAAAGAGAAGAGAAAGGCTCCAGGCAGCAAATTGCCAGGTGCTCCACAGTCAAGAGAGCAGATCTTGGCTGAACGTAAAAGAAAGGAGGAAATCAAGAAGCAAGAAAGATTAAAAAGAAAGCATCAAGAAATAGAGGATGAAGACGAAGAAGAAGACTCGGATACTGGTTCTGAAGATGAAAAGGAAGAAGATGAGGTATTGTATGGAAACATTGTGTTTAACGATGGATCCAGAGTAACATCAGACTTGAAGAAGCTTCGTAATACGGCGGAGAAGAGAAAGCAAAAGGGACCTGCCCAAAATGATCTTAAGGCACACTTGATGAAGTTGGAGCAAAAGAAGCAGAAACTTGCCCAGATGACACCAGAAGAACAAGAAAAGGTCAAGAACAAAGAAAAGTGGCAGAAGGTGATGGCACAAGCCGAAGGTGTCAAAATCAAGGATGATGAAAAGCTTTTGAAGAAAGCGATCAAGAGAAAGGAAAGACAAAAATTAAGAAGTGAAATAGAATGGAAGGAAAGAAAGCAAGTTGTGAAGGATACCGTTGCAGCACGGGCCAAGAGAAGAGAAGAGAACTTGAAGGCCAGAAGAGATAACAAGGGGAAGAAGGGCAAAAAGGCTCCCAAGTTGAGAAAATTCACTGGGGTGGTTAACAAGGCCGCTAATAAGAAAAAGAGAGCTGGTTTTGAAGGAAGTGCCAAGTCCAAAAAGAAGTGATATATTATAGAACACAAATCATCACCTTGTTCCAAGTAAATGTAGAACAAATTTCATGCTGGAAAGTAGAACGAAGAACGAGATTCGGGGCGTTGGTTTCAGCCTGTATCTAAATCGTGTCTTTTTTTCTAAGCAAACAAAAATTTTCGAGCATTTTTCGACCCTGTTTCTACAAAAATCATCTTTTTCTTATCAATTGAATAATCCACAGTTGTTGAGTTGAATAAATTTATTTTGATAATCATGTCTTTTCCAGAACAAGCAAAGAAATTTTTGGCTCACATCGATAGAGTACGTCTGAATATTTGTGCCATTGGTTGATGGCCACAAGGATTACACCACACTCCTCACAACCGAAATACTAACCCTTTTTTTAGCAAACTGCTGGCCACAGTGTCTTGCATCAATTCGAAAGCCAAACCGGTTTACCAAGATCCTACGCTGTTTTAAGTTTTGTCGGTGTCTACTTTGTCATTATCTTCTTGAACCTCGGTGGTATCGGCCAACTCTTGTCTAACATTGCCGGTTTCGTTATTCCTGGTTACTACTCCTTAATTGCCTTGAACACACCAGGTACCGACGACGACTTCAAGTTGTTGACCTACTGGGTTGTCTTTGCTTTCTTGAATGTCATTGAATTCTGGTCCAAGGCTATCTTGTACTGGGTCCCATTCTACTTCTTGTTCAAGACCATCTTCTTGCTCTACATCGGTATCCCAACCTTTGGTGGTGCTACTCTCGTCTACAACTCGGTTATCAAGCCATTGTCTGAGAAATACGTCGGTGTTGGTGGTCAAGGTAGTGTTGCTAGTGAAATCGATGCTGCTGCTGAAGCTGTTTCTACTTCGGTGCAAATTTGAGCAAGCTATTCCTATGGTGTGTGTTCCCTTACATATTAAAAAAAATGCCATAGTTAAAGGCTGATTTTTTTTCATGTGGAATCACTTCTTAACAGTAACCGAAAGTGTATATTTTTAACTAGTATTTTTATGTGCTTGCTACTCTGGTTGGTCCCTAGAATGAATCAGTCGTTTCTTTTCTCTTTTTTGGAAGGTGTGATTTGAAAGGGCAGATCCCAATCCGGATCTCCAAGCTCAGCTGCATCACAGTTTAATTCTATTACATCATCAGTAGCACAAATTATGTAGAGATCATTGGTCGATAATAGAACTCTAACGAGCTCGTACCGAGTATAGTCAGGATCAAACAACATTCTCTCGAGTCTCTCGGACCATCTGCCTATTCTGGTAACTGGAGTAAGTTGAATATATCTTGGTTTAATAAAGATCTGACCCACCTGACCGGCTTTTAATTTGCATGTGGTATCACCTGAAAGCCGGGCTGTGTTATCTAATCCAATACCCAATTTCACTCCTGCCGTAAGTCTCAATAACCCTAAACCTCCAGTTGCACTAACCCCTTGACTTTCAAAAAAGTTAAGTTTATTTGCAAGTGAGTATGTAAACCCCACCGATCCGTCTTGGCCATATTCCTGTGATTGGCAAGAACTGACCGGAATTATACCTGGATATTCGATTACTACTGGATCCTCACTGGTGCTTTCAAACCATTCATCATTTGACACTTCTTTCTTGTTAAAAAAATCTATAAATTGACCAAACACACTTTTGTAGTCTTGTTTATTGTCTGTGCTGTAGCTATCAATATTATGATTATCTTCAATTTTAGGCTTTTTAGTCAAGAAAGTGCCGGATTGTTTTAAAAAAAATGTGACGTTTTCAGCAAACTTGGAGTCTGATGATATCAGTTTTGAGTATTTGTGCTCCCATGCTTGCATATTCTCGAATTCGATAACTTCCATTGCTCCTGTGACAGCAATGCAGAATGCTAAAGCCTGAATAAATTTCATCTTGTACAAACTTGCTTGTGACTTGGTTTCTTCTTTCTTCATAGTCTACATTTTTATGATATTTATTAAAAGTATAAGCATATTGAAAATTTAAGCATAATAATCATTACCTGTGATTATACCAAATGATTAGATTTATTTTTTAAGGCATTCAAACTACCCCTCCATTAGCTTTCCTTCTATTAAACAGTTTAAATCGATGTTAAGATGGTTAGCAATTATGGTTTGTTTTCTTTTGTGGAGAATTAAGAGTCTGGAAACATCCATTTCGCACTAAAAAGTCACCTTCCAAGCACCTGAAAAAAAAAACTAGGCGTACAGTGAAAAGAAAAATTCGGCCCTTGCATCTGCATAGAACACGGAGAAAAAAAAAAGGATGCGTGACTACAGGACAAAAAAAAGATAAAACAGGTCATCGCTTGTAAGGATGGAAAATACATCGCCACATGGAGGTAAAGGGAACGTATCTGTAACCGGGATAGTGATCATATGACGTGTTTTGATATGACAACGCACTATTTTCAGGTTTTTTTACGCAGGAGAATGCCCCATTTATTGTATTGTAGAGGTATACAAACCCGATGACGTAAACCGAGGGCAACTCAGCCGCGTTTCGTGTATCAGGTTGGTACTTTAGACGACGAAACAGAACCCAATTCGTGAGGGCTACAAAAGACCACAAATCTAAGAAAGTTACAGATACGGAGTGAATTTGATCCAATGAATCAATACCTTGTAACCATAAGCAATCCTAATCTTTCGTGACCCCCAGCTCCTCTTTGGGTCTCTATCGTGTGTTGCATAAAAACCGTAAAACCTTCTCGGTTGAGGGACTGCACGTAAATGTACATATTACAACATAAAGAAGATCCTTGCTGGTCTTCTTCCTCCCGGAATTAGAAACCGGAATACGGTAATGCAAAAAATAATAACACACATCGAATTTCAGGTATAATTAAATAAATACACCTTTCCTTTCATATCTCTCAAGGATTCACTAGAGTATTTACCAACAAAGTAGAACTATTGTCAGTATGGCTGGTTCTTCTCCAAGTGACGATGCGAACCCAAACACATCGGTATCGCAGTTTTTGTCCACATTCATTCCAACGTTTGTGATCTTTGTGGTATTCCTTATTTTGTTTATTGTTATCCGTAAGAAACAACCAAGAGTCTATGAACCACGTCACGAAGTCGACTCTTTACCAAAAGACTTGAGAACGGATGAAACTCCCCGTGGTGTTTTCTCTTGGATTCCTCACGTCTTGAAAAAGCCCGAATCCTTCATTATCCAACAAACAGGGGTTGATGGCTACTTTTTTATTAGATTTTTGTTTGGATTCGGTGCTATTACCTTTATTGGTTGTTTCATTACTTGGCCAATATTGTTTCCATTGAATGCTTCCAACTCTAACCAGTTGAAAGGACTTAGTTCCATCTCGTATGCTAACCTTAACGTTCACCAACACAAATGGAGACAGTTGGCTCACATCTTTGTCTCGTGGGTCTTTTTTGGTTCAGTCATCTTTTTGATTTACCGTGAATTAGTCTACTACACCACCTTCAGACATGTTGTTCAGACCACTCCATTGTACGACTCGTTATTATCTTCTAGAACCCTTTTGTTGGCTGAAATTCCTGACTCAATTAACGATGAAGCTACTTTGCGTGAGAACTTTCCAACTGCAACCAATCTTTGGTTTGCTAGAGAGTACAAGGAATTGCAAGAAAAGGTTAAGGAGCGTACTAAGTTGGCAGATAAGTACGAGGGAGCCCTTAATAAGGTGATCAACAAGGCCGTCAAGACTAGACTTAAGGCTATCAAGAAGGGCAAGCCAGTTCCTGAACCAGCTGATGATATTGACAAGTACTTGAAGGATGGTAAGAAGAGACCAACTCACAGATTAAAATTCTTGATTGGTAAGAAAGTTGACACTTTGAACTATGGTGCAGAACATTTGGGTGAGTTGAACAAGGAAATTAAGGAATTACAAGAAGACCACAAGTCTAACAAAAAGGTTCCTTCTGTCTTTATTGAATTTCCTTCTCAGTTGGAATTGCAAAAGGCTTACCAAGCAATTCCTTACAACCGTGACTTTAAGGGTGTTAGAAGATTCAATGGTTTAGCCCCAGACGATATTATTTGGGAAAACTTGTCTTTAACAAGAAACAAGAGATATGTTAAGAAGATTCTTGCCAACACTATTTTGACATTGATGGTTATCTTCTGGTGTATCCCAGTTGCTGTTGTCGGTGCTATTTCTAACATTAACTTTTTGATTTCGAAGGTTCACTTTTTGAAGTTTATTAACCACTTGACTCCAAAGTTGCAGGGTCTTATTACAGGTTTGTTACCTGTTGTTGCTTTGGCCATTTTGATGTCTTTGGTTCCTCCATTCATTAAGAAAATGGGTAAGGTCTCCGGTTTGCTTACTGTTCAACACGTTGAAAGTTACTGTCAATCTTGGTACTTTGCTTTCCAAGTCGTCAATGTTTTCATTGTGATGACTCTTGGTTCTGCTGCAACTTCTGTTGTTCCGCTGATCATCGACAACCCAACCCTGGCTTTGCAGATGTTGGCCAACAAGATTCCAAATGCTTCTAACTTTTACATTTCTTACTTGTGTTTGCAAGGTTTGACTGTTAGTTCTGGTCTCTTGTTGCAACTTGTTCCATTGATCTTGGCACAATTCTTGGGTAAAATCTTGGATGGAACTCCAAGAAAGAAGTGGAAGAGATGGAATATTTTGGGTCAACCAGGTTTTTCTACCTTGTACCCAGTTTACCAGCTTTTGATTGTAATTGCTTTGTCCTACTCAATCATTGCACCATTGGTTTTAGGTTTCACTGCCGTCACCTTTATCTTGATTTACTTGGCTTTCATTTACACGTTGACTTATGTCTTGCAGCCTAACACTCATGATGCGCGTGGTAGAAACTATGCAAGTGCATTGTTCCAAATGTTTGTCGGTTTGTACTTGGCTGAAGTTTGTCTCACTGCTATGTTTGTTTTCGGAAAGAACTGGGTTGGTGTTGGTTTAGAAGGTGCTTTTATTGTGTTCACCGTGGTTGTTCACTTGTGGCTCAAGTGGAAATTCTTGCCATTGTTGGAAACTGTTCCAATCTCTGCTATCAAGTATGCTTCTGGTGACCCAACATTCACCTATCCAATGCATGATCAAGGTAGAAAGGAAATCCAAATTGAAGGTGAGAACTACTGGCAAGGTGGCAACCAATTGGGCTTAAATAGCACCCCTGCGCAAGCTTCCATTCGTAATGAATCCGAGGCCAGTGAAGCCAAGGCTGAATCGGACTCTGAGAAGAAGAATGAAGCTGGTCAGTTTGACAGTGAACTTGTTGCTGAGCAAAGTAATAGAAATGCAGTTTTTGGTGCACCACAGAAATCTGCTTCGTGGTTTAAGAGATTTTTCCAGCCAAAGACTGAAACATTTGATTTGATTCGTGCCCTTATGCCACAGGCATACTACAACTACATTGAGTACAATGACGATTTCCTCAAGACTGCTTACGCTGATCCAGCTGTGACTAACGAAGAACCTCACATTTGGATCACCAAAGATGAAATGGGATTGTCAACCATCCAGAAGAACAAGGCTTTGGATAATGGTGTTGACGTTTGTGACGACAATGCTACCTACAATGAAAAGGGTGGTATTGTTTACGAAGGCAACCCACCTTCATACGAGGAGGCTTTGAGAATCTAATTCCGATTGAAGGAATTTACTTCATCAGTGTATTTATATTTTTGTTCTTATTAGTTGAATCAATTGTATTTTAATCCATTTTGCTACTTACAGAATAGTATGTACCTGTTTTTTAGTTGACAAAAATGTACAGTTTGAAGAATTGAAAAATGTATTATTCAATCGTCAGTAGAGAGTGATTGCTGATTAATTCTTTTCAGACAACTTGGGAGGGTTGGGGCCATCCGTAAACAGAGGCAATTCTGAACTGGATGACGATGATTCTGCTGGTGCATAAGCAAGCTCATGGTTTGGTGGTGTACCTGTGGGTCTTTGTGCTCGATTCATGAAATTAGAAGTTGGGGTTCTTGGAGTTGTTGGTGGAGGGCCACTTGGCCTATAAAAGTCTTCGTCTACGTCGGGAGTGTGTGCATCTGTGTTGTCGGGGTGACCTGGAGGTGGACCCAACGGGCGGTCACCTTCGTTCTCGTCTGTGATTGTCAATGGAAGATTGGTTGATAATGGAGCTCCATTACTAGAAATACTTTCTTGTCTATGATGAGCCGGTTGTGGGGGAGCCATGCTGGCAGTCTTTGCATTAGGGTTGGCATGGAACTCTCCCAGGTTATCGTAGTAACCCATGTCGTATTCGTTGGCAGTTGCAGTGTAGGTAGGAACGTAGGCAGAGGGTAAGTCCGGGTCACGGGAATGGTCTGGTTGGTTATACTGAGTTTGAGATTGTCTGTAGGAAGGTGGAGTCAACCAACGTGTACCGTAGATGGGCTGGATCCCATGCTGTGACCGTTTCTTGTTGACTCGAATGGTACCAACAACCACAATAAGGATAAGGACAACAAAGATGGCAAAGAAAGCCCATCTGGCGCCACCGATGGTCCACCCAGTATTGCTATCAAAGTCTCGCTTATTAATAAACATTTTCCTTTGGTTCAGGGTTCAATAGAACACAATAGAAGAATAGAATCAAAGAATGAATCTATTGGAAAGGTCTTCTTTCTTGAAGTAGCCCTCTCTAGTCTAAAAAGATGCGATCTGTTGATCAGTTCTTTTTTTTTCGCTCTCTCTATTTCTCCAGAAAAGGTAGTTTGAGAATAAGGAAAGCCACGCCGATATCCAATTTTTTCTTGATGATCTAATACATTAAATAATTCTGTGGACGACACAGCCCGGGAACTAGTGATAATATGCAAAAAAAAAGCAATGATGAGCAAACAAGGCTTATAATTGATATTATTTTCCACGGATTCTCGTGGTATCCCCACTAGTCAATTTGCACATTACGGAAATACGATTGTGTATCGAAGGCAACATCACCAGATTAAGAACCTAGGTGGCAACCTAAGCCAAATTCTCGCCAAAAAATAACACAATCTAATTTTTTTTTTTTTCGTAACCATAACAAGCAGATAAAAAAAACTAGTCAGATACGAACAATTTGAAGTCCCACTTATTATTTATCAAACAGGAAATTGATTGCAAAAGATAGGAAGCTACAACTTACAAACACCCGTGATAATAAACCAAGTCTCTGGTAAGAACACAAACAAGTAACCTAGAAGATCTAATTGGTAACTTAAAACAAAAGATCAGTTAACCATTACTGTATGAAGCACTCCTTGAAATTACTGACGTGCTACGCACCTCAGCAGACAACAGTTTTGTTAGATTACAAGCTGTAAGTAATACCCAGTTTTATCTAGTGATAGTTCAATGTCTAACCTTTCAGAACTAGATGTACTCGAACACACTTGGTTTCTGTGTTGTTGGAAATTTACCGCCAAATTCAGGACCAGGTTTGCCAAGGCACATATCAATTGGTGTTGAAATTGCCGCGAAAATACACATCCAAACACATAGAAATACCCCAATTATCTGGTTCTAAAGGATCATACGACTTCCACACGGCAGTAAAAACGTTGAAACTAGTTATTAACCAAGTACACTCTGGTGCACCTACAACAGTACGTGATCTCTACTATCACGATATCGATCTTTACAAGAGCCAAAGTGTTTGTGCGCGCTACTTACAGCTAATTGCTCACGATTCACTTGGATTGTCACTTGAGGATGATCTTCAGATATATCCATCCCAAAAGGGAATGGTATACGGCAAGGGTGTTTTCAAGTTTGATAAGAAAACCCTAAAACTTGATTACTCAGATGACCCAATTCTTATTCCATTGGTACATTCACACCAAGTAGAATTGGTGGACCAAACGTTGGTGATTGTATTAGAAAAAGAAGCCGTTTTTAAATCATTTTGCAAATATGTCGCGGCTCAAGCACAAGAAATTGCTATCAATATTGTCGTGATTACCGGGAAAGGGTTCCCTGATAACCTCACCAAGAAGTTTGTCCGATGTTTATCATATAATGAAACCCATTGCATTACAGCATTTGCCGATGCAGACGTTTACGGGATGAATATTTGCAAGCAGTACAAACTAGGAAACCTGAAACAGAAGTTGCAAAATATCAAGGTGGAACAGCTAGGAGTATTTTTATTGGATTTCACTCACGACTGGTCGTACTTAACTCCACGAGATTTCCGAATGCTGGTGGGATTTCTTAAACAAATTGTTGAGTTAAGTGAGAAATACGAAAAAGATAAATCAATTCAACACTGGAAACGTGAGTGTGCACGCGGGATTTTCCTTATGCTTAAATCTGAGATGAATACGTTGGATCAAGATGGTGTTTCTCTCAATTCGTACATCTTGAATAAGGCGATTGCGAAATATAATGTGACTTGAGGAACCCAAACATACTTGATTTGATTTGCAGATTAGCATGGCAAAACCCACAAACTAAATCGTGAAAATTACAGAAATTGCAAAAATCGCATACAAAAAAAAATGACAGATTATGTTACACGCCTGCGTGCGTGCGCGCGGCAGGGGAACATGCCAACAAAAATTGTCGACTAATTTTTCCAGTCTGATTTCTAGCTTGTCAAACAGCTTTCACTTAAACATGTCCTACACTACTCGTCAAGTCGGTGCTGCCAACACTTTGGAATACAAGGTTTTCATTGAAAAGGATGGTAAGCCAGTCTCTCCTTTCCACGACATTCCATTGTATGCCAATGAAGAAAAGACTATCTTAAACATGATTGTTGAAGTTCCTAGATGGACCAACGCCAAGTTGGAAATCTCCAAGGAACAAAAGTTGAACCCAATTATTCAAGACACCAAGAAAGGTAAGTTGAGATTTGTCCGTAACTGTTTCCCACACCACGGTTACATCCACAACTACGGTGCTTTCCCACAAACCTGGGAAGACCCAAACCAAACTCACCCAGAAACCAAGGCCAAGGGTGACAACGATCCTTTGGATGTTTGTGAAATTGGTGAGAAGGTTGCCACCGTCGGTGAAGTCAAGCAAGTCAAGGTCTTGGGTGTCATGGCCCTCTTGGATGAAGGTGAAACTGACTGGAAGGTCATTGTCATTGATGTCAACGATCCATTGGCCAACAAGTTGCACGACATTGAAGATGTTGAAACTCACTTGCCAGGTTTGTTGAGAGCCACCAACGAATGGTTCAGAATCTACAAGATCCCAGACGGTAAGCCAGAAAACCAATTTGCTTTCTCCGGTGAATGCAAGAACAAGAAGTACGCTGAGGAAATCGTCAACGAATGTTCTGAAGCCTGGGAAAAGTTGATCAAGGGCGTAGCTACCGACTCCAAGGGTATTGACTTAACCAACACCACCTTGTCTTCCACCCCAACTTACTCTGACGTTGCTGTTGCTGAAATCCCTGCTGCTGCTCCAGCTCCTGCTGCTCCAATTGACAAGTCTGTTGACAAGTGGTTCTTCATCTCTGGTGCTCACTAATTTAATCAGTTATCGTAACTTTCAATAAAAGCAAAAAAAAACAAATTAAAACTTATTTTAGTTGATAGTACTGCAAGGTAAGTTGTATCGGATCCTCGAGCTAAGTGTGGCTGCGGGGCACTGGCCCCGTTCCACTTCCAGTTTCGGATATTATACACATCTGTAATTACCTCCATAATGCAAAACAATACGGCAGTGCTTAGTTATTGCGAAATCAGAAAGTTGCAATTAGTAATGTCAAGATTTCTTTTTAGTTTACGGAGATCGTCTCCAAGATTTCACGTAATCCGCTTATGTCCATTTAAATCCGCAAGATTTTTTATTTTATTTTATAGATTCGTCTGCAACATATAAATAAATATGTTGGCAGAGAGCCTTATCTTTCAAGACATTGAACTTGGAATACTATAACAATTCTAATGTCTAAGGAAGTTGTGATTATTGGTGCCTCTTTTGCAGGTATTCATGCTTTTAAAGCTCTTTTGTCAAACTCATCGGGAGTCACTGTGAATGTTACTGTTGTGGCCCCATCCGAACAAGCTTTTCTTGTTCCTGCCACTCCCAGACTTTTGACTGAAGAACATAAACCAGAAGAAGTATTGAAAGACATTCCAGAGGTTTTGAATAAGTACACCAAACCAACTGCTCATTCATCAAAGTTTGTAAAGGGTTATGTTGACAAGGTCGATTTGGACCAGCAGACTATTGTCGTTCAAAAGGATGGACAGGAAGTCAACTTAAGATATGACTATTTGATCATCGCTTCAGGAGCAAGATCTATTCATCCTGCCTTTAAGTTGAGTAATGATAAGGACCACAAATTTACTATTGATGCTATTCGTGAGCTCGCTAGTTCTATTAAGGCTGCTAAAACTATTGCTGTTGTTGGTGGTGGTTCAACTGGGGTTGAGGTTTCTTCCGATATTGCTTACGAATTCAGAGACAAAAAGAAGAAGGTATCTTTGTACACTGGTTCAACGGCTCCTTTGGCTGGCTTGACTGACTCTGTTCGCTCCAAGGCAAGCAACAAGTTAGCCGAGCTCAATGTCGAGGTTATCAACAACCTTAAGTCCAGCTCTATTGATGGAAATGTTATTACCTTTGAAGACGGATCGACCAAGAAGTTTGACTTGGTGATTCCAGTATACAAGCTGACTCCTAACACTGAGTTCTTGAATGGTTACAATTCCGTGCTTGACAAACGGGGATTCATTATTACTGACGAATATCTTCGTGTTAAAGATTACAACAATGTTTTTGCATTGGGTGATGTTGCTGCAATTGGCCGTCAATCTCTCGTGGACCTCACGTATGTCCAAGATGCTGTTTTCAAGAAAGCAATTAATAAGGAAATCTTTATACAACTGACTCTGCTTAAAGCATACAGTCAACCATCCACTAGTATTTTTGTGCCTGTGCTGAGAAATGGTGGTGTTGGTATGGTGTTTGGATGGAGTGCTCCAAGTTTCCTTATCAAGACGTTCAAGTCCAAAACATATTTAATTCCAAAACGTGATGGGTTACTCGGGTAATTTTTGTATGTGTTTTTTTTTTTATATTCGTTACCAGTCAAAGTCGTCTCTAGTCAGTTTAGTGTAGCTATAAACCTAATTTATTACGTGGTTTATATGTTATATTGTTTAGTCATCGTGTGAAGTGTTGACGCGGTTGTGTAACAAAAAATAAAAATAATAATGAATTTTTATTACTAACCTTTATGACTTGAAGAGGGACATGGATGCTTGGAAGCAAATCGGCTCGAATGATAGTGATATAGCTACTGAATATTCATCTTTGACATCTGTTCTTCAAGCAAATGGTATCACGACTGTTGATTTATTGTCGTGTGACAATATCACGAACACCAATCAATCTCTTTCCCACCTTTCACAACTTTCAGGCAGATCAATTAGAGAATTGGAATCATATATACAAGTGTTAAGAGCTCAAATAGAGACAAGGCCCACGCGTCTTCGAGATATTACTAAGTTTAAAGAGGAAGATCGATTCATAAAAACGGGATTGACGAGCATAGATGAACAATTGGGTGGAGGGGTTCCTATTGGTGATATTACGGAGATATTTGGTGCAAGTGGCTGTGGGAAGTCTCATTTCTTGAACCAGTTATCACTCCAGTGTCAATTGTCTTCAGAGAGAAAGGAATGTATCCATATTGCCACCGAATCGTTTCTAGAAACAAAACGTCTCAAAGAAATGCAAGATTCATATATCAAAGCGGGAAAGGAAGTTCTGATGGATAATATCTCCTACATCTACTGCCAGGACCTAGAAAGCCAAGATCATATATTGTATACGCAATTACCTATCAAACTAGCTCAAGGTGAAGGTCGATTCAAGATGGTTATTATTGACAGTATTACTCAGCATTTAAGACGTGAGGATGCTCTTTCTAACTCTAGCTTTCTTCGCAAGAGAATTGAATCACAAGAAGAAGAACTTAAGAATTGCAAGGATTTCCAAGACATAAAACATCAGCATCTAGCACAATTAAAGAGATTTCACAAGTCAGAAAAGTATAACAATAGAATAATGAGGTATCATTACTTACACTTGTTGCATAGACATTTCGTTCGCTTGGCTCAAAAGTATAACTTGGCTATTGTTCTAATCAACCAAGTTAGTGACTTTGCAACTGATGAATCCACTATCAACGATGACTACTACGGAGAAAACGATCCGCTAGGTTTAGATTTTCAGACATGTATCAGTAGTGGATGGGATATGCGTGCACTCTTTAAAAGGTATGAGCTGCATTATGATACTCCAGTGCAGATAAGTACAAAGAACATCGAGATCTTAGAGATGGAGCTTCAAAATGCTTTCTCGGCTGATAACAAAAGACAAAAGGGGGATACTGAAACAGATCCTAGACATAGAAACACTGACGCTGAACTTGACTTTCAATCAATCCAACAAGATCTTCAAAAATTGCATAAACTTAAAAACATAAGAACAAAGAAACACGTTCCAACATTAGGATATACTTGGAGCAAACGGGTCTTAAACAGAGTGATTCTTATGAAATTTTACAAGCCACTTCTAGCCAAACCTGATTTTCAACGAATTGATTCAGAAACTGGATTAAGCTATGATGAGCTCTGCGAAGGTTTTAATGCAACCCAAAGTAATACTCCCATCACAGGCAAGAGAAAATATACTCATGATGTACCACTTGAGTCGCACATAAATGGCTGGTTGGTAGAAAGGTACGCAAGAGTTGTATGTACTCAGTACAATACTTGTACCTTCTCTAACAAGAATGTCGAATTCAAAATTACGGAGGGAGGGCTTAAGGAAGTGGTCTAGAAATTGACTCTGATTCGTTCTGTGCGTCTTTGTGTGATATTATTGCCACATGGAGTGATGCAAGAGTGTATATACCTCATGCGTGCGAAGAACAAAAAAAGATAATCACCTAAACAACGAGACATGTGTTGAGTATCGAGCTTGAAATAATTACAATCTACATTTAAGCGACGTTAACTATGAAGGTATGTCTACATTTAATAATTCTGTGGATAGAATTATAATTTTTTCCATTCCATCTTAATATCCGCTATATTAGTGGGTCAATTTTGATAATGTGAAATTGTTGAATGACCGTGTCGCAACTAACCACTTTATTAGTTTATTGATGAGGTTGATATCGAATTGGTAAACCAAGAGCTAAACTTTCATTCACAGGATAATAATCTTGTGATAAAGGGTGGATGTGATTTATTTACCACGAAACCAATTGGCTCCGACCGAAAGCTATTCAAAACAATTGATAAACACTTGGATCAGATTTTAGAAGACAACCAATTATCAAGATCGATGGAGCGTGACCGTCAAAACTCAATGATCTCCTTATTGGGTAGCAGCAATGCCAGTCCTCCCACTTTAAATGGAAGTTTATCTCAAAGAAGAGGAAGTCAGTATGAAAAAGACAGAAGAGAAAGTAATGTACTGGTGAATTTTAACAGAACATCATTTTCTTCATCTGTAAACAAAGACTCTGCACTCCTGAAATCATTAAGTGAGGGCATTGCGCAAGACAATGACAATTTGGATGAATCCCCATTTGGACCATTGAAGAATGTCACAACAAGAAAAACCTTTGCATATCTTATTGCAATCTTGAATACATCTTATCCAGATCATGACTTTTCGAATCTTCAGCCTACTACTGAGAATTTTCACAGAATACTGAATGCTGAGGAATTGATGAATCGTTTTAATAATATCATGATATCACTAGGAAAGAAAGAGCATTTATTGAACTGGATATGGGATACTGTCAATGTTTACATGGATATTATTCCTTCAAAAACATCATCTCCACAGCTAATAGCACAGAATGGAAATGGTTCACGGCATAATAGTTTCAGTGGTGTAAATTCTAGGCATAATTCTATTTCTGGAAATAATTCACCCCCTCAGCAAAATGCTGCTTTTGATAATTGTCAAATTTACCAGTTTCAACCCTCCGATGAATCCATTTTAGAAGACTTGAACTACCCTTATCAAACCATGTGGTCATATTATTGGTTCATATATAATAGAAAGAAGAAGAGGGTTTCTTTTATCTACTTAACTGCTATTAACAAAATTCATTATTCGATGGTGAATAGCAATCAGAACAATAATTACACCAGAAGTATTAACAATAGCAACGGAAATAACGATTCTGGCGATGTTGATGTTGACGATGATGTTTATTTGGACGAGTACATGGATGAAGATGTAATTATTGATGTTGATGGAGATGATGACAATAACGATATTGTTGGCGACATTGAAATTTAATAATTATTTCATTCTGTAACAAATATAATTACTTCTGAAGGTAAAACGTTAAGGATGTTTGGCTAGAACACTTGAACGTGAATGCTTCTCATATTTAAAGTCCACCCATGTGTGGCATTCTGATTGTGAATTTATCTTCTAGGAATGTTATCCGGGATGTATTTATAATGACTTCCCAGGCAATTTCCAAATCGTTGCCCTACTCTACTATATCTTGGCCGATTGATTTTCGGGTATTTTATTGTAAGCTTTGCAGCATAATTGGTGTTGAAAATTGAACGTTTTGGGATTCAAAATGACATGATAAACCTAAGCTCTGTACACTGTTCCATTTTTTACAAGCTGTTCATTAGGATGTCCTTTGGAGGGCATCTAAAGGATTTCAGTAGAGGAGGAATAAACATCGATAACTGTAGTAATATGGTAGCTGGATTCCATAAACTTTGAAAGGGCCCATTAGGGCAAGCATAAAAGTGATTCATGAATTTGTTAAGGTAAGCATCATGAATCACCTTTCCGAATGGTAATTGTATTTTCAATATTGTGGTGGTGAAAAATGTACCAAAACCTTATCTGGCTAATCGAGCTACTTATATTTCAAGCCCATTGTGAAGCCTCTTCTTCCTAGTTCTATGATAATTGATCATGTTATAGCATATTGTAAGCCACAACTTGGACAAAGCCAAAACTTCGAGTTCTATTGGCAAACCAACCGATCTTAAGGACTTGTATCGTGGACCGTTATTTGGTGAATCATTATGTTTGAAAAATTACAATTTTTTTGAAAAAACATAAATTTTGAGTAGTTTTATAATGAAAGTAATGATTGAAGTACAATGCAGTTCTACTGTTTTTAGATTTCATTTAGTTGGTGTACATTAGCTGATTCTTTTATTGATTTGCTTTACCTTACTTCTTCTGGATAATGTATTCATCATCTCAAGCTACATACTCATAGGGCAACGTGCTCGATGCTCTTCTATGAAGACTCCTCAATTGTGGTTTATCACGTGCACATTTTATTTTTCTTGGTGAATTTGTTGTGGAGTTGAATATGTGGGAAAATCGAATTGATAGAAAAACACCATACAATGTCTTTAGCAACTGAGGTCTATTTTACATTAAATGATGGATATAAAATTCCAGCATTGGGATTGGGAACTGTTCCACCCGAAGATCCAAGTGAAGTAAAGAACCAAGTCATTACGGCAGTCAAAGCTGGCTATCGTCATATTGATACAGCCTGGAAATATGGCACGGAGAAATACGTCGGAGAAGCACTCAAGGAGTTGTTTGATAACAATATTGTGAAGCGTGAAGATTTATTTATAACTACGAAGTATTGGCCATCACATTATGACAGACCAGAGGAATCATTAGATGAATCGTTATCTGATTTGGGCCTTGATTATGTTGATTTATTCTTACAACATTGGCCAGTGGCTTTCCAATCAGGAAATGGCTTATCACCAATTCCAAGAGATTCCAATGGGAATATCCTTTTTGATGATGACCCTGTGGATGGAACAAAATTTATTGAATCCTACCAAAAGTTAGAGAAGGTATTGGAGACAAGAAAGACTAGATCCATTGGTGTTTCCAACTATTCAATTCCTAAGTTGCGTCAATTATTGGAAGTTGCAACTCATAAGCCAGTGGTTAATCAAGTTGAATATCACCCTCAGTTACCCATTAAAGAATTAATTCAATTTAACAAGAACAATAACGTTTTGATTGTGGCATACAGTCCAGTGGGAAGCAATGGAGCTCCTGTCTTGAAAGTACCTCTTATTAAGGAACTTGCCAAAAAGTATGATGTCACGGAAAATGAGATTGCACAAGCATATCATATCTTAGAAGGAAGACCAGTTCTTCCCAGATCTTCCAATTTAGAGAGAATAAAAACAATTATCAGATTGCCGCAGTTGACAAAAGAAGAACTTGAATCACTTTACCAAGTTGGCTTTGACAATCCTGTTCGTTATATTAACGAAGATTGGGGTATTGGAATAGGCCTAAAATATTGGGCAAATGATAATCTCAGTAAAGAGTTTTCTTAATTTTGCAAGTCTAATAAATGTTAAAATTAATCTATAAATACAATATCATATATGTCGATGTTACGACTGCTCATTACTAGGTTTTTTTGAAGGTGGATCAATGTCGGAAGCTGAAAGCTTGCGCTTGGTAGAACTAGAATCTGTCTTCACACCTGAATTATCGCTGGAAACCTTGAGTATTCTAGTATTCTGCTTTTCTCCATCAACTGTTCTAAAATAAGGTTGACATCTCCAATACGGAATAGTTCTATAAGAACCACCCCAGGATTCTTTCTTGTCATTGATAGTTATGACATCTAATTCGTTTATGTCAGGTTTTGCAAATATTTCATTTACTATCGTCTCAACTTGAACCACAATAGATTCCCAATCGTCAAAACTTGCATGAACACTGGTTCTTCCAATTACTGGTCTTAATTCTTTATGGATGCATAAGAAAGCATGCAAAAGTTTGAAAAAATGAGCCTTCATAGCATGCTTCGATGCAACACCAGGACATGACTTTACAATCTCGAAGTATTCTCTAAGCATGACATCAACTCTTGCAAATTGCTTTTCCTTATCCTCCGTTTTTGTCCAAAACACACCTGGGTTATACAAATTACCTTCTGCAGACATAACTGCATCACAGAGCGTTTGCTCCTTGCATCTTTCAAGATCATCTGGGTATAGTATATTTCCATTGGCAAAAAATACCTGATCCTTGGGTAAGTTTTCTCTCAAGAACCTCAAAATTTTCCAATTTGCTAAGCCAGTGGCTTGACCCTTCATGTCTCTTGTTCTTCCATGAATTGTGATAAATTGGGCTCCTGCGTCTAGAACCATCTTTGCGTACTCTAATGACTTATCCCAATCATCATAAACTCTGATCTTGGCCGTTACAGGAACCTTCAAATTATCATGCAAAGTTCTAATCAACTTGTGAACTAAATCCCAATCATCCATCAAGAAAGCACCATATTTTCCTTTCTTTGCAATACCTTGTGGACACCCTAAATTCAAATCTACTGCATCACACTTGTCCTCTATCTTCTTCGCTGCAGCCAACAAGTATTCTGGGTCATTAGCACAAAACTGGACTACTAATGATCTATCGTGTTCCTTATCACCATCCCACTCACTCCACATATTATTGAAGTATTTCTCATCATTGGCAAATAACCGAGCATGAAACATGGGCGTATAACATAACTCTGCTCCGTATCGCCTAGAAAGAATTCTCCAAGCCAATTCTGATTGATCAACCATAGGTGCGACAACAGTTTTTGGCTTTCCAATCGAGTCATATAATTCTCTTCCGTTCTTCTTTGCTTGAACTTGAGTCATATTGAATATTGCTCTAAATAGTGACGAATTATTGATCTTTTTTGCCCAAAAGTTACGGTACATCAATGAGAATGATTTTGAGAGATGAGATTTTTTTACTATCAACAGGCCTGCACACAAAACTCTATCAGATTACTAAAGAGATTTAGAGAAGGTTAGCCAAATTGAGCCGTACAAAAGTGACCCAAAAGTATTGTACCTCTAACATAGAGAACAACCAACACCTCAAAATATTTTTACCGAGTATTTAATAATATTTTTGGACAGATAATAATATGCTAAGAACCACAAAGTGCAAGGACAGGGTATTTTGAGAACCAGATCAATGGTGTAGATTTTTCTCCGAGAGCACTAAATTTCGTTCAATCTGATCTTTACACATTTTCGCCGAACCATGGCTCGTACTTCTGCTATCAAGTATATCATAAAATACCTAGCGATGATTAAATATTTATTATGGACTTTGTTTTAGTTGCTGTATTTTCAGTCAAACCAAAATGCCTGTAAATCACTTTAAGATCAAGATTAACTCACCTCGAAAACACTTTCAGAATGTAAATATTCTTGGTATATAAAAACCATTAAAAACATGCTTTAGTACCCCTTAAAAAAGATTGCAACATAGCAGATTTATAATAATCAAGAAATTACAATTATACATTCAGTAAAACTACAGGAGTGGTATATATTAAATTTACAATGTCGTAAACTAGGATTCAGACAAACAGGATATTCATCTTGGAGCAAGTAAGTATACTCATCGTGTTGCTGTTACTAAAATACAAAAAGAAAACAATTCCATCGAATAGGGCGTGGCCGAATGTTGCTAAATATTTTTACTAACCATAGTAAACAGGAGTTAAAATGATTTCAGGGAGTATTATGACAATACCTCATGTTGCAAAATTGATACAGCGTTTGTAATGTCCCAAGCCATAACAAGATGATGATGTTAGTAAATTTAAAACAAGATCCAAAATCTTAAATAGAAATCCTATTATCAAACTCATAACCAACTTCATGTTGCTGCTTAAAGAACCAACACGTCGAAGAATTGTATTGAGGACCCGAAAACAGTTTTGGCAACAGTTGCCGAAGATTAACATTACCATCAAAGGGAGAGTGTATTTAGAAGTAAAATTAGGTGAATAGCTTTCAATTATCATTTAATTTATAACATTAATTAAACTAAGGCCTAAATTGAATATTACAGTTTAGGATGCAAACGTAAATTATTGTAGAATATTTGAGTTAAGAATTCCTTCGAAATTAGAACTAATAACTGGAAACGTAGTCCTTTGAGATTTAAGAAATTCCTTCGTTGACCTATGTTAAATATGCGGAGCTACTCCATATTGTATTTCGGAAACAAACAGAAATAACGGGGATTAGTGGGGTCACTGCATCATATGTGGAGTGCAACTCTAGCTCAACTAAGGTTTCTCTACTTTTTTTTCTCTTTTCTTGGTTCACTTTTGAAAATGTGCCAAATACGTACAATAGAATTCATGTCAAGTGAATAAGGAGGCAAGTAAAAAACGCTGTATTCACTAGCGCCGACAATTCTATAAATACTAACATTATCCGTAACTAAGTAATAACTGTATCTAATAATTCCTTCTTATCAAACAAAGATTGTTTACAATGTTCGGAACAGTGGATTTCTCGAACAATACTCTAAAACACTTTTGAGATGTGGATCCGTTTATTTTCCTATACCTTATGCTTCTTACTTTAGTTTCATTGGGAATCATCATACTTACTAAAAAAGACCTTCCTCATAGACCGCACCAGCAATATTGGAAATTTTTTACTAGCAAACAGCATCTTGATGACAAGGATTTCACCATTTCAAGGTGACGAATTACTTCCAGCTAAGTTGATGTTATAAGCTGCTCTATTAATAAACACATAATTTTGGTAAAGTTCCTTTTACAGTAAGTTCAGAATAATTAGCGCACATCTCTTAAACTTATGTCGCACCTGCTTCTAGAAATCTTATTTATCACGATAACTTATAGGGAAAAAGCGTTTTGCCTTTTCATAAGTTTCGGTGAAGATGTGTTTATCTAATTTAATATTGGCATTCTTCAGGAAAATTATTTGTTGACAATGAATTAAATATCTTCAATAATCCAGTTGACTTCAACATTGGGGGTTCATAATCAGTCCACTTCTAGTATATGTCTTCGATAGCATAAATTGTGCTGCAAATTATTTTGTTTCTAATGAATACTGAATGTTACCGTCGACGAAGTCTATCGATCACTCATATAACTGTTTTGTTATTTATGAAAATGAAGTATCTCTTTAATGTACCCCCGATTGGCTGAATTGTTGATGTGCTTTATACTTCCATCTTACAAGCTTTGACACGAGAGAGTTGTTAAAATGTATTCGAATAGTTTGTCCGTCTTGTTGGAAGACAGTTAAAAAAGTGTAGCCTGATCACATTAAAACATCAAATTGTTTATACAGATTATTGGATAGTATAAAGTCGACTGTTTCAAAGGTGATCTATATTTCAAATTAATCACAAAGGAAAGCTCTTCAAGTGAATACGATATCAATTTAGAAGAGGAACACCAATTAATAGGAACTAATTCTAGAATGAAAGTTTTGATTCGATTAGTTATAGTTCTTAATATAATTTAAGATGTGTCTCCATCTTCCCACTCCTGTTGCCCTCTTCGCATTATATATATCTCAACCAAGGCAACTGCAGATTAGAACTGAATAGTACATCGAACATTGATATCTTTAAATACGCATGTACTTGCGTCTGCTACAGTATTTAAATACAATATGTATGTAAATTAATCTATATGCCTTATTGCCAAATCCAAATAAATGAACGATACCGCATTGACTATAACGATTTTTAAGATAAAATGAAGATTGCATTGACGATGAACAAATTAAATTATATGCACAAAAATAGTAACAAACAAGCACATCCCACAACCACAAATGGACAACAATAAATTAGAATTCAATTTTGCGAAGAAATTGCTACTATTATTATAAAACTGTTACTAGCCAAGGAGGCAAGTCAGCTCTCCATAGCGTTGCATGGAGACTACCAATGTTGAGAGTAAGCTGCCCACCATGTTAACCTGCGGTTGCTTCAAAATTGGGCAAAATACCATATACATCTGTAGGATATATGCGTATTTCGTCAAGGAAACAAGCCAGCCATCTGTAGCGCTGCATGGAGAATGCCTACGTTGTTGAAGTGATACCTCGAACTGTTTTTGGTATGCAGTAGGATCGTTGGGAACTGACATTGTTGATGATTTTCTTTCTTATAACTCTCTAAGTAAATAGGAATATTTTCTTCAATTAACTAAGCAGTTGGAAACTTACGTAAACTTATATATCAAACTAGTGAGCCAGCTCAACAGTATCTAATCGTATGATTCTTAATCAAATAACCATTAGACTATCTGACAATCCGTCAATTTGTAACAAATTAGAATTACCAATGTCTTTGACCTTAATTGGTAATTCGCGCACTTTCAATCGCAACCAACATTTCATTTTCGACTGGTTGAATTAACCCCATACCTCTCATGGTTTGTTTTCAACAGTATCAAGTTCGACTTTGTTTGTAGATCTCGAAATCCCGTTTTTTATTAGCTTCGGTATATTTAAGTGATGGAAAAGCCATGCCACTAGTTCTGCTAGAATACTGATTTATAGAAATTGTTCGCTACGAATTACGTCTGAGAGGTATACGTTTTTTTTCGGATATCGAAGTCGGCTTTTATTTTACAGAGGTGCGACTTTCTCTTCAAGAAAACTGCATTCCTCAAGACTAACATGCTAAATTAGTCTAAGAAGGGTGTGCGAATTAGTCGGAACTTACCGTTATTCGATTGCAGGTGCGACATTGATTGTACATGTAGTGTATTGTGAATGTTGGCTGGACTTCTATTCAAATGGTTTACATACTTGTTTCGTACCAACGGCTTGTATTGTTTTAAATTATTAAATCACTTAAAATAATCATTTTTAGCACTGAAGTCATATGTCCTATCCTCATCTAGATCTAGATATTGCACATACAATTTGACATCTTCGGGATTATTAAAAGTTGGCATACCCCATACTGACTGAGATTCATCTAGATTGTCAACAATATTTTGACGATTATGTTGTAACAAATCATACTTGAAAGTTGGACTAGCGTCAAGGTGTGAGTCTTCTAGGTTATGACTTCTAGATAAATCAACATCATTTCCATTTAAAATTGTTCTTACGTCACCTTGAGATGCGTACAATTTTAAATCATCTTCATCAATTTGAGGCAGAATTATGTATGTCTCTAGGAAGTTCAGCATGTAGAATGAATTCAAGCTTTCAATCAGTTTTTTGGATCTTAATGAACTCTCTTTCTCGTACAAAATTGTGCTTTTTTCATTTGATTTGCCTGTGTAAGCAAACTTTTCAATTTTGTTAGCCAAAAACCTTTTGATCTTCTTAGAATTTGTCAAATAATTCTTACCTAGAACATCATGAACACCAAGAGCCAGCTCTTGGTGGGTATTCTTAATTTGGTTGTGGTTTAAGTTTTCTCCTGTCTTTATTGAAATCTCCTCTGGTTTTTTGTTGAATTCCTCTGATTTGACTGATGGCAATTCCAGTTCATCATACTCCGATGGTTTGTTTGCAATTTGTAATTCTTCATTTCGAAATTTTCTAGACTCAAAAGGACTGTAGTCAAACGGTTTACTACCATTAATAAGTATGTTTGATGGAAAATATCTAGCATTTGAATTCATATTGTACTGAAATAATTCAGATAAAGACTGAAATTTCTTCGGAACGTAACATTCGTTGAACCAGTGATCGTTGTGCTCAGGAAATGTTTCAACTCGAACTTGTGCCTTTGCCATCTCTAAATTCTCCTGCAAGGATTTTTCAGTATTAAGACAATTTTCATTAAACCAATGGGTATAACTCTTTTTGATTCTGATATTTCCAATTTCCATTGCATTATGCAAATAAAAATCATTCTGCAATTCCCATAGTTTTGGTTTAGCAGGATCGTATACATAGTTTCCAAGAAACAAATTAATTGCCTCCTGCCTGATCAGATCCATAAATGAGTTTGAGTAAATTCTTTTAACACTATTGAGAATATCTCTAGTGTGAGAAGACCACTGATTGATCCGACGATACGAATCCATAGTATTCACTAAATTTGACCCCCCATATTGTACAGCTATAGTATCACCATGGTCATGAAATATTTCTGTTAAAATATTGATCAAATCTGAATCGTAGTCTAAGCTTTTCTCGGTTGGAATAAGGTTCAAACTTTTTAACTGATGTGATAACGCTTCCTTGCAAATAATGAATTGTGCTGCGTTTGTGCGATCTAGACAATCAATGCAATTCGTTCGTATAATTCCCATTTGCAATCTAGTCGATGGCAAGTCAACCCCGTTGTGAAAGAATCCGACTGTGTCAATTGCACCTGATGCAATATTTTGTAATGGATTGATTACATCAAGATTTTTCTTGGAATGTCTGGACATATCAAAACCGTGAAAAATAAGTTTATGAGGTAGAGGTAAAAATTGATTAAGGTAATCAATGCAATGCTTAAAATGTTGGTTTAATTTCAGTTCCCTGGGCGTCTTTTCCTTTGTCTTGATAAGATTTAGAATAATAATTGGCAGACCATACCTTTGAAATAAATTATTAAAATGGGTAGCAGAACTTTGATAAAATGGATCAGTCAAATTGATTTCAATGGGGGGTTTCGGTAATCTATTCAAATCTTGTGTCCAGTATAATGGAATCGAACCTCTGTGTTGAACAAAACTTGTGTAGCGCGGGTTATTGTAAAATCCAAATTTGCTATCGTGAAATGAAGATGTTAGCATATCTGAAACAATCTGTTCTGTTTCAACCTCATTTGCAACATTTCCTCTGTCATTTACCCCTCGCTTTAAAAATCTTGCCCCCGCATAGTGGTGTGATCTTCTGGCAATGGTAGTTATATAAAACTTTCTGCCATAAACCGAGATGCTTGCTTGGTCAATAAAACCATGTATAATTGGCTGAAACCATTCGTAAGTTGCCACCTCAGAATTTTCCAATATTGGTTGTAATAGCAAATTATTCCAGACAAAACGTTCATTGTGACCAAAGTTATTTTCTCTGCCATTAATTTGACTGCTGTAGATTGAATTCTTATGTGTTATAGGCATCTTTTTGTTCCTCATAAAATTTGTTTGAAGGCTATTTGTTATGTCATAGGCATAGCTGAAGTAGAATGTTTTACTTAAATCCAAATACTTGAATATTGCCAATAGTTTTTCTTCGTCACTATATTTCTCAGGACGTCTATATGTAATGTCAAGTGGAATAAGCTTGGTTTCGTCAATATGATAGACGTAATGTCCTCCCAAGATTGCTACTTGGCTGCACTTTGTAATGATGGACAAATAATATCCTTTTGTGAATTTGATCAAACCTAACAATCCATAGCCTTGAGCGATTTTATGAATTCCACCTTCTATTGATTCGTCTAGGCCATTCAAAAGTTCCACCATATCCTTCCTGGTGTAGAAGAAATTCTTATCTTCAATAATGGTTAAAACCTTCTCATCGTCGACATCTTTTGATATCTCAAGGATTCTGAATAAACTTTCTTTGGCGTTGCTTCCCACAATGTACATAGTCGTCGAGGAATTGTAAATTGTAAATCTTTGAAGAATGATCCTCTTGTTATTGAAATCAGGCCCCGAATTTGATTCGATATCACTAGCATCATTGTTGCTATTTTCTTCGTCGTTGTTGCTTCTTTCTTCCTGCTGAGGAGATTCTTGAAAACTTGTCTTGGATTCTTCTCCGTTGCCGTGTACCTCTTTTCCTTGGTTACCGAGTTCTTCTGGAGTCCGAGGTATCTGTTCATCAATTTTGCTTTCCCTGCTTGACTGCTTTCGATCATATGTAAGATTCACGTTCGTATTCTTCAAATCATCTTGATCTTGAGGTTTTATTTCGTGGTCGGCTGTTTCAGTTTGCCCGAGTGTGCTCATGGCTAGATTCTGCACCTTTGAATAGACCAATTGATATTCCTTATTGATGGCCTCTTTCTAACTAGAGTGATTCAATGGAGTTTTATTCTCTTTATAGAAAGACATAGACCAAGATCAATACATGAAACTTGAAGACTTATAGAATACTGATCTGATCAAATAAACTAATTATTTCAAGCTGGCGCACGACTTCTTAGTTAATGAATTCCTCACTTTATCGTAAATTAATGGGCACACTTTTTGTCTCTACAGTAGTAAATTAACTTTCATTACGAGGAATAAATTGCGTAAATTATACAAAGATTCTTTCTATTTGTCAATGAATTTCTGATATTACTCTTATTATTTTAAATTAACGACCAAGCAGGTTGAGAGTTTGTACTGATTTATTCCTCAAATTGAGTGGGTTATCAGTATAATTCGAATGGTACTTTAAAAGTTACAACTCCCCAATAGTTGGAATCTTCCATCGTAATCCATTCTTATCATAAATGCAATAGTTTGACTTCCGAGACTCTTCGTTTGATTGCTCTATTAGGTCAAGCTGGAAATTCCCAAAGCGATTTATAAATTGCCTCTGCTGATATATGGTATTAAATTTGAAATTTCTTTCGATATTGCTGTGGAAATAGAACGCTGCATATTTCTGAAGCTTCTTGTTCGATTCAATTGTTATATCGTCGGACATACAAGCATTGGCATCTTCAGAATCACTTGAAGAATCGACTGCAACAGAGAAATCGTCAATAAAATCCATGTCAAAAGTACTCAAAATTTCATTAGGATTCCCGGTTCCATATTCAGAAGATTTACCTCGTTTGCTTGTTCCCGCCAATTTTCCACGTTGAACATGATCTAATGCCTTGTAGAAATTCTTCAAGGGTATGTTGATGAAAAACTTATAGTTTGCCTCATGGACCGAGTAGTAAAGTAAATCATAATCATTGAATAGCATTGAGGTTTGTGCAATATCAATAAAAAAAATTCTAAAGCCAGATTTTAAATGAAGACCAATCTCTTCCATAATCACTTCAACTTTACAAAGGTTTTTATGTCCACTTTGCCCTACTTTTCCCCGTCCACGTGGAATATTAAACTCTCCCACTTTTAGAAGACAGAATTGTTGTTTCGGCATAATATCAGTAATATTAGAGGGAGGGTAAAATGTCTGAACAATTGTCTTCTTGTCTTCGTTTTCAAATCTGACCTCGAACTTTGTGGTGCCCAAACCACTGCCATGTTTTAATACCAAACCAATATTTAAATTGTAATTTCCAGGACATAACCAGACTGATTTGACATATGATAACAAATAGGTTCGGTTGATTTCCACAAAATGATTGAAAATGTAGTTAGTCGGTTCGTCAATTTTGTAATCTGAGTATTCTGCAAATAATCTTCTATTCCTTAAAACCGAATACACGTATTTCCAAGAGTCCTTAACGTAAACTGTGTGCAATGGGTTTTGCAAATTAGGAGTTGTGGCTAAGGATAGTCTTGTTGCTATTATATTTCTTGAATCAACACGAAATGCGTCCAAGTTTCTAATGTACATCCGAAGCCATGGCAATGTTTTCACTAGTACATTTACTATATCGTCGCCAAAGTTTGCAATAATCTTCTTGAAGAACAAGTCATTGTAGAGTAAATAGAAATGACTATTAGTTGCCTTTAATGCAGAGTTTGGGATTAATTGAATTAACTTAACTTGGATTTCCAAAGGTAGTCTTGATATCATAAGGTTATAATGGTTTGCTGCTCGGAATAGTTAACCTGTCATAAGGTTGTGCAAGGCTCTATGATGGAGCATATGGTGGATAAATTGCGGTGGCAAACAGGTTCACTAATCACACTCCTACTGCCTTTTTCAATCCAGTATGCAGTAGCTGTGTTAACTAGATGCGCTGAGTCAGATAATTTCCAACTAGTTTGTAACTTTTTATATGAATGGTTTTGGTTTTTGTTTGTTTTTGGAGACAATTTTGAAAATCGCTTTTTTCAGGGGTTAACAAATGTTAGGAAATCTACGTTGTACATGTAAACCCTCTCTTACTTAGGTGGTTTTTCGTACAAAACGAGAAGGTTCTCCTTCTATATTTGATATTGATAATTTGCTGTGGTTCCTTTGGTGTTATCGTAGCCCTATAGTTGAAGAAATGATTACCAGAGCTATTATCATGTCCAATTTTTCAGTCTATTCAAAAGACCTGCATCAGATCTGTCCAGTGATCCAACGTAGCAAATTAGCGACTAAGTTGTCTATCAAATCAAATCAGACGAGCGGTTTCTGATTTGGTTCGATCCGATTCCCTAAGCATGGCTCTGAGAGGAACGTGTTGCTCCAAGAGTTTAGTTTACAAATTCAGCAACAAACTTTTTTGGCTCAAATAAATATAGTCTATCGAATCATCCCAGTTCTTGGTTACATTAGTTGAATTGATGTATAATTCAAGAGTTTCTGGCCGATAAGGTTGGGGGGTTAGATTTACTTTTCGCAACTTATCTAGTATGATCCTAGGATCCCAATATAGAATTAGAGACACGTGATTGGTTTGGTGGAAACTTCGAGAATAATTGGCACTGAACGAATAAATTCAGTCGCCTACCTAGTTTTAATTAACAAATTCAATTGATAAATCTTAAGATGACCACCGTTTCCCCAACCATTTTGTGGGCTCAACGCTCTAATGCCGATGATGAATCAAAGAACCTTCTTTACTTGACCATTCAGGTCGTTGACCCAGTTAACACCAAGTTGGACTTGACTTCTACTCAATTGCATTTAACAGCTGACTCCTCAGACAGTAAGGTTCACTATGAGTTGAAGGTTGATTTCTATGATGAGATTGACGTTGACAAGTCTCACAAGAACACTGATAACGGTTCCCATATCTACTTAGTTTTGAGAAAGAAGGTTGCCAAGGAAGAGTTCTGGCCAAGATTGACAAAGGAAAAGTTGAAGTACCACTACATTAAAACTGACTTCGACAAATGGGTTGATGAAGATGAACAAGATGAACAGCCAGAAGCAGAAGATGACATGTCTAACATGATGAACCTTGGAGGTGGTGCTGGTGGTCCAGGTGCTATGGGTGGCATGCCTGGCATGCCTGGTATGCCTGGTATGCCTGGTATGGGTGGAATGGGTGGTATGGACTTCTCCCAATTGTTGGGAGGAGCTGGTGGCCCTGATGGAGATTTCGATATTAGCAAATTGGCCAGCCAATTGGGTCAAGCTGGAGGACAACTCGATGCTGAAGATGACGAAGACGATGAAGAAGAAGGAGCTGAAAATTAGATATGCCGATAATCGATTAGCCATGTAATAAAACATACTTGTAGTAAAAGTTCAATCCACTACATGTATTCTATCTGACCACTTCGATAGTAAACGGCTTACTAAAACAGGTATTGTTTTCTCTTTCTCATCCACATATACACTTCTCGGTACTATCGCCCCGGGAAGAGCAATTGATGTTGGTGGAAAAATATCCTCTGATAGATCAGCCATGAAGATTTGAGTTTTCTTATACAACTTCAAATTAGTTAATAAAAAGCACAAATGATTTATGTCTGAAGCATTAACTCTTTCCATTCCATTATCGTCGGTTTGAGTAAGATATTCAAACACGTTAAAGAGGGCAATAATAGAAGATCTCGCAGTAGGGTCCTCAGCATCATAATTAAAGCTTAAAGTATCCCAAAGATCACTATATGACAGAACCAATGTCAATTTGATCTTTTCAAGAGAATTAATTCTATTGATGGGAAGTTGTCCCATATCCAATGCATTATGGTAATAGCCTGGATCGGCAATAATCACATTTACCGTGTCATTTAGCTTTATATGTTGTAAAATGGTTAAAATAAAATGTTCAAAAGATGTGACCCCATTATAATACAATAACATCTATTATAGGATCGATTTCTTTATCATATAGATGAAGGTGTGTCGTATTCATTTTGGATATATATGATTGATTACTGTGGGTGTATCAAGTTTTGTGCGTGCACGACCATATTGTCGTGCAAATGAATCTAACTTTCTGGCCAAGTGAAAAAAATTTTGACCTTCACGTTCACACGCTTTGACTTTAATTCCGCTCACAGGAAAGGCAAAGGACAGGAGATTTCGAGTATGATAGTTACCAGGTCCTTATCGAAGAATTTGACTTGTCGCTCAGTTGCTAACAGATTGTATTCAACTGCAGCACAGTCTGGTTCTGAACAATTAAGTCAGAAAGAATTACGTGAGAAGGCAGTGGCTAATGCTCTTGCAAAGGAAGAGGCTGCTGCTTCTCAAGCAAAGCACTTACGTGAATTACAAATAAAAGCAAGAGAAAACATCTTCACTTTAAACAAAATTCCTTCCACCTTAGCAAACACTAGATTGAGAGAATTACAAGACAAATTGGATGGAATCCCAGGAGACAAGGTTAAACAATTAGATCAGGAATTGGAAGAGTTCATGTATGAAAAAATGAGATTGCCAGCACAAGAAGTTATAAATATACCTTGGGCTATTGAGAGCAAAACCTCAAAAGGTGCAGCCGGTATTGAAAACGAGGCATTCCAAAAGCTTGCATCCACGGCTACCATGTCATACATTAGTCAATATCCTAACTTGAAGCCTACCCCAGACTACAAGGCATATTCTGAACAAGAGTTATACTTGAGACAGATCGCTCATTCTCGTAATTCTGGTACTTTAGGATCAAAGTTGACCAATATTTACAAGGCTAGAGATGAGGTTAGAAAACCAAGAGAGATTCAAGATGTCACTATCTCAACCTTATTGGCTGCTGGCTGTCATTTAGGTCATTCCACAACCATGTGGAGACCCAGCACCCAACCATACATCTATGGTGAATATGATGGAATTCACTTGATTGATTTAAACGAAACTATAACTGCCCTTAAGAGAGCAAGTAATGTAATTAAGGGTGTTTCTAGAAAGGGTGGTATCATCTTGTTTGTTGGCACAACCAAAAACTGGGAACAACAACGTGCATTAGAGGAAGCTGCTAACCGTTCCAAGGGTTACTATGTTTCTAGAAGATGGATTCCTGGTATGATTACCAACCATATCGAAGTTACTAAGCAAATCAGAGGACAAAGTAAGGTTGAAATTGACATGAGTAACAAGCGAACAAGTCGTGAAATCAGCGAATTGGAAGATGGTCTTATCAAGCCAGATTTGGTTGTGTTATTGAACCCAGTGGAGAACAGAAACTGTATCAACGAATGCATTAACCTGAGAATCCCAACTATTGGTTTAAGTGATACTGATATGGAGCCATCATTATTAACCTATCCTATTCCATGTAACGATGACTCTGTGAGAGCTTCGTCATTAATGGTTGGTATCTTGTCCAAGTCTGCGCAAGAAGGTTTGAATGAAAGATTGTCCATCATCAACTTGCACAAGGAATCCAATCGTTACAATCTTCTTGGTGAACAACAAACAGTTGCTGCCGTATAAAAAGAAAGTACTTTGGTACATATGTTGTAAATAGCCCAATTATACTAGGTATACAAGCTGGAGTAAGATGATTTTAGTAATTCAAGTTAGTTTTCGGTTTCGTTTGAGAATTATCTTGTTCGAATAGACTTGAATCTTTCAATTCTAAGCCTTTCTGATGGATTTCTTTCAAAAAGTTTGCCCTATGAATCCTCTGCGAATTTACAAATTCCTGAGTAGTGTGATCCTGGAGCATATACAGTCGATTGTCACTTGTATTTTTTTCCAATGTATCAACATCTAATTCAATATTTGACAATGGTATCGCATTACTTTCTTCACTAGATGTCTCATCTGGTGCTTCGATCTCTTCCCGATTGCGTGAAATTTCATCAAATATGTGAATACCTTTAGTGTAGATATACTTGGTCACCTCTTTAAGATCAGGTGGAGACTGAAAGTGTTCTTGATGAAAATTTATTAGTTCTTGTTGTGATATGGTAAATGTCATTTGTGGTATAAAAACATAGACTTTTTTTTTCTGTATTTCCAAAATTTTAACAATTATCTCGGAATATTACTAAGTACAAGTTTTATTTAATGTTAAGGGAGAAACAAAAATAGCTAAATTGATATTCCTATGCATGATTGACAAAATTGGCTAAAAGAATCCATATTAATACCATGTGAGGTACTGGGCTCCTTTAACTTACTGTTGTTTCTTTTCCTCGGTACTCAGGTCGCTTTCATCATCATCCTCATTGTCACTTCTTTCATCTTCCTTGATTCCTCCAACCACATAGTTGTAAAGAATTCTCAAGATCAAGAACAACCAATAAGCATTAACAATTTGCAAAGCTCCGAGTAATCCAAAAACGATTGGTTGGGAAATCCAACATTTGTATTGTTGAGTGACCCAGTTCAATTCCCATTCACCAACATTTCTAAATTCGGTTAAAACAGAGAGTAAGATTTTCAAATTGATATAGTGTCTGAGATAAATCCAAACAACCACAAAAACCATCAAAGCTGGACCAGTAAGAGGCGAATCCAAGTAGTTCAATGTTTTAGAACTTGCTAAGAAGAAGTCGGAAACATCCATAGTCACAAACACTTCCAAACCCATCCATGTAAAGTGGAAACGGTACGAACACCAAATCAAAGCGATTGTGATTATGTGATGCACAACCAATTCTTTGAAGTCTTTACGTGGCTTTTCTAATTGTAACACCAAAACCACAGATTGTTGAACCCAAAATGCAGCTTGTCCCAAGTAATACACTTTGAACAACCATCCATGAGTTTTGTGAGGATACTCGGTGTAAAATGGTAATGTTTCAAACCACCACAAAGGTAACCCATTCATGATGTAAAGACCAAGTGGTCCAGACAGTCCGTAGTAGAGCATGGAGTAAGTCTGTTCCATAAATCTGTTGATTTTTGCAGGCTTCTTGACTCCCAAAATAATGGCCAATGGTCTCAAAATGAAACTCATGATGAATTCTCTAAGAAAGGTAAAAACCAAAGCGTAAAACCCAACAAAGTAAAAGTCATTAACACCCTTACCATATTGATCAGTTCCTTCTATTGGATAGGAAGGAACAATCATTTTTGCAAGGTATTCATGAATCAATGAATTTGGATCAGATAAATAGAACGTACCAAAGAATAGGAACAATAACAAGGCAGGCACAACCCAAGTGTGCCTGTAAGATAATTCTGTAAAAGCAATGATGATTTTCTTTAGTATGGCAGCATCTGATTGAGAATCTTCACTCAATGCAGCAACTCTTTGTGTTGATTTCTTTCTCGCATTTTTGGATGCGTTCATAGTAGTCAAAGATGGAGAATTGTCGCCCACATTGATGTGGCCAACGGAAGATCCTCTACGACGATGCATGACGGAGGAGTCAACTTCCCTTTCAGGTGAGGCAACTCTTCCGATGTTGGTCATAATTCGTTAGTCCTTAAAACAATTGGATAAATAAGAAATTTTTGTAAAATAAACAAAAAAATGCGAACTCATTTGGTTATATTGTATCGTGGTGAATTGTGATGAACACGCGCACTGCATATAAATATACCCCTAATCAAAAAAATATTATTAAAGCAAGGGAGCCAGAGCTAGTCGGGTTCTTACCACCAGTAACTAACATTAACCTTTTCATATTCAATCCGTTATCAATACTATTCTGAGTTATTGTAAAAGACAAAATGTTTAGTTCCAGAAAAGAGACACCTGCTACGCCGTTAGAGAATCAGATCAATAAGGCTACCGACGCCACCCTAACCGCAGACAATTGGCAATACATACTCGATGTTTGTGATAGCATCTCCTCGAATCCAGAAGAGGCAACCAAAGATGCTATCAAGATCATTTCAAGAAGACTTGAATCAAAGGATGCAAATGTCATTCTTCGTGCATTATCTTTACTTGTTGCGCTTGCGGAGAACTGCGGTTCTCGTATGAGACAAGCGATTTCTTCCAAGTCATTCTTGAATGACTACTTGATCAAAAAGTTGAGTGATCGCAAGCTTCATAGAACAGTTAAAGTGAGGATAGTGGAGGTAATTGAACAATTGTACACCACATTCAAACTGGATCCTTCATTGAAACCAATGACTGATGCATATCAAAAAGTCAAGTCCGAGTTCCCTCAATTTTTAGATCCAGGCAAGAACCACGGTCCAGTCAAACCAGAAAAGCAGAAGCTAAGTAAGCAAGACAAGTTAAAGGAAGATGAGGATTTGCGAAGAGTATTGAAGTTATCATTACAAGAATACGAAAGAGAACAGAATATCAAACAAAACTATTTAAATTCGAAACCTTTACCAGATGCAAGTGCATTCAGACAATCCGAACAACAACCACAACAACCCCAACAACCTCAGCAACCCCAGCCACAACAAGCTCAACAACAAGAACAAGGAGCGAAACCGACAACAGAATCTCCAGAATCCAACACGATTGCCACCGTTTCCAAAGTCCGTGCGTTATATAACTTAATTTCTTATGAGCCCGATGAATTATCATTCAGAAAAGGGGATGTGATCACTGTCATTGAATCTGTTTATCGTGATTGGTGGAGAGGTTCATTAGCTAACGGTCGTATTGGAATTTTCCCTTTGAATTACGTTACTCCCATCATCAACAAGTCTCCAGAGGAGCTCAAACGGGAACTGGAAGCTGAAGATGAAATCTTGGAATCAGAGGCAAGAAAAGTGGACCAGTTATTGGCATTATTATCAGGAAATCCTGAATACATAAATGAAGATGAAATCACTCACCTATACAATCAAGTCATTCCATTACGTCCTCAGTTAGGAAAGTTCATTGATAAGTACAATGTTAGAAAAGAGGAATTGTTGGTATTAAATAACCAACTTAATAAAGAGGTTAAATTGTACAATGATTTGATGGATAAGCTGATAGCACAAAAATCTATTCCTTCCTACCATAGTGGCAGCAATGTTGCCCCATATCCTACTGGTAATGTGTCGTACCAACAACCTATTCCGACGAACAACCAATATGGAAACCTCAATTCTGGTGAACAGACTCCACTTCAGAACCAGCCTACAAGTGCTGGATTTGGAAATAGCATATATCCCGATCCGCCAGTACAGCCAGCTCAGCAATTCCTGAACATTAACGCCTTCCCTGAGGTTCATAATCTATAGAAGGTTTATAGTAAATACAGGCTGCATATAACAGATCAATTCACGTGACTTTTATTTGAGCACAGCAAACAGAAAGTGTGTTGTCAATATAGTGTTAAATCGAAGTGATAAATGCCATGGGAGAGAATTTGTACTCGCACAGAGAAGATCAAAACAACCAGCGGTTTGACCAACTTGCTCAAACACTTCATCAATTCCGCACCACAGTAAATGATGATATTCATGGATCCATTCAGCAGGAGGGACTGATATTGAATGCGTTGAACGATAATTTTGGGCAATTACTAGTTCTGGTTAGAAGAACAAGCGGGGAGTTGAGAACTGTGATGAATAGAAACTCAAGTCTTACCAGAATAGTAGTAATAATGTTGATTGCCTTTGTGGTAATCTGGACCCTTTACAAACTCAGTTGATCTTTCCTTCTGAACCAACCATATCATAATGCACAAGGGTAATGTTCGTCATTCTAAAGACATACAGAGAAAAGAAAAAAGGACCTATAAAGGGAGACCTGTGGAGCTGCCCACTTTTTTACTTAGAGTTAACTACATCGGATCCTAATCTATAGTTACCAATAGCATTTCCCCAATTAATTTTAGACCGAGTGACAGGTAACAATCTTCTCAAGTTCTTGAAAGACTTCTGATTCAATTCTGTAAATTTCTCAACAATTTGTAAGGTGATTTTGTTTTCAGTGTTGTTGATAAAGTTGACAATAGGTCCAGCGTCGAGTTGGTCAATCAGACCGGTGACAGAGTCTTCAAACTTCAAGCGAACATTTCCATCTTCATAGTAGTGGATATCTAAATGGATGTCAGCCTTGATTGATGTACCATCCAAGATGAAGTGCGATCTCCATTGTCCAGTGAAATAGTTGTCTTCGTTCAACTTTTGTCCTATAATCAAAATCTCCAATTGGTCGGAAGCTTTCGGAATGATTGTAAAAGCATACTGGTTTGGGTAGTGGTCTTCTCCGTATTGAGACAACTTTTGTACTAAGCTTTGGAAATAAGAAGGATATTCGACTTCTGGATTGAATGGTTCAAGATCGATTGCTTCTTTGGTTGCTAAATTAATGTTGAATTTCTTCTTGTTGACATAATCCAAGTACTTGGTAGATATTTCATCCTTGTTATACTTGGATGCAATGTAAGTTTTCGAAAATATGGCACCAGTTTCTTGTACGTATTTCTCAAGGGAGTCCTCAATCGTTGTCTTCGACCCCGACACAATTGTCGACAAGCCGTCACCAACTTTATCTAACTCACCAGGAGGAGAAGAAAAAACTAACGAATCAACTATGCTAGTTATTTTCAAAGACATGATGTTGTTATATGTGTCTCTATCAGTTAACTCCAGCAAGAATACGAAAATACACAGAGGCTCTTTTAAGATCCAAATCCTACGAGGATTATTAGGCGGACTATATGCACGCACACCACCCACAAAATTGCCCCAAATTTGTAATGACGCTTATTACTTACTAACTCTACCAGAGAATATTATGGGATATATGTATAAGAAATGTATCACATTTATTTAAGATAATAAGAAAGCACCAGATCCCTCGTTAATTGCTTGCAATAATCTTTCCTTCATAAAATTTTCCGACGAGTAATTGGGTAACTTAAGGTAATTTGCACATGTCATGACACTAGGAAGGTAATCATCATCAGTAAGGTCATCCTCGGCATATTTCCTCACAACCGTAAATCCGGGACTTAACGCTTTAAATCCCCCAATAGGTAATTTAGGAGCACCAGTAAGAAATTGTAAAAGCCTCCGTTTTTCTTCATCTGTAAAATTTACCATGATATTAATCAACGATTTAACAGCATCTGACTCTTTTGTATATCCATGGTTTGCAACGAGTGCCGACGAAATAGCTTCACATGACCAATCCTCTTTTGAGTTACCGAATAACTCAACAAGTTCCCGTGAAGAAAATAACATCAATGACTTGATAGGAAAAACTTTCGAAAAACCATCCATAAAAGCCTGTGTTTGGTTAATGACTCCACTAAATAAGGTTGCATCTAACACACTCCTAATATAAGATTCCAAGTTGGCAGCGGTGACTTGAGTGTCACTCCCACCGGATATCAATTCATACGAAGGGTAGCCAGGTAATTCGTAATAGATCGATAAATCCTTAATTGTAGCTCCTTCGATCTGAATGTCATCACGATCTTCCTCTGCAACTTCACCAAATCTTTCAACATATTTTAACAAATGCTCAAGAGAATCTGCTAATTTTGAATCCACTATTCTAAGATTTGACATACTCGCCAACTTCTTCAAATCTCCATTAGACGGGTCTTTGGTTGCACCGGAAGAATTAAAATACTGAACAAGTTTTAAGAAAATGGACATGAAGTTGATATCAATAATTCGTGAGTCCAACAAAGCTCGAGCAACAAATTTACCCAAGGAAGAAAACAAGTATAATACCTTTGTTCCATTGTCACCTGTCACTTCACTTTTATGCAATGGCTGTGGAAATAACCCAAATTTGTTTGAGATGTAACCTTCAACATCAGCACTTCCACTATCGTCGTCTCGCCATAATCTGAGTTTCCTTTTGGCAAATTCCTTTGAAACTGTCGAATAGAACTCCAAGGTTGGTCCTAACCCTGAGCCAACCTCATCAAAATACTCGATCTCCAAAATTCCGGGTGTAGATCCGTACATGCTTAATACTTTAACTGCACTTTGAAGAATCATCTTTCTAGAAAGACGCACCTTGTGCCTGGTAGGTCTTCCTAATTGTGCTCTCTGTTGGGTGTTGGAAGTAGAATTTCCAGACCTATCGACTGTTTGAGATGTTCTAATCTGCCAGTGATGAATCAAGCGAGAATACCCAAAGGATGTAGACTGTAAGAAAAATATTCTCGTTTCAAGTGGGAAGATAAAAGAAAATTGCTTTGGAAGATCAATACTCCAGCCAGGCAAAGTTCCACTTGCGACAATAAGGGGTTCTTCCAACTGTCTATTCAATTTCACAGTAAGTTTCCAATTCATAAAACTAGACTCATCAATAACTTGGCCTTTGAAAGTATCGCTGACAAATGAATTCATCTCAAATAAAACCTTCAAAAGACGTAAAATACTCAACGTCGCAGAGTCATAGATTTCATAATCATTATCAGTAGAAGACAAAATTTGAGTTAGTTTGTTTTCTTGCACTTTGTCCGAAGAAACTCGTCTAAAGGATACAGAATGAATACTATTCCAGATTTTTGAAGGATCCACAATCTCATCAGGTTTTGCTTGCAATGACCTAAATATAGCACCGTAGATGGTTGTTTCATTCGGAATAACCTCTCCATTTATCAAGAATTCAATATCAGAATGAGGTATGTTCTGGTTGTCATCAGACTGGCCATCTGATTCATCTTGGTCAGCGACAGCACTACTATCAAACAAACCAACAAATTTAATTCTTTGTTGCAAGAATGTATTGACTGATTTAAAAGTAGCAATAGCATGAACAGATAAGACCATATTCTTCAAATTGGAAGGAAAAGTTTCTTCATTACCTAGTGTTTCTGTTGAATCTGGTGTTAGCTTAATCTTGACTTGTTTTGCCATTATAGTTGTTTGGTTATCGTCTGGCTGCCCAAACAAAGGTTTCTGAACTGCTGTTGTCCCTGCCGTGATTATTTCGAATGATTCAGATCTTGTTAATGCTTCCTGTAACTTTTCCACCAAAAATTCCGCAGGGACTTCATTGTCAGCGTTCACAAAAAACTCTTCAATAAAAGCTTTATAACATTCATTAAACTCGAACCCAAAGTCAAAATGTTCAGATGTAAAAACCAGCGTTACCGATTCAATAATTTTTGAAGAAATCAATTCAAAACTGGAGATCTTTATTTTGCTGGAGGCACCACTAGTTGCATATCTCAATTTACCCCAGAGAATCTTCCATTTATCAAAATCATAATATCTAAGTGATTCAAGATCTTCCAAATCAAAGCGAATTTCTTCTAAAATCTGCATATGCTCTAAGACCCCTTCAAACTTATCCTTTTCCTTTACGTCCTGGTAGTCCTGGTCCACCTCATGGGTCAATTTAATGATATAATCTTGTACCTTCTTCCTATTCCAATTGTTTTCATAATCATTATTGAATTCAAAATCAATATACTTGTTGGTATATCCCCCAACCATCTGCTGAGTTTGTGATTCCCTTCTAGAGGACAACTCCTTATAATCATTTTCAACTCTGTTTGACATTATTATCTTGATATCGTTAATCAAACCTTCTCTTCCAAATTCAGGAATGAAAATGATTGGAGCTTTATTAATTAAACCTTTAATAAGTTGCAAGGCACAAATCAACAATAGATCAGAATTGGTACTCACATTACCATTAGAATCGGAGTTATCGTTATTTGAATCCAGTTCATCCTCATCATTAGAATTGCCCTGAGTGTTTTCAATGCTTTCATTGTCTTCTTCTTCTTCTTCTTCTTCATTGAAAGTTGATTGACTCATTTGAACATCCTTCTGATTTAATTGTTCGTCTTCACTTTCTAACATTTCAACATCTTCATCTGATTTGGTGTTCTTCAAAACCAAGGACTCAGAAGGATTCCTTTTAACAACTATTTCTTTACCTTGATTAACAACAATTGCCAACATAGCAGAGATCTGACTATTTCCTCCAATTTTTTGAATCTGTTCACCAGCTGCAAATGAAACAATACGACGAAGATTAATGAACACCTTTCTTCTTACTTCAAAATCCATTGAAGCCTGAAAACAACTAACAAGTAGTGGCCAAATCTCATTCACAAAGTTTGAATATGAATCGGGTACTTTAGTTTTGCAAAGTTTTATCCGATCAATATTGATTTGCTTTTTTTCCTCAAAATCTTCATGGTTAGCTTTCAAAAATGGGGTTGAGGCTGATTCATAAGATATTGGTAACAAATACCCAATAAAATTTAAGAATTGTGTGAGTAATTCTTTTGGCGCAGCCATTAAAGCTTCCATGGAAATATTTCCGCTATTTGGGACAAAAGTACCTTCCATAAAGTTCAATTGAGGTACATCGGTAACTGCAGTCTTTGATGTAGGGTATCTGTTCAAGGATTGAACTATAATCTCTCCAATTTTACATTCTTCCAATAAAATCTTCGATATGCCCACACTTATACCGCTCAATATAATCAATGATTTAATCAAATTTAAACAAATACTGAAATTCAAGGCAATTTTCACGGTATCGTTATCAGAATGTGCTTTCAGTGATTTTGTGCAACTGAAATAAATTATCTGCGTCATTTCTTTCAATAAGGATGTTCTTTTCAAGAAAAGGTCTTCTAAAAGTTCAGGTTTAAGTTTGAAACTTATTATGATTCTTGAAATTGTTAACCATGCATTTTCAACTATCATAGAATCATTGCTGTTTTTAACGACATCGGCTATTTTGTCAAAACTGTTTTTCACCATTGAAAAATTGTTGACTGAAATATTGGAACACGAACTTGAAACAATAGACAAGCACTTTCTTTGAGCATGGACAGTTAAGAAATCTAAGTATTGTAGACATGCCATTAATCCGTTGTTTGCAATAATTTGATTGTGAGAAATCGGATCACGAGAAATCATTTCTAGGGTCTGAAGTGCTTGTTCCATGAAATCAATGTCGCGCATATCCAATAATTTGTTGCATAGCACTTCAATAGCATTATTATCAAGTGCTTCATGAATAAAGTCCAGATTCACTTCAAGGAAATTGTAAAGACAACGGCAAGCCAACAAGTCAAGTTCAAAATCTTGTCGAAGAGCTGGATCGGGATCTTGCATTATATCTAGTAAGCTCTTCGCTAATTTGTTTGCAGGAATGACACGTTCAGCAGTTATGGCATTCATCATTAATAGTTCTTCTGATAAAACAGTTAATGTTTCTAGAATCGTATATGTATCTTCCCGCTGATTCAAGTCATTGATATAATCATCCATCGCAGAGGTCTCTCTTGAATTTCCAAACACCATTCCACCATTCACTAGGCGCTGCATAACATCCACAAATCCATTTGGTTGGTTTCCCGACCTCGATCCAAGCGATCCTTCCGAAAGAGCACCAATTGCTCTCCAGAATTCTGCTCTGGGGTCATTTTCATCTAAGTCATTCTCTAAATCTTCATCATCGTCGTCTTCACCGACATCATTTTCTTCTTCTGATGTCTCGTCTTCATTTTCTTCGTTGTCTTCAACATCGTCGTCAGTACGTATTCCGCCTGATCCTAGATTCCTAGAACCGATCAATCTCCTTAAGAATTCGGTAGATTCTAAATCATCAATGATTTCATCAACATCATCCCCATCTTCATCTTCTCCCTCATCAATAAATATGTCTTCACTCTCAGCTTCATGGTTTCTAGGATCAATATCCGCATCTTCATAGATACTATTTGCCCCAGAGGAGATCTTCCTTCTGCGTGTCTGCTCGGAAAGTCTTCTTAATATTTCATGCTCATCATCATCACCATCCAGATTATTGAATCTTGACAGAGACTCATCTTTCGAAGGTCGGTTATCTCTGGATGCCATCGAGAATGCCTGTCGATTAAACTGGTAGAATAAGACGCTTTGATCTACCTACTCCGCAATAGGAAGAACCGGTAGTGGATAAGAAGATATGCTGATAGAATAAATAGTATAAGTCACAAAATATGGTTAGGCTTACACAGTTGACTATTTTTAATTCTTATCGAATGCACTTCTTTTGAACTCTGACTTGATTGCCTCGAATCAGAGCGTTTCCTTCCTTTTCGTGTGCCTGCTATGTCGCAATGTGGCAAACATGTCGCAAAATGTCGTACAAAGTTACAACATAGAAATGTGAGTGAAACCACATAACTTCAGCATTCTTTTGATAGCAAGCAGTACTTTAGATGTAAGAAAAAAAGTGCTTTTTTTGAGTAACTTATGGGTTCTGTAAGCCAAGTTAAGAGATTGTCTTTTTCAAAATTTTTTTGAAATTTATCAATATTTGTCATGCTGTTCTTCTGTTTGACAAATATCTGGTCCAAATTATTTGTTTTACTGCAAAATAACAATATTAGTAATCTGAATGCACTATGTGAACTTCCACGTGATATTAACCCGCTCGAAGGCTCCCCTCTCCTATTCCGGATCTCGCTTTTGGGTTCTATAAATGGAGGTATGAAACAAAAGTTGACACAGTATCGAGAAGGATCCCCCACATTAAGCTCAAAAAATAATATGAAAAGGAAAAAAAAGTCTATTTTCCCCCCCGCGTTCCCCCCTCCTCGCGGCAAAGCAAAAAGCCGCGCAACATGACAAATATATATTATTTTATACCAGGGTGCTAAAATGGCCAATATCAGTTCATCTGAAAGAGTATTCATGATAGTAACAGACATATAAATGTATAAGTCTCCATTTTATTAGCCCTAAGTAGCTCAGTGGGGAGAACTTGGCCCAGTCCAAGCTCTTATGAAACATTCAAGGTCAAGAAAAAAAAGCAGAAATCCTTAAATTCTTATTTTAGCATGAAAAGATTATTTTTTGTTTCTAGACAAGTGAGGGCAACTGTCTCCCCCAACATGTTCCCCAGATAATTTCTCCGCTACTCCAAAGTAGCAAGCCGTATAAATTGTAGAATTTATTCCGGTTTTTTTTATTCACGATTAAAACGTATCCAAGCCTCAAATTATGGCAGAAACAAACTTTAAAAGTAACATAGACCACATTGAAAAAGCAGAGCTGACACACATAGACAATAAAGATCAGTCTGCAAATAAATTTAATGATGTGGAAGTAGAATCTTTGACTTATGAGAGCAAGTCTCAAGATGATGCTGACAAGCCGATGTATTTTGATTTACCTGAATCACTCCAAGGATTAACACAAGAGGAATTGAGAGAGTTGGACAAAAAGACCACCAGAAAGATCGATCTCAGATTAATGCCAATGTTGATTTATATTTACATTTTAAATTATTTGGATAGAAATAATATTGCATCAGCAAGATTAGGTGGTTTAGAAAAAGATCTTGGTTTAGTTGGAAGTCAATACCAGACATGTATCTCTGTCTTGTTTGTTGGTTATATTCTTTTTCAAATTCCTTCTAATATGTTGTTGAACAAATTAGGAAAGCCATCTTTATACATCACCATATTAATGACTGTTTGGGGTGCCATCTCAGCTTGTACGGGGGCTGTAAAATCATATGGTGGTTTATTGGCTGTCAGAGTTTTGCTTGGTATTGTTGAATCGGGATTCTTCTCTGCTGCTTTGGCGACTCTTTCATGCTGGTATGATAAGAAGTCGTTGTCTTTCCGCAATTCTATCTTGTACTCAGGCTCGTTGATGAGCAGTGCATGGTCCGGATTAATTGCAGCAGGAATTTTGGATAATATGGACGGGAAGGGAGGGCTCAGAGCATGGAGATATTTATTTATCATCGAAGGTGCTATTACTGTTGCTTCCGTTCCATTTGCATACTTCATTTTACCCGATCAACCGTCCAATACAAAGTTCTTGAATCAACAGGAAAAGGATATTATCATGTGGAAAATAAGACAAGATGTTGGAACTAATGACTCAGATCAAGAAGCAGAAGAATCTACCGTCTCTGGTCTTTTGTTAGCAATCAAAGATATTAAAGTTTGGTTAGTGACGGCAATTTTAACCTTCTTGGTGGCTGCTGCTGGTGTGACTAACTTTTTCCCTTCGGTTGTGCAAACTTTAAACTTCAACAGAACAACCACCCTTTGTTTAACTGCTCCACCATATTGTATTGCAGTGGTTGCAACATTCCTCTGGGCTATACACGCAGATAAAACAGGGGAAAGATTCTGGCATGTTGTACTTCCATTGATCATTGCATTAGTTTCCTTTATCATCTCAGCATCAACGTTAAATACTGGTGCACGTTACTTTGCAATGTGTATTATGATTCCGTCGATGTATTGTTCTTTTACCACAATTTTGTCATGGATGTCTAATTGTACCCCAAGACCCCCAGCAAAGAGAGTTGTTGCAATTGCACTCATGAACTGTATTTCCAACTCAACTTCCATCTGGAATACTTACTTGTATCCCTCAAGTGCAGCACCTCGTTATTTGACTGCATTTATTTGCAACTGTGTGTTCATTTTATGTGCGATTGTGTTTGCCGTCCTTTTGAGGATTAGATTAATGGTTTTAAACAAGAGAATTGCAAGCAACACAATGAACTGGCAAAGAGAATTAGGAAAGGGTAATGACGGTTCAAAAATTTCACCTGATTTCAGGTATTTGTACTAATGACAAATTATAATATAATAACTCACCCCCAAGAATGTTTACAACATGGTATTCTGGTGTCACAAAGGAAAAGTCCATTCTGTCTTTATATTTTTGAGTAGCAACAATGTAAGTAGATACTGAACCAACAAAAATTATGGGTATAGTCGTAATGCTAAGCCCAAAAATTGTAAATATCGTAACAAAAAGTTATGAACACTGACACTGTTGAATAATAAAGTGATTTTTGGGTGACTACTTGATTTAACATTACCATAAAGGGACCATCCTAAAACGGGTTTAAAAACCTCGGTTCAAGTCTTCATTAGACGAATACTTACACCTGGCGAAATATTTTATACTCTACCTCAGAAAATGCGCTGGCTCTCGGAAAAATCGAAATATAAGGTTCGCGAGCAATCCAGCAGCAAACTTCCAACTGTGGACGGAACAACATTGTGTTTACAGGTTTAATGTTCCGGCTTTCCCGAAGTAGATAGCTCGATTATAACGATGAGGTTGTATAATTCTTCAACTCAATAGTAACTAGACTGAGTTTTACGGACTATCTGGTATGAAGTCAGCTGATTTATCGAAATATAATTACAGCCAAGTTTAAAATATAGACCAGGCTCAAATTCTCACCCAATCTCGAAAAAAAAAATAGAAAACTATTCCAAAACAAAAAAAAAATCGCGAGAATTTTGAATAGTTACCAGCTTTTATCAGGGAAAACCCTGTCAAATAATGGGAACATATACTTTTCTGTAGATCAAAAAAAAAAATGCTGCTAGGTAATTGTATGTATGGATGCAGGATATGTCATTGTAACCTTGTAAAATCTTCTCTATGTCAGAATTGACTTTATTTTGTTCTGCTCTTGTATTTATTTTAAACGAACGGCTTGGGTTAATCATTCCTCCAAAAGGGAGGGTCTCGCAATATATGACTAACGACAGATCGAGATTAACGTTTTTTTTTAGAAGTACAGCTTAATTATTACAGGTTACAATTGCTTTTTCTCCACTGTTCCACAAAACAGTCCGCGGAAAAGAAATCTGTGAAATTGAAGTAACCCCGTCAATTAAACCATTCCTCCACTAAATTGAAGCTTTTCATAGCGACTTGTATCAAATATTCCCAGCAAACTATCACTCAAATAATCTATAATATATACAAACAACGTTCTAGGGATAGGCTATCAATCAGTTTGCAGATTACATCCACAAATATCCATCTATCAGAACAACAAATCGCATAGTACTGTAATCATTAACTATTGTGACATTTCTCGAGACTCATCAAACCCAAGTCCCTATTCTATCATAGGAGTCTGCTGAAAGGAAACAATTAATTGATTCCCGGATATCAAGACAAGCAAAATTGAAATTGAACGTAACTGTTTGATTGAAAGAAACCTAATACCAACCACAACATCAGCGATGGAAGTTATAGACCAGAAACAGCTTGATTTTATAGACACATTGGCTCAAAGGATCCTATCCTTACTTCCAAATAGAACAGGCCATTCCATTGCGGAAGTTGAACTCAGCTCACTGTTCACTGTGACCAAGGCAATCATTTTTGAAAACCTCCAGAAACATCCTCAAATAATATCATACATCTTGTTGAGTTTTACAAATGCGTTAGATCAGGTAAACTTGGAATCCGAATCAGTGAAATTAAAGGAGCGTGACGACAAATCGTTGAGTTCTACCCTTATTCTCTGTAAACTATTATCTGAAATTTTGAAGAGGAACTGGAATAGAGAAAACACAAAGAACACATTAGACAGGACAGATTTGACCTCCAACTATTCCGGGTTTTGTTATTTTGACCAACCACACGAGATTGCAACTCCAATTGTCATCAAACTAATCGATGTATTTGTCAGTCTTCAATCACCAGGAGTTATAAAGAAAGTTTTAGATTTGGTCAAGAACAATGCCGTGCCATCTACAGGGTTATCTTCAAAGGACGATGAGATTTATCTGAACAGTATACATTTTTCAGAAGATGAAATGATCAACTGCTTTGATGATATCGATAGATACATTGGTCACATTCTTCGTTACATTGCAGCTGCAAACCCAAAAGATTACTTTTCTTACCTCCAATCCAAGATTTTTGTCTATTCTAGCAACAAAGAAGTCATCCCATTGCCCATTTTACAGAAGTATTCACCACTTTTGAAATTTATGTTCTACGACCAATCGAATGCACAAATAGCGGCACTTGAATACTTTACTGCATTACCATACATTAAATCAAATAGCTGGAAACAAGCAATTTTGGTATTTATGACGAATAGTATTCAAGATCAAAGCTTTTCACGTCCGTTGGATTATAACAATATCATTACCCAGGATGACACAGAGTTTCAGACAAAGTGCAAAACTTTGTTTGATACTGCCATCGCTGCTTTTGGCGATTCTATACTTTTGAATTCATGCTCGTCTTTTGTTGCGAGCTGGTTAGTGATGCTTTGTCTTGATGATTTTGTTGAGCTTGAAAATATTGAACGTGCTAAAGCCAGCATCAGAGCGACAGGAAACAAAAGGTTAAAATATTTGTTGCTGTTATTAAGAGACTCAGCAAATGGTTCCAATCAAGAGAGTTTCGAAGCCTTGACAAAGCTATTCCACTTGGGGGCAAAATTGTATTCTTATGACTTGACGAATCATCAAATTTATAGATTTTGCATGACATACGTGGACACCACTCATTCAAATTTGCTCAGTTTTGGCTCAAATCCAGCCAACTTTCCAGATAGTGCAGTACAGTCCAAATTTGATCTCACAACTATTAACTTCTATACTGCTGCATTGTTGCTCAATCCTGAGAAGTATGTGAAATTTATTATTCACAAATTCTGCGAATCAAAAGACAACTTGAAAGAAGCTGGAATATTTGTCAGAATAATCAGAGATATATCCGAAACAGAAAAAGGTGCTGTTGTTTTCCAGCAGATTATGGAAGAACTTAAGTTGCCCTTGAAGGGCATGATATATGGATGTGTGAAACTTTTGAAGCAATACCATGCTGTACAGGAATTGCAATCAACTACGTCATCAAATGCATCGATTTATTCAGATATTTTGAGTATTGAATCCAAGGACGTCAATAATAACCATGATATGTTCGACTCTCCTATGAAGAAGACAAGCTTGGATCATTACTTAAGTGAAATAACTATAAGTTCAGGTGAAAATAACGATAGTATGACTAGCCAACGTATTTCAAATTCGGCTCAACATCAACTTCATCGTCAATCAAGTTCCCATCGCTCCCAATCATCTTTTACCTCAACCACCAGTACTACTCATATTAGAAGCAAGTTTAAATTAGCATTAAGAGTAGAAGACTTGTTGACTGACTTGATTCATATTTTTATCGCAGAGCCCAGTGCATACTTCAACGACAATGAATTAATGAACGACTCTCAGTTAGAAGGTTTAACTTCATATGAAGAATTACTTCCAAAAATTGTCCAGTTTACACAAGAAGTATGCATTCCCTTGAATTATGCTTTCAAAAACAAATCGATTCGTCTAAACGACAGCTCGTTGTTTGACGCTACCAGTTCACTATGCTTACTATTGGTTGATCCAGATTGTAAAATTGTTACTAATCATACAACTATTTCCACTGTGGCAAATCTCAACATATCAAACATTATCATCAATTTGATATGTGAAACGTGTTTACTGTATGCATTAACCAACGAGAGATTTAAAGCTTTTATCCATCTTATTTACAAGTTTTTGATAAGACGTGATAAGTATAGAGGCATACTAGCGGCGAACAAAATCTTGCAAGACCCCAACACCAGAAAGTATATTGATTATGGTGCAATTGCTTGTCATGCACTTGAAAAAGTTTTGACTTTATGTTTATGTACCCATGATATTCAATTTTTCAACATCGCCAAGAAATTAATGAAATGGTACTGTGATGAATTTAAAAGTAATGATGTCGTTGATTTCACCGGTCTTAGTCGTAACGAGGGAGACGACTTGTCTGATACCTTCCAGAGAGTAATAGAGGAAGATTCAGTTTTCACTGGTTTTGTTTCCATGCACAAGAAATTTAGAAACATTTTGAGAGAAGCCAAGCCCACAAAATCGTTATTTCAAGTGTGGCTGTTGATATACCATCGCTGGATTAAAAAGATAGAAAATAATTCAGTGATAGGTGACGAAAACTTAGTTTTCAGACACTTTACAGGATTATTAGTTTCAACATCTGGTTGCTTTTTAACTAATGACTTTTCAAAGAATGATCCAGTACAGAAAGAAAAGGCGCTATCTTCCATTTCAGAATTTTTTGATAGATGTATCTTATTATTGACGTCAAGCGATCTCGTTGTTAGAGTGGTTGTCAAAGATGCTTTGTCTCATGATACACACTATGCGGTTTACAACCTAGTTTCTTCTAAGCTTATTGCTATCGGAAACAACTATAACGAGAAGAAGCTTGTGAATGAAGAAGGTATCTTGTTTTTCGAACAAGCCTTAATCATTACAACAGCCATGATTTCTTTGAATAATGATGGAGCTTTTATCTTGACATGTATGCTTCCATCAATGGCACAAATTTATATCAAGTATCTCAACCAGGTTGAGAATCGAATTGACAAATTGAGACTAAAATTGAGATTCTGCAAATTGACTGAAAATGTTGAAAATGATAAAGCTAGAAGTGCAATTCTCGGAGCATACAAATTAAGAAATACGTACGCGAAGGTAACCGCAGATTGGATAGAAGATGCTGTATTCTATGAAGAAAACCTGGAACAGTCTAATGATCGAAAAACAACGAGGGATCACGAGGAGGCATATTTGAGCCTTGATTTGACGGTCCAAGCTACCAAGACGTTGGCAGTACAATTAGAAGAAATATTCTTGGAAGTTCCTGAAGGTGTGAAGGATTCTGAGGTAAGAAAATACAAAGACTTGTCTTTTGGAAAATACTTTTCATTGTTTTACAAGATAATCCAAAAGTATTCCTTGGAGAACATGGAGAACAACAAATTTAAGCATAAATTCAACACCATTATCGAGAATGTTTTGAAATGCATTTCCAACATCTTGCAATTTGATACTGATATTGGAATGCAATTCATTTTACCATTGGGATACCACGAGAACCTGAAGATAAGGTCAATTTTCATTACCGTTTTTTCAAATATGCTCGCCTCAAGAAAGAGCAAGAATACAAAAGAAGAATATCCCGAAAGCCTAATCTACGAGGTAGCATCACTTACTGAGATTTATGGTGCAATCGCAACAGTTGCATCTTCGAATGAGCATAATTTGTTAGCTTCCTCTTTATTTGCGGTTTTTGGTTATATGAAAAAGCTAGACAAGCTTTTCAAAGCGTTATTGATAGATGAAGTTAGTAATGTTGCAAGATCGACTGATATATTCAGAAGAAATTCAACATTGACAAGGCTACTTTCTAATTTTGCTAAAGACAATGGAGTGGAATATCTACAATCGACATTGAAAACTTTCATCGAGGATATTGTCAACAATTCTGTGATTTGTGAGGTGGAAAGAGTTGAGATTGTCAATGAAGCCGAAACAGAGACCTATATGAAATATTTTACTACATTGGTTGATTTGATTATGGTTTCTCTTGATAATGTTCCAGCTTCATTTAAATTTATTTGTTCTCAAATTTATTCTTCTGTTGAAAAGAAGTTTGAAGACGCTGCTTTGATTGCAGTTGGATCTTTTATCTTTTTGAGATTCTTATGTCCCGCAATCATCAGTCCAGAAACTTTCTTTGATATCCACATTACTAATCCCAAAGTCAAGAGAACATTGATGCAATTAGTTAAGGTTATACAAATTATGGCAAATGGTTCATTTGCTTTGTTGAAATGGCCAGGGTTATCTCAAAAGACAGAGGAATTACAAAACCTTAACCATAAGATTTTTGACTTTTTAAGAAAGGTTTCCACTCAAACATCCGATGAATATTCTTTCCAGCATATTGAAACTAAACCAGTATTAGAGTTGAGTTATTTGCACAAGTTTATTTACACATACTACTCCAGCATCAAAACTCAGTACATTTTAGAAGATCCTTTAGGGTCTTTTGTGGATTTACAGAGAAAGGTTAAAGTAGTGATCAAATTTGATCATATTGCAGTTGAATTGGGGCAACCCAAGTCTAATGTTCAACTTCAGAGTTATACACCATACAAGAGTTTTGATCCTAATAACAATGTGAACATCCAGTACAACGACTTTATGGCAAAGATGGCAATCAATTATGTTGATAAGGCGTCAGACAATACTATTCATAATGCGATATTCAGCGATGGTACCCCGGTAGTTGTGATAAATCTTAAAAAAGTACACGAAGGGGGTAATGACATACACTTCTTGATTTACAAGCTATTCGAGATGGCTTGTCAAGTTTGGGATAGTCCATACTACTTGACCGTTGACTATACCGAGTTTTCATTCGACCAAGCAATGTTGGATACTTACGTCGACTTGCTAAAAACGTATGCACCTGAGCAATTGTTTAAGAATTGTGCTAGGATCTACTACTTCAATATACCAAGATCACTGTTCAAGTCCATTATTCATACTATGAAGAGAGTAAGGGGATTATCATATCAGTCAGAAACTGGAACGTCTTTGTATGCTTATTCACAAGTTGACAAATCAAGCATTGTGGGTAGTTTGTGCTTGGATCCATCCACCGTTGCCATTAGCAGGGACACCAAGGTTGTTTTCAACCAAGTCAAATTATACGACAACAACTTGAATATCTTCATTTCAGTTAGTATTAGAATGGGGAGAAAGTATATCCAGGTATGTTCAGAGGATAGGATTCCATTCTTGGGAGACAAGACCCCAGATTTCATTCCAGTGGATATTTACAAAGTTTCAGAAATTACCAAATGTGAGGTGTCTCGGGTGACTGACCATCAAGATGAATTTACAATTTTCTTGAACAATGGGACAGAGGTTATTTTGAGGTCACAAGAGCGTCTGGAAATTTTAAGATTCTTGTACTTTACGACTTCCAGATTACTGAAACAGTCAAACTTAACTGAAGTTGATAAAGAGCATGAACGAGGAGAGCATTCTATGCATTGGTTTGGAAGACTTTATAATATAGTTTTCCAAGGTCTTCTTTGCAAAAATGATGAAGTGAGGGGCGCTTCAGCTTTATTGTTTGGATCGTTATCTGCATACTTTGATATTGATTTTGGTATCAAAGTGGATCATGCCAAAAATATTGCATTCCCGATTAATAACATGGATTTCATTGTTGCTGTATCTGAAAATTTGTCTTCCAGATATCCTCAAATGTCATACCGCTTTTTCAAGGCATTCTTTGATAACTACGATAAGCTACCCGACAAAAACAAATTAAGTTCAATTATCTACATTTCACCTTGGATAGGAAATATTTATGAGAATATTTATCTTGAAAATGAGGTAAGTGGTCCAGAAAGAGTTGCAGATTTGATAAGAAACTTCTGCAGAATAACTGCATCGAATAAAGATAACATTGCCATTTTGAATGATTACGTCTGGAAGATATTGTCTGCCGAGACAAGATTAATTCCAGTCTTGGTGGATGAGGTAGTTGCATTTGCAATTGACACCAAAAACGATGGCCCTGATTGGTACCTTATAATCTCCGTATTGTACCCTTCTGTGGAAGTTTGTGGTGAGGTGATCAATAGGTTGATCTCATGCGTGAACAAAGCTAAGAAGAAAGACTCAGCTGTTGCATCACAGAGTAAGTTGTTTGAAATTAAGGTTTTGATCAAGATTTGTGCTTCCTTATTTTTCAACTCCTACTTGTTTGCCAAACTTTATCTTGCTGATGTCTTTTTCCTTGCCACATTGTTTATTGACAATGTGTACTTAGACTTTGGTGCTGATTTGCAAAAGCTCTTCATTAACTTAATCCAATCATTTTTGCACAAACCAGACTTGACCGAACAAGAGCAGAACATAGTAGACTCTACTATCGAGTACTTCACCGATCAGAGAGCAAAAATGTTGTTTGGTTTAACCAGGGATTACTCTTCATCGGGTAATGATGCTGTGCAACTTTACAACAGAGCTACTAACTTTGAAATTTTATGTGATTATTTGAACGATTTTATCAGTGCATTGGGAGCAAGTGATGACAATTACAACTGGAGGTCTCGCTGGTGTTCCAATGCCTTCGATGTTGCATTCTCGATGGACTCAGTTTTCCAAGGTCGTGCAATTTTGGTGGTGGGTATCTTGTCCAAGAAGGGTATAAGTGACTCGACTGCAAGTAGATTCTTGAAGTTGATTTCTAGGGCAGAATGCAATACTATTCTGTTGACAACAAGTGTGGGTATTGCCATGTCTAGAATTCTCCAGGGTTTGTTTGATACGTCAATCTTTTCAGCTGTGTTGATTTGGCCACATGTCTGTTTTGGTCTTATGAATTATTTGGAATTATATCAACCAGCAGCATTGTGTTTACTCAATTCAGCAGTAAAAATCGAATGCGATGATGCTGAATATGTTGATCTTGTTTTCTCAGAACGTCTTGCTCTAGAACCATACATGACAGAATTTGAACAGGCCCATAATTACAAAATGACAAAGGCCAACTTTGGGGTTCATATTTTCTTTGTTTTCACTCAGGGTTTGAAGGTTTCCCACTTCAAGCACACTGCGTTGAGTTGCTTAATGAAATTCTTCAGGGCTAGAATTAAGTATGCGGATGACGATGAGAATTCCGAATACTTGATGAGTAACTACACGTCATACTTGGTCTTTATCTATTTGAGTGTCGATGACCATACCTTTGAAGAGCATATGAAGAAGTCTGGCTTTGATTTAGAATATGTCGAAGTGTCACCAAAGGTCAGATTTCCGAAGATAATTCTTGACTATATCTCTGGTGATACAATTTCAGGAAAACTTACTTTGATCCAGGCTGCTTACTTCTTTGACTATCCTACTGTTGACAATTTGTTTAAAGCAAAATTCTTGGATCTTTACAAGTATATTTTCCGTACGCATACGGAATCTGGGATGCTAGTGTTCAATATAGTCAAGCCAGGGTTGCAGCAAAACATGATCTATGCAACCAATACTGCTGCATTTGAAACTATAGCTGAAATTTTTGCCACAGTGATGCGTTTGGAGGACTACTCTTCTGAAGAAAATGATCGGGAAGTGGATGATATTTTAACTGCTAACAATGTGACTATGATCCGGGATGTTGCTCAATTCTATAACACAAATTCAGATGCTGGTTTCGACGAGACAGTTGGACCAGATACGAAGAAGATGCAAGCGATGACTTACAGAGTTTCTTGCTTGTATGTGGAAGGATTACAATTAGAAGAATAATATGTCAATTAATAAATGCTATGGTGTAAGGCACAGCCCATTCTATAAAATTAATGCTAAGGAAATACACAATAGGGTTAACGACGTCTTGGTGCTAAAGTCTTTTCGAAATCAGCTCTACGCAATCTGAATAGTAACATGGTGGCCCTGGCGTCTTCTATGGAAGAATGCGAACTGTTTTGAATGCTGATATTCAAGAAATGCTGGGACAACTTTTTCAAACTAGGAGCTTTACCTGAAGCTATCTTTCTAAAAGGCAAGTATTGTGACGTGTCTCTAGTGGAAAGTTTTGGATGTGATAGAAATAACGACTCTAAGTCATTGTGAACGGCATGGCCTACAAGAATTCTACCATCTAATAGTTTTGATACTTGCAGTTGTACATCTTCAAAGGTCTTGGCATCATGCATATGTTTTGGAGTGATACCACTTACCCAAGTTCTCCAATCAGTGACAAATTCTCTGGGTTTAACATAACTGTCGTAGATAATATGGCCATAATAATTGACAATAGAAACTCTTGCTAATGCTGATTCTTTTCCTTCAGGTCCGACTCCAACAAATTCACAGTCCATAGCCAAATATTTACCTGGTCCACATTTACGGGCATCTCGTTTCAAATTAACGGTCAATGAACTAGCCTCAGTTTCAATATCTTTATTTTTAATATCATTTTCATTGGACCAAAGGGTTCTTTCAAGTGGACCAAACTCACGAGCTATTGAATCTTGTACCTGGATTATGGTTTCTGACTTGGCTTTGGGTTTGATGGCTTTCCTATCGTTACTTTTTTTTTTGGTAATACGTCCCTTATCAACCTTTTTCGTTGTCTTATCGAGGGTCTTGGTCAGCAGGATACGACTACTAAGCTTTTTCCAATTCAGTGAAAGCCCTGCCATCGTCAGTACTTGTCTCTAATTTAATTTAATTCACCTAGTCATCTCATTGCCTAAATCGTTGTATCTATGTACAGGATACACCCGAGTCCCCATCCAATAACCCCATACTTTTATGTCGAATTCAAACTCGACATATTGTACACTTGTAAGACCCAGTTCAACTTTTCTATAATCTCCTCGCACTCAGCAACACTCACTGCTTCTAAGTCGTATTTTTTCTTGACGTCTTTTGCACTGGAAGTGTCTGTCTGTTTCTCGATAACAATTTTGAAATGGTTTGGGTTCTTGCTATTTTTGTACTGCTTCAACTTGACAATCTGAGTGATGTGGAATGAACTGGTTTTCATTACCAGCTGCTTGTAATGATTGCTGTAGTTGTAGTAATATAAATGATGATGATGGCTTCCATGTCCATCGCTTTGATGCAGTAGTTGGTTATCAGTTGGGTTCTTCTTAAAGACAATATCATCCGACGGTGTGAGATGTATATAATCACCATCAATTATGAGTGACTTTTCTATCTTGTTCAAAATAGTTGGTTTCTTCCGGAAAACTTTCCATTTAAAGTAAATTGAGTTCAAATTGGTGGGAAGTTGTGGGTTCTTTCCGGTTAAAATATCGTCCAAGTACCTATTCGAACGTATGGTTCCCTTGATTGTACCGGCCGTCCATCTTTCCTGATTTATCACTGGTGCGATCTTTTCGGGTGCCTCAAGTGTTAATGTCTGCATCTTTTCCTCAAGTTGTTTTTTGTCTGGAGTAATTCCTTGCATAGTATAGGCTGACTTAGAAAGTGGTGTAATTGTCGAGACCAGGTCATCATTGAATGTACTGAGTCTAGTATCAATAGGCACAAGTTCAAGGGTACGACTGGCAAGGGCCGTCACCGGCTCGTTTTCATGCAATGCTCTAGTACTAGCACCAATGGTTTGAACCGAAGTCAGCAAATTTCCCTCCAATAAAGTAATGCCAAGTTGCTGGTGATTATGTTCAATTCGATTCAACGCCTTGGGCAACACTTCTCGCAAGGCATATTTGGATTGCGGAAGTTCACGTTCCTGACACAAATCTCGCAAAACGTCTCCAATTGTATCACGTTCTGCTGCGATAAAAATGGTATCCTTGAGGACCGTTCCTCTGGATACAATATTCAATTCAATTTTGATTCCGTCAACATCCTTTTCTGGCACCAGTCCTTCAACGGGATGATCCGTACTGTTTGTCATTTGATTCAAAGCAAGCAAACTTTGTCTGAATTCTAACGGAAGTGGTGTTTGCTGCCCATTCTTGGCTATCTCTTGCTCATTAACCACTCTACACAAAGCTATATCTCTGGGGTTGTTGTAGGATGAGAAAAGCCTTGTTCTTTCAAGAATTCCAAATGAACCGTAAGTTTCGCCGTCTTCATCGACCAATTCTAATCTCCAGTGATTAGGGTTCAAGTAATCCAAATCATCGTGGTTGTGGTCGGGAATACGAGACAAATTAAACAAGATAAAACCAATACAATCAACCAACACAATATTTTCGTTCAAACTGAGCTTTTTCAAAACAGGATTGGTATTTGGAGGAATAAACACGTTGACAAACGCTTTTGTCAAGTTACTGAGAATTGCTGAGTCTGCAAACGAATAATATGATAACGGATTGACGTTGGATGATTTTGACTTCTTCAGAATCAATGAAGTTAGTTTGGATTCGGCTACACCATGGGGGGTAGGAGAAACCTTATCAAAATTCAAGGTGGGTCGCTTTGAACTTAACGAGGTGTGTGACTTGGTATTGACATTACCTAGAGTTTTTCCAGTGGACGAAAATAATGACGTATGGGATGAAGAATGCTTGAAGGTGCCTGTTGCTGTAGTTCTGGACAAGCTGGTATCAAAAGAATTAGAGCGTTTCTTTTTCCTATTTTTCTTGAATGAAGACGTAGGATGTTGTACGTCAAATGAATAACTGTTACCGTTGCTACTCTTGTCATAAGACTCGAGCATCATAGACGAGTCTAATAGTGAATCGGCTTCGATATCAGTAAATGCAGAGTCCGTCGAAGAAGCGTCGTCGAGATATTCGTCGTCGAGTTCTTCATCATAAGGTTCTTCGTCAGAATATCCATTGGAATACTCGAGTTCAACCCCATCTGTTTCTTGCTGGTTGGCCTCGGCTGCTTCTTGAGCCAAAGCTTCTTTTGATACGACACGGCCGGTCGAATCAACCGGCACTCCAAAATCGCTGTCTATAGTTATAGCGTCACTGGTATCGTAATAATTTTGCTTTCTATCTGTTTCTGTTAAGTCTCCATCGTCAGTGATATCTTCCTTTTGGTCTTCCTCAATTAATCCCAAAATCAGCCTATTACTGGGTATCACGGGCATTGTATTAATAGATCCATCACTGTCGCTGTCGCTATCGCTATTCAGAACCGATTTCTCTTTGGGTGCCTTGAAGAATCGGGCTATGCTGGGTTTTGGAATGATATTCCTTTTGGGTCGGATCGTCTTGGAAGGCCGGAGTCCCACGGCACCATCATTAGAAGCAAGATCCTCCCCTTGACTTAGGATTTCTTCAGTAGTTCCCAACTCATTGGTGAGCTCGAGACTTTCCCTGCCATGAGGTGGAGATTTTGGGACCGATTTCTTCTTGGAATGCAGTTTGTCTTTTATGCGTTTTCGAGGATGTATGACGTTGTGGCGCTCTACCGACTTCTGAACGTGTCTTGCGACATCAAACATGATTGGTGGTGAGTCAGGAACTGTAATATGCGGGATTGCATATATATCTGATTTATTAATCAAAGGCTTGATAACTCGTTTTACCACTTCGTCTTCAGTCAGAGATATGTAAGACACACGTAAGTGAGCAATTAAGTTAGTGGAGTCTAACGGAAATGCCATTGTGTGTTAATTACTTCTCCCTGTCCGTTACTTGGAAAGAATTTTCGATTTGTGATTTTGGAACTTATTTTAGATTAACCAATTCTGCTTATAATTATTATATTCTTGTTTCTTGTTGCTATTGATAAAGAAAATGATATGTGTAACGTGACACATCACGTTATTTAGACTAACACGTGAATCAATCCGTATTTGGTTTCTGTGTTTTGGAATTTCGGATGGCGGAGTATACAGTACGAAAACCTCCTTCCACCAAAGAACGGTTCTATATTTAACAATCATAGATGCAACTTGTTTGGTCTGAGGAATTGTGAATACATCTACTATTACAAAAGCCCCAAAAAACACCAACAACAACAACAACAACAATAGGAGATACACGCAGTCCTTTGAATTGGATCAGCATCCGTCCATCAAATTATTACCTGATTCCACCATACAGAAGTGTGAAATTCGTATCCTCTAAACCTAGCCAAAAAACAACTTCGTTTTAAAGATATATCTAGCAACCAATCATGTCTGGGTTCAATTCCAGAACACAAGGAATCAACAATGAAATTGTTAGCATCTACAATTCCTATGTCTCGAGAAGCAACAATAACAGTACTGAAACCTTAGATTCCGAGAAAGACCAAGCACCAGGCCCCAGGATCCCATCTTTTGTCTACTCAGACTCTTATAACTTACCTCACGTCCATGTTTCATCAAGATTATCTTCTCTTCGCCAGGATTTGGAGGAAACAACAACAAGGAGTGCTCCACAAACCCCGTCGTCATCGTCGTTTGATTTTTCGTTGAATCCTCGGCATCACCCAGCATTGACAAATTCGTCCTTGGCAGTATTATTGGATACCAGCGACGAAGAATTTGGCCGCTTAGGTATCTCCAGCAGTTCCGATCGTCCTATTGATGACTATGATGACGGTAATAGCAAGCCTGAAACCGACAACGGCAACGTCGACGACAACGACGACGAAGAAGATCGTTTGCCGATGTCAGAGAAAGCTAAAAAAGAACAAAAACAATGGGAAGAGAAAGGTGCTGCTACCAAGAGAGTACAATCCGGTAACAGCTATAGAGTCATAAAAAGAACAGTGCAAGATTTCAAGTTTGGAAAGCCTTTGGGAGAAGGCTCATACTCCACAGTGGTCCTTGCAACCGACAAACATACCAAGAGCCAATACGCCGTTAAGATTTTGGATAAAAGACACATCATTAAAGAGAAGAAAGTCAAGTATGTCAATATCGAAAAGCATGCATTGAACCGTTTGAGTAACAGGATGGGTATCATTTCATTATACTTTACTTTCCAAGACAAAACTTCTTTGTATTATGTATTGGACTATGCTTCTAATGGCGAGTTATTGGGATTGATCAAAAAGTACAACACCCTTAACGAAGATTGTGTTAGACATTTTGGTGCCCAGATTTTGGATGCAATACAATACATGCATGATAATGGAGTTGTTCACAGAGATATTAAACCTGAAAATATATTGCTAGATGATAAATTGAGAATCCAGATAACCGATTTTGGTACTGCAAGGTTGTTGGAAAAAAAGGAAGACGAAAGCGAAGAGTATCCTGTCGATGTAAGAGCCAAATCCTTTGTTGGAACTGCTGAATATGTCTCTCCTGAGTTGTTGGAAAGCAAATACTGTGGTAAGCCTGGAGATATCTGGGCTTTCGGATGTATCATTTACCAGATGATTGCTGGCAAACCTCCATTCAAAGCTGCCAATGAATACTTGACCTTTCAGAAGATTACCAAGTTGCAGTTTGCATTCAGTGCTGGGTTCCCACTTGTCATCAGAGACTTGATCAAACAGATTTTAGTGTTACAACCTTCCAAGAGAGCAACTATTGCAGCAATCAAGTCTCATTACTTCTTCGAGTCCGTGAAGTGGAACGACTTCGACCTGATTTGGGCCAAAGAGCCTCCAGAAATTGGTCCATACAAGATGACAGCCAAGTCAATGTTGAAGGTTCCTCAGCTTGCAAAGGCTCCTACACAGTCGCACATTGTTATTAAGAAGCCAGCGAGAAAAACATCAAATGGTCCTCCTGCTAGTGATATTGCTAAGCGAAGCGTTAGTGATAGTGGTAAGGTTGTTAACCCAGCCACTGTAGCTGCATTTGTCTTGAATAAAAAGGAGTCAGGGTCGGAAACAAGTCTTGAAGAAACAAGTGACGCTGCACCAGAGGATGAACCAAAACCGTCGAGTGCCGGAAAAGGCACACATGCACACAGAAGCAGCAGTGCAGCTGCTCCTGATTACATCCCAGGAACCAACATCCTAAGACCAACAATTCATACAAGACAGTCATTTTCAAGAAGTTCAATCAGTCTGAAAAAGGCAACCAAGGCGAAATCCAAGTCCAAAACGATTGAGGTTACTCCGTTGGGTACTTTGGAAGCTGCCTGGGGACTGTATCTCAATCATTCGGATGAAAGAATTTTACGTGTTGGACCAGTAATTGCTCACAAAGACTCATCGGAACTTTTCGAACGGAAACACAAGGGATTATTACACAACTCCCCGTTAGGTTTTGCAAACAAGTTGCAGGCAACGACAAGAGGAAGTAGCAGTTTATTATCACAAGTCGTGAATGGAAATGCTACTGGTTTGCGGGGCTCTCCACATTTGGTTGAAGACGAAGTTGACTATAAAGAAACCGATTCGATTTCAGATTTCTTTGAGACAGATCCAATTGCTGACCCACCAAAGACACCAGATTCAGCTGAATCGACATCCAGCAACTCTCGGATTGGCAAGAGGTTTTTCAAGAAACTTGGTATTTCGTACCATGGTGATAAAGATAAAACAAAGGAATCTACTCCTGAACAAGATGAAGCAGCCAAGGCTCCACCTCGTCAACATCCACTTGAAAAATCCAAAACATGTACTTTGGTGATTACTACACATGGTAGAGTATTATTGTTTCTTAGAAACGAGCTTGAGTCCAGCTATAAGATGATAACTGAAATTAAGTTGAACTTTCCTTTTATTCAATTCAAAGAACTTGTTTCAAATACTGGTAAGTTACTGAAGCTACTTCCAAGTACTGGTATTTTTGCAATCGAGTCATTAACAACAACCTATGTCTTTGAAGTGGAAAAGTATGAAGTTAACTTGTGGACAGAAGCATTAGCCAAGGCAAAAATTAACGAATATGAGAGAGAACGTGAATTGAAGGGGGGAACACCTAATGTTACGAGACCCAACTCTACCAGTGCCATGCTGCCACAGTTGATGGACTCTCCAGAACTTAACTCTGGATCAAACAACCACTGGAGATCGCCAAGTGCAAGTGCAATTGACGATAAGGCCAAATCCGACAAGACGACTGGTGGAACTCTGACACGAGTTCCCAGCGATTCCAAGGCTTCAAGTCATATGATGATCACGAAGCACAAGCCACAATCAACCAGAAGAAAAGCACCTCCACCGCTCTCACCTACAAACGGAATTAACATGTCTACTGGGTTTGCAAATGTTGGTCCCGGAACAACTGATAATGGTACATTACATGCTGCACAACTAGCAGTTGCTCAAACGGTACATATTCCTATTGCACACAAGGATGATACCAAACGGGCTGTCTATTCTCCTACAACCAGCCGTTCTCCACATTCCAATGGAGGAGCTCAGGCAATCACTTCGTTAAACTCTAAATTCTTGGCCAGAAGTACCCGAAAAAGGTAAATCAGATTTAACAGCAAAGACCCTTTCTAGTTTAGACCTTGATCTTACAATATTATCATAAAATTGCAACCATTACGAAGCACGTGAGTGAGATACAGTATTGATCGGACAAAAGATCGTGGTTAGGAAAAAGCTAAAAACAGTCACGTAGATCACGCGACTTACGCATTACTGGACACTACACTTACCCGACCGTCGGTGAAATTTTATTTTTGTGTCACAAAAATTTTCACTAGTGTGATGGGAGTACTGTCGTTGCGATTCCATCCTCACTTTGGTAAAAAAGAATCGAATTTTTTGAACCTTTCTTTAGTTCTTAATTATACAACATAAAAATGGCTAAGTTCATCAAGTCCGGTAAAGTTGGTATGTATCAAACACTGTGAATCACATCGATAGTGAAGCATTGGATCATTTGACTGTTTGTCTGAGCTGGATTTCATCGTTGGTAAAATTTCTCGTTGTGGAGAACTATGAAACAGTTTGAAGATTTTTCAAGGAAATACATAAAGCATAAACAAAGAGAAAGATATTGAGGACAGTTGAAGTAATGATATCTTACATCTGACCTAAGAAATTGACTACGAGATGTGTGTGTGTGTTCCCTGCTTGTTTCAAAAGCATGGTTTGTCAAGTAGCAAAAAATTTTTCAATCCCTCCACTATTAATGAAAACGTGAATTTTTTATACTAACTATCTAGCTATTGTCGTCCGTGGACGTTTCGCTGGTAAGAAGGTTGTCATCGTCAAGCCACATGACGAAGGTACCAAGTCTCACCCATTCCCACACGCCATCGTTGTTGGTATTGAAAGAGCCCCATTGAAGGTTACCAAGAAGTTGACCGCTAAGCAAACCGCTAAGAAAACCAAGGTTAAGCCATTTGTCAAATTAGTCAACTACAACCACTTAATCCCAACCAGATACTCTTTGGATGTCGAATCCTTCAAGGCTGTTGTCACCACTGAAGCCTTGGAAGAACCATCCCAAAAGGAAGAAGCCAAGAAGGTTGTCAAGAAGGCCTTGGAAGAAAAGCACCAAGCTGGTAAGAACAAATGGTTTTTCCAAAAGCTCCACTTCTAGATATGAGAGAAAGGTGAAAAATTTGTTATATTAGTTTTTTTCTGCATGGGTTTAAAATAAACAATAATTACGATCAAGTGCACATACTATTATTGATTTGTAGATATACTTTGGTGTACTTATACGTGTTATCTAACAGTTTCTTAGTCAACTGGCCATTGGGGAGAACATTGTAACATTACTGGTGAGAAAAAAAATATTGCGTATTATCTTTGACTGAGAAAATTACAAATAGTACTTATAACTGACTCATATCAAACAGGTTTTCATTGAGATATACACACAATGGCTATCGAAGAAGAAGTTGCTAACTTGAAGTTAGAATCCAAAGGAGCCACTCAGAAAGTGACACCATGGGAAGTGGAAGGTGCCGTAGTTGATGGTGTTGCCCAAGGGATCGATTACGATAATCTTATCAAGCAGTTTGGTACCAAGAGAATCGACGAGACGACTTTAGCCAGATTCAAGGAAGTGACTGGACATGAACCACATCCATTTTTAAAGAAAGGTGTTTTCTTTTCCGAAAGAGACATTGGCCGGATCTTGGACTTTTATGAACACGGTGAACCATTTTTCTTGTACACTGGTAGAGGTCCATCTTCTGGATGTATGCATTTGGGACACATGGTTCCATTCATCTTTACCAAGTGGTTGCAGGATGTGTTTGATGTTCCATTGATCGTTGAATTGACCGACGATGAAAAGTTTTTGTTCAAGCAAAACTTAACTATTGATGATGTCAAGGGCTTTGCCGTGGAAAACTGTAAGGATATCATTGCAGTTGGGTTTGAGCCAGAAAACACATTCATTTTCTCGGACTTGCAGTACATGAACAGTGCTTTCTATGAAAACGTGGTGAGAACCTCGAGACAAATCACCACTTCGACGGCCAAGGCTGTGTTTGGATTCCAGGACTCCGACTGTATCGGTAAGATACATTTTGCCAGTGTTCAAATTGCCACTGCGTTTCCATCTTCCTTTCCTGGTGTGTTAGATTTCCCTGCAAATACCCCATGTTTGATTCCGTGTGCCATCGATCAAGATCCATACTTTAGAGTCTGTAGAGATGTTGCTGAAAAGTTGAAGTTTTCTAAGCCATCGTTGATCCATGCCAAGTTCTTCCCTGCCTTGCAAGGCTCATCGACCAAGATGTCTGCATCGGATGCCACCACCACGATCTTCATGGACGATACTCCAGCTCAGATCAAGAAGAAGATCAACAAGTATGCTTTCTCTGGTGGAAGAGCCACCGCAGAAGAACACAGAGAGTTGGGTGGTAACATCGATGTTGATGTTGCATACCAGTACTTGTCATTCTTTGAACACGACGACGCCAAGTTGGAGAAGTTGGCTACCGACTATAAGAACGGAGACCTCTTGTCTGGTGAAATGAAACTGGAATGTATTAAGGTCTTGCAGGACTTTGTTATTCAGTACCAAGAAAGAAGAAGCAAAGTTAATGAGTCGGCAGTGGAATCATTCATGACTCCACACAAGTTGCTGTATGGTGAGAAGGAAAGACTTGTTCCAGCCAAGCAAAGACCAGCAAAGACCAAGAAGTAAGTACGTAATAATATTAATAATAATAAATAGAAGTAGTAGACCATTTTCAAAGCAACGACTTGATATTCTCAAGGATAAACATCAACTTATCGAAATCGTCGTCGTTAGTTTCATCGCCCTTTCCGAACCATTTGGAGCCGATGGAGAGAATGGTATCGCGGGGATTCGATGACATGGCAATGAGTTTACCTATTTGGGCCGCCACCACCAGGATTTTAAGATTGGCATGGTTTCCTACTAACAATTGGGGCTCCACACCTGCGTCACTTTCGCTACTGGACAATTCTGACAAGTAATTGACGGTGGTTCGTGATGTGATGGGAAGATTGAAGGTTGTGTCCATAACTCCGTTGATTTGAACGTTCAAGATGATTTTATCAGCCAATTGGATCCTATGGAAAAGAAACTCCGTCTCTTCATCACCAGGATACTTTGCTGAGACGGAAGTAGTGAACCCACTGGGATCTTTGATCACAGACATATCTTCGCTAGAAACACATGCTGAGCGATGAAAAAAAAGGAAGAGAAAAAAAGACGTTGAGCGAAACACCAATGTCTGTTCACAGTTAAGGCAGTGCTAGAAACCTTATACTTTAGTTAAGACTTTGTTAGTGGAGTTGGTCTTAGTGGCAAAAAAAGCTACAGCATCGAATCTACACATTCAAAGTTTCAAGTCATCGCTATGTTTTGTCATCAAGGCAGGACCCTTATGTGATGATTAGTAAGTATTATTCACCGTGCGCCCGTCGAAAGTCACCGATTACTAACGAAATTAAAGAAATCGCACTATTTGAATCAGCCATACCGATCTGAAAAAAAAAGGTACCCAACCAACTCCACAACGCAGAATGTTCACACCTATACCCGAAGCTATTGAGGCATATAAGAACGGCGAGTTTTTGGTGGTTATGGACGATGAAAATCGTGAAAACGAAGGTGACTTGATTATCGCTGCCGAACACATATCCCAGCAAAAGATGGCCTTCTTGGTCCGCCATTCGTCGGGCTACGTGTGTGTTCCGTTGTCAACCGAAAGAGCTGACCAGTTGGATTTGCCTCCTATGTTGAAAGATCGCAGTGACAGACACGGAACCGCATACACCGTTACCTGCGACTACGCTGATGGAACCACGACGGGGATCTCGGCTCACGATAGAGCGTTGACCGCCAGAAAATTGGCCGATGCTACATCAAAACCAAACGACTTCATAAAACCTGGTCATATCTTGCCATTGAGAGCTGTTCCAGGATTATTGAACCAAAGAAGGGGACACACTGAGGCCAGTGTACATTTATGTGAGTTGGCAGGGTTGCAACCAGCAGCCGTGATCTGTGAATTGGTCAGAGACGAAGATGGCTTGATGCTGAGATTGGACGACTGTATCAAGTTCTCTCAACAGCACAACATCAAGATCATCACCATTGACCAGCTCGTCAAGCACATCATCTCGCAATAATTGTATAATGTTTTATATTAATGTACATAAAGTTCTTCTTTAAGCTAGCAACAATTGTGCCTTTCTCTTACCACTAATCTCATCCTTGACAGACTTGACATCCACCTCTACCTTATCAAACACACCAATGGTTCTGGGTTGTCCCTTGAGGTCCGTAAACGTCAACTCATGCTTGTCTTCATTGAAATGGGCCGTATTGACATCGCCCAACATCTCCAATTTAATCAACCCTTCAACACCAAACTTTGGCACCAATACAACTATACCATTGTTAAAACATTTTATCACATACCCTTCGTGTTTGCTCTCGTTGTTTCTCATCACTTGCCCCACATAATACTCGATACTGGCTCTGCCGGCAAATTGGGCGTTTCTATGACGTCTGTTGATGTTCTTGACAATCCCTTCCATCTTGTTCTTGTCTCTATGACTCAAGTCTAAGTTCTCATACCCAATCGCACCAGCGAGTTGTCTGTGTGCAACAACATCACAGTATCTTCTGATTGGAGACGTAAAATGGGTATATATGTCAACTGCCAAACCGTAATGTCTAAACTCGGGATATCCATACGATCCGGACGGAAAGTATTCAGCTGCCATCATACATCTCGTCGACATGATCCGCAACAACGTATTGAAGTATGGATCCTTTGGATCTTCACATCTATCCAAAGAATCAGCCAACGCTTTAGATGATTCCAATGAGATAGCCATACCAGGTTTTCTGACATTCAACATCTCATTCAACGCTTCAAAATTCGTGGCCGGGGGCGCTGCGTGTCTTCTCAACATCGCAGTCTGTGGATATGCATCATATATCTTTCTAGCAACAGAAATGTTTGCAAACAACATGAATTCCTCCACAAGAGAATTGGTTTCCAAAAGCTTTTTGATCTCAACTTCATTTGGATCGGAAGTTTCGCTATCCATATAAACCTTCACCTCTGGAGATGCCAAATTCAAGGCACCAGCATCAATTCTCTTCTGTTTAAGCTTCTTTGAGAGTTTCAATAAGATTCTCATCGATTCAGTCAACTCATCGGTTTGAGATTCATCATCAATTCTCAATTGAGCTCTTTCGTATGAAAAGGCTTCTCTTGATTTAATCACAGATTTCATATACTTGACATCAACGATCTCTGCATCTTCGTTCAACTCCCAAATAACTGAAAAGGCAAACCGTTCCACATATGGCTTCAATGAACAAAGATTGGTACCCAATAACATTGGTAACATATCAATTCTCTTATCAACCAAATAAACAGATGTCCCTCTAGCAGCACCTTCCTGGTCCAAGGCAGTATTTGGTTTGACAAAATGGGTTACATCAGCAATATGAACACCAACCTCATAGTTACCGTTGGGCAATGGCTGGGCATGTAAGGCATCGTCAATATCAACACATCCCGGTGGATCAATAGAACATACCAACTTATCACGCAAGTCAACTCTCTTGGCTAATTGTGGATCATCGGTTTGAGTGAGGTCGGGAACTGTCCATTCAGCACCTTCCTTTGGCAAACAATCCAACACATTCTTGGAAAATGGTCTATATTCAACGTCGTGCTCCAAAAGTAAGGCCTCAGTTTCGGCTTCAGCACTTTCAATCGGACCCAAAGCTCTTACAAAGTGACCATTTGGATACCTGGAATTGTTCGGCCACGAATCAACCACAATTACAATCCGCTGGCCCAAGAGCTCTTTCGCTTTTCTGGTTCTAATTCTGATTTTGGGTAAAAGCTTATCCATAAGAACAACAAAACAACTCTTTGAAGCGTTACCTGATTCTTCGGAAACTGAGGTGGGTGTTATTTGACCAACGTAATATCTCCATGATCTTCGCGTGATACCCACAATCTTGGCCGTGGGCTGGAGTCTATTATCTGTTTCATCGGATGTAGTAGCCTTGATGGCTTCTTGTGCCAACAAGATTCGCTCCTTGTCGGAGACAACTCCAACTGTACCTATTGAATCTACTTCATCGTCAACGTCGTCTGGGTTATCATTTACTCCAAGACTGCTTTCTTCAACAATGGAAGTTGATGGCTCTTTCCATTTGTCTTGTGGCAACAACTCGACAATGACAGAGTCTCCGTTAAAAGCACGATTCAACATTTTAGTTCCAATAATCAAAAGTGGTTTCTTGAAAGCAGGAACTTGTACTGTACCTTGTAAGACGTTGTAAGAAGATACGTTCAAAATGCCCTGGTATAATGTTCCATTCTTGACCCCTGCCATGATTCTGGCTTCTGTGTGGTATTCTGGGAAAAAGAGTTCGTTTTTGCCATCGGTGGCAAAGTTTTCTGATTGATTTGGGATCAAGTCTCTAAGTTCTTCGCCATTTGACAAGTCGTCGATGTATTCAACCAATGATTTGGCATTAAGACCTTCCTTGAGTGCTCTGGCACGGTTCTCAGCATCGTTGCAGACAAAAACAATGTTTATCTTGCGACTAGCGTTCTTTGTATTCAAATGGGAGTCGTACCAAGCGACCAATTTTCTAATGGCACGATCATTGCGGTCGTTGATAGATTCGTTCTTCTCACGGGCGACGTAAGTAGCTTCGTAGTATTCGTTGTGGAATACAATGAACCGTTTATCTTCAGACTTTACCAAGCCTCTCAATCTTTGGTAAATTGGGTACGATCTGTTTTTCACTTCTTCCAACACTGATTGGGGAACGATGACATCAAAGAAACATGAGTTGTTTTCCAATAAATCAATAGCATGCAAAACAATATTGGTATCAACAACAATGTAATGTCTCAATCCCTGCTTGGTTGCAGTTGGGTTCTCCAGCAAGATTGGCTGAGGAATGTTGCCATGTGCATCTGGCTTCACAATATCCTGACAAACAGTACATGCCTTCGAGGAACATGGAATGTCATCTCTTAAGTAGTGTTCACGGACGACCTTCAAGGCACCGCCGTTTCTGGATCTCACAAATACCTTAGAGGTAACTGTCAATCCAGAAGACAATCTTTTTCTCGGATTACTCATCTGGTTAAGGTTCGTAAAACCTCATCACCAATTTTTCTACAGGACCTCCATCAGATTGCAGCGTTCCTGCAGATGAACTCTTCCCATACTATATCTAATTACACACACATATATATATATATTGCAATACAAGGACCTTACTCTGGAGTCATTTGAGTTTGTGTCTGTGTTCTTTGTTCAAACAATTCTATCAAATCTGTTAAGTCTTGAATTGGGACTTGTTTTAGTGAGGGAATCAAGTGGTGGTGAATGTGCGATCGTACTATCTGAAGAAGCCGATAAGACATTGATGATATTCTGCCCAATACCAGAGAGTTCTTTCATAAGCAGTTTTCTTTCAGCAATTTCCTCTGCTGTGAATGTAACTTCACTTCTATTGGTTGTTTCTGGAATTGACGAGTGGGCGTGATTTTGCTGTGCTGCTTCCTCCTCTAATGTATCTTGTTTGATGGGAACAATTGATCTAAACTTGGGATAAAATGAATCCATATACTTCAGAAACTTCCATCCTTCAGTCTTGTTATCCTTCACTTCCTTGGTTTGTTTCTTGTAATAATTCAATTTGATTAGACTTGTTTTTACTTTTTGCAGATTTATTCCCAATTTTGGAAATTTATTCATCAATAATGATAATCTTCCTCTTGTTTTGAAATTAGCTCCCACATCTTTTTCAAATTCTTCACACAGAACGGGCATGTAAGGTAACGTATAATTGGGATCAAAAGCATCTGAAACGGCACAGATATTGATGGTATGGGCTTGTTCTCTTATCAGAGAATCCATTGTCATGATAGAAGTTAAGAGCAGCAACCAAAGCTTGTTCCAAATAAGTAACGTAGAGGTGAATAAAAACTATTTGTGGTTTAGGCTGCAAAATGATTCGGAATTGATATAAGTTGCAACTAGCGGCAGAGGTCCCTCCACAAATACAAGTCACGCTACTTGTAGCACATGATCTCATTCTTTTTTCACTGGAACCATACAAAAAAAAGTTGGCCAATTAGAACGCGAGCTTCCAAGACCGAGCCAATACGGTGAAAAATTTAAATCATATTCAAGTATACTTAGACTTGCTCGCAGCACCATAATAAAGTTACATTAAGAAATGGGTTCCGCTTACACTATTCTCGGTAGATCCGTGCCATCCCACCAATTAGCTATGGCTACTTTGGGTGCTGTCGTTTTCGTTGTTGTCCCTAAGCCATGGGGTCCAGCTGCTCCAACCAGCCCAGCCATCAATGCTTCTTCTCCAGAAGAAGAAAAGTACGTCAAAGAATGGTTGGCCAAGCATGCTGAAAAGCACTAGATTCGACTTGTTTCAAGCCTTGTTCCGGAGACATCCTAAGTGGAATTCGAGCTAGAGTCAGACCAAAGAATGTCTTTGCGCACCACACTCGCCTTCGCTTAGCAATATCGTTGACGAAAACACTTGCTGTAGGTGGGGAGGGTTCTTCTGACATTACTATTAGGCCTCATGTCTATGAAATATTACATATTCTATCCATTTCATATTGTGACTTGGTTACTTTACGAATTAAATATAGATGGCTATAATGCCACAATCCTTGCTTCCTACTTTGTACTTTTCTTCACGTCGATGTTTCTACAGTAGCCCCATATTTCCGTCGACACCTTCTTTTGAAAAAGGACACCCACCCATAAACTAACCATAATAGTGGAACAGTGAGATCCGGGTAATTGTTCTATCACAGGAAACCAAAAAAAAATTCCGATGAGATGTGTATAGTGAAAAATTAGACGTTCCTTTCTACCTTCTAGTTAAATTGTTTAACCATGTCTGCTATCTACAAGGCTTTGCAGTCCAAATCTTCGAAGGATTCTTCTGAGAAGGCCAAGCATATAAATAGACAAAGATTGTTGGTGATATCATCGAGAGGAGTTACTTATAGACACCGTCATTTAATATCTGACTTGGTTGCCCTCTTGCCCCATGCCCGTAAGGAACCCAAGTTTGATTCCAAGAAAAACTTGTACCAGTTGAACGAAGTTGCTGAATTGTACAACTGTAACAATATCTTTTTCTTTGAGTCGAGAAAGCATCAAGATTTATACTTGTGGATCAGTAAGCCTCCCAATGGCCCTACCATGAAGTTTCATATCCAGAACTTGCATACCTTTGACGAATTGAACTTCACTGGTAACTGTCTTAAAGGTTCCAGACCAGTGTTGAGTTTTGACAAGACATTCTTGGAAAACGACCATTACAAGTTATTGAAGGAGTTATTCACACATACATTTGGGGTTCCACCAAATGCCAGAAAGTCGAAGCCATTTGTCGATCACGTTATGACATTTTCTATTGTGGACAATAAGATTTGGATCAGGAACTACCAAATCAACGAAACTGTCGATGTGAAAGATAGCGAGACCAAAGACATAAACCCTGAAGAATTGAACTTGGTTGAGATAGGACCAAGATTTGTGTTGACCTTGATCACTATTTTGGAAGGTTCGTTTGGTGGACCAAAGATCTACGAGAACAAGGAATATGTTTCTCCAAACTTTGTTAGAGCACAATTGAAGCAACAGTCGGCTGACCAAGCCAAGGCTAGAGCCGAAGCTGCTTTGGACAGAAAGATCAAGAAGAGAAACCAGGTCTTGAAGGCTGATCCATTGTCGAATGAAGCGTTGTTCAAGGAATAGAAGCACTATCAAAGAGAGATATTTGTATATTAGAATCAAATACGATGAGCATCAGAATCGAAACCAAAACCCATAGAATTTTTTGTGTACCGGAAATAAACCGACTGGCGGTCCTAGATCTGTCAGAATTTCATTTCCCGCCCCTTTTTGCCTTTTCTGGGGAAGGTACTCAGAATGTGGATACATATGCACAAACAAAGGTATCTAAAGTTTAAGGAAATCGGTCATAATAGAAAAAAAACCAAGACAAAGAAATAAGAAAATAATGTAAAGTAAATGAAAAATGAGAATAAATAAAGAAAAAAAAAAAACGGATGATAATGAGAAAGAAAAAAAAACTCTTACTGACGTCATTTCAGGTACCAGGTGCAAAAACACATAACATGAACGCGGTGACATTCCAACCGGACTGTACGACACCACACGAAACCAGACGCCGTCAACGCCACGAACCATCCATCAATGTTTTATTCAAGACTAGTAACTGTATTGTAAATAGACCGTACGGCCCTTCCTTTTCCCCCCTTGGTATAAAAAAAAAGTCCCGTCGTTCAGGATATTCTACTTGAGACAACGTACATTCTCGCCAATCGGTACTGTAAAACGCTCCGACACTTCTGCACTGCGTCTCCCTAATGTGCCTCAGTAAACCAAACCACTAAAGTATGCAGTCCGGGATTATTTTCTTTGAGCCAAATCGGTAAGGCGCCGCGAGCTCGTTTTAGATTTTGCACAAAGTCATTAATTTTAACCAGTTACTTTCTCTTTCATTAAATGCTGTCGAATCTACGAGACGAGTTCATAAACAATAGAACACCTTATCGTACCACCACTTCATCCACAGCCACTTCGCACTATCACAACAGACAGCACCAACCACCTCCATTTCCTCAAGAAAACCCGCTTCCTCCTAGGCCAGATGACTTTGTATTTAGCGATTACAACCCGCGCCTCCAATACCCCCGTTCACATATCACCCTGTCCAACATCCGCCTGGCCCCAGCACCACCTCCACCGCCACATCATGCTGTAGGAAACGATGAGTATGAACTCTCTACCATGAAAAAACTGGATGATATCAGAATCAACCAGCGCAAACTCGCATCCACTGCCATCGAGCCCCCTCCAACAAACCCATTTCGCTCGGATAACGACCCTTATGACTACCGCTACAACTCAAGCACCAACGACCTCAACCCGTTTGACGAACCCCTGTACAATAATCTCTTGCCTCCTCGCAAAGAACACGATCGTGCCTCGATTAATGCAAAGAACAGACTCCGTCAGTTACGCATAAAACCCCGTTTCCACTACACAAAACTCCCCTACTTTGTCATCATAGCCACCATCATTCAAGTCGTGGTATTCATCGTCGAGTTGATCAAACTGAGCATCCTCACAGGCTCAGCCTTTCAAACTAAACCATACTTCAACCCCATGTTGGGGCCCTCAACATACCTTCTCATCAACATGGGCGCACGGTACGTCCCCTGCATGCACCAGGTACTCAGTCTCACTAACGACACCACCATCCAATACCCTTGTCCCAACTCAACCACAGTAGAGACAAACGTATGCTCCTTGGCCGAACTCTGCGGCATGAATGGCATCCCCATCGAAAATAACGTCTACGTCCCCGACCAATGGTACCGTGTCTTCATTCCAATCTTCTTACACGCGGGATTCATCCATATCATCTTCAACCTCTTGCTCCAGCTCACTGTCGGCATGTCGATCGAAAGAGCAATCGGCTGGGTGAAGTTTGCCATCATCTACTTTGCCAGTGGAATCGCCGGCTTCTTGTTGGGAGCCAACTTTTCATCCGATGGCATTGCATCAACAGGATGCTCAGGATCGTTGTTTGGTATCATGGCAACCAACTTGCTCATGTTTATATACTGTGGCACCAAGAACACTAACATGTATGGTACGAAGCACTACCTCACATTCATCTTCATTATGATCGCGGAAATAGTTGTTTCCTTTGTATTGGGACTACTCCCTGGATTAGACAACTTTAGTCACATTGGAGGATTTGCCATGGGTCTCTTAACCGGAATCATTTTGTTGCCAGACCCGTTTTTTGTCTATATTGATGGTATCTTCACTTATTCGGGCCACGACAGTACCTGGCAGACATTTATCAACAACTGGAACCCGATGCATAACTGGGACGATAAAATAGCGTCACGTGTATACATGTGGATGGCTGCCCGTGTGGTTGCGCTTGTGATGGCTATCTTGTACTTTGCCCTCTTGTTCAAAAACTTTTATGCTGAAAAAGATTCGGGCGATAGCGGTTGCAAATGGTGCAAGTATCTCAACTGCTTGCCAGTCCATGGATGGTGTGACATGGGGACAGTCAATGTTGAGACCACAACAACACCGACCCCCACATCTTCTATTGTACCCTCCAATGATACTCCTCCCACGCCTACAACCACAGAGACACCACTGGTGTTACCTACAAGTATCGAAAATAGTGACGAAGAAGGCCATATTCCAAAACGGAATTTGATTAATAAGCCCCGTTATTTTAGTGAGTTTAATACTTTTACCGAAAACAGCACCAACAATTCCTTCCGGATCGGTGACTCTGTTGTCCCAAAACAGAATATTGGGCCGGCCTTTGGTATTGTTGGTACATCTTTGATCCTTTTATATTTCAAAAAGAGAAATGGATTACACACACATACAAAAAAATAGTGCTACTACAACACATCATTTACACCATCTAAAAATCCTGGCATAACCTTTTACACTCCCTTCCATCTCGAAAGATCCCAATCTTATTGGATCTCGTTCATGATTAGTCAATTGAGCAAATTGAATTTGATTTTTTTTTAAAAAATAAATGCATTTCTAATTAAACTTAAAATACGCCAAATCACGTGTATATATATTTTGCAACCGTTCTTATGTCATATTTCAGCTCTTGTACTCTGCTTCGATGATGTCAGTTAGTCACCAAATAATATTTTTGAAATAGGCCCGATGAATTTGATCCACAGTTTTCACATTACGGGAAAACCTTTCCGCCGTGCTATATATATATATAGCCCTTAAATCCAATAATTACTTCCTTAGTCAAGAATGACTGTAGACGAAAAGAATACTAAATTGGAAGATTATAAGGAGGTTGAGGTCACTAGTTTGTCCAATACAGAGTTCACTCCAGAAGAAGTAGCCTATTTGGAAAGAGAAGAGGTTCCCCAGAAATGGTACCAGTGGTTCTCGCCTACTGATACCAAAGAGGAGAGAAAATTGATTGTTAAATTAGATTTGATTGTGTGGCTCTACTTGTTCTTATCTTCGTTTGTCAAGACATTGGATTCATCTGCCATTTCTTATGCCTATGTTAGTGGTATGAAAGAGGATTTAAAGATGTTTGGTAACCAATTGACCTACCAGCAATCAGTGTACATGGCTGGGTTCATCTTTGGCCAGATCCCATTTACGATACTTGCAACAAAAGTACCCATCCGGTACTACTTGCCTATTATGGATACCGTATGGTCATTTTTCACCTTGGGGATGTTCAAGATCCAAAACTACCACCAGTTGTATGCAATGAGATTCTGTATTGGCTTATTTGGTTCGTTTTACTTTCCCGTGGCCAACTGGTACTTGGGGTCGTGGTACAAGAACTCCGAAGTCACCAAGAGATCGGCCCTCTACTTTGTAGCTTCTCAGGCTGGCTCAATGGCTGGTGGATATGTCCAGGCTGGTGCATACACACACTTGAATGGAGTACATGGAATCGCTGGCTGGAGATGGCTCTTTTTGATTGCTTTTATCTTAACATTGCCAATTTGTCTTTATGGTATCTTTGTCTTGCCTGATCTTCCAGCTACTTGTACTTCCAGATTATTAACCAAAAATGAAATCAGATTGGCTCAATTGCGGATGATAAAACAAGGCAGATCGTCCACTGACAAATTGACATGGCGTGTTGTTAAGAATCTTTTCAGTAACTGGAAGTTTCCCATGTTGGTGGTATTTGCCATTTTCTTTTCTCAAGCAGATGGTATATCGTCTTACAATGGCTTGCCACTTTGGTTGTCTTCAAACAATTACTCGGTTTCCAACATCAATACCATTACAACAATTATACCAGCAATAACAATTGTTTCCTCCTTGGTCAACGGTATTATTGTGGACACATGGAACACATTACATCCTTACTGCATTGGAGTTACCGCAGTGATCAATCTTATTTCTGGAATTATCTTAGTGGTTTGGAATGTGAGCAGGGCAGGTATCTTGGTAGCATTCTTCTTTTCAGGTACTGCTGATGGAATTGCCGCTGTCTTGTATTCGTGGGCCAATATAATTTGTTCAGGTAACTCTGAGGAACGTGCAATTACGTTGGCTACTATGAATACACTTGGTAACACGTTTGGAGTGTGGGTTCCTCTTTTTGTTTGGAAAACAGTTGATGCTCCAAGATACTTAAAGGGGTATGCCTATAATGTTGCGCTTGATGCAATGATGTTGATCTTGTTGGGTCCATTAACGATGCTTTGGAAGAGACAACAAAGGCAAGACTTACAGAAGTTGGAAAATATGGTGACAAAGGTTTAATTAAATATACACTAGAAAAATAAATCAAACTTAATATCTTTGCCAGCATCGGCACACAGTAATTCCATTATATCTTTGGTAGTAACACAAACATGGTTAGGTTGCAGCCGAGAAAGAATTCTCATTCGTCTATCCTGTTCATATTGTCGACGAACTTGCAATCCATCCATATCAAAGGTTACCAGTTGAAAAGATAATTTGGGTACATCGATGTAGAACGGTTCAATGAATAATTGGGCATATTGGCCAGCTTCAACGTTACAGGAAAAGCTGTTTCCATATGAGAAGGAAGAGACAAGCGAAATACCCAAAACAGCACTCAATGCAAGTGCTGGAAATGATACTTTACCAGAGCCCAGGAAACCATCGGTATGCCCCACTGAATAGGAATAGGATAAACTTACGGAGCCACTGCTTCCACGGGTATTATCAACACACATACTAGCAGGAACTAGCTGATTGACAGGAAGTATATGTGGTTTTTCTTTCTTCTCTTGCATAAACATAGAAATCCAAGACTGTTCCTTTTTATCATAAAACATTGAAGACTGTGACTCCCGAAAGAACAACACATTCTGCTTATTCTTGAGTAGTTTCGAGTGTGACTGAAGATCTTTTTCTGAATTCAAAACAAAGAGTGAATTGTCCAAGCTCTGCACCGCAGTAATATTGGCAAAGACAGGGTCGTTTTCAATGGTGTTGGAGTTTATCGATAAGCTTGAAAAGTTATAGTCTGCCTGTGCAACTGAGATGTTTTTCACTAATTCTACCACCAAATTCTGTGGCTGCGGAGCAGCAGCAATAGCAAATGTTAGAATAAATGTCAAGCAAACAAGGTGAATCATGGTGTATGGTTTCTAAATAAACTTTGCCGTCTTTTTGACTCTCCTCACTTAGTATACTCTGCTTGACTGCAAAAATGTCCGGGTAACAGAACGATTGCAACCAAAAAAATGTCGTCACTCATGATTTTTTTTAATAAAAGACGACATTCAATGTCGCGTTACGATACAGCTAAAAAAATTTCATTCTCCACGACCAAACCCATCCATTCGATCAAGTAAGGTCACCGAAACAAAAATGTTGAGACAGGTGTTGCGCGTAAGGGTTGGCCCGATAAGGCAATTTTCATCTACAAGCAATAGATCATTCTTGACTGACTTCTTTGGTAAAAAGGATTTAAAGAAGGTGGTTGAAAAACAAGACAATTTTGAAAGCGACAAGGAAAGCAAGATCACCATATTGTCGGAAGAAAACTCTCCAAATGCTTCTGAATTGTACTCACAGATTGATTTAGAAGATCAAGTGATTCAATGGAAAGACACCAACGTGAAAAGCCAGGACCTTGAACAGAAATACGACTCGAAAATCTTGAGCGAAGTTTTCAATCAAACCTACCAAGAGTTGAAGGGTGAGACTATAACTGCTGAACAGTACACAGATGTCAGCCTACAAGATATCCAATTCAGATTCGATTTGGCCAAAGCCTTGCAAAAGAAGTTAGGTTTTGATTTCAACGACTACCATCTTACTAGATCACATAACTTAAACGACTTGTTTTCTTCAGTGAGCTCAGTTGTTTCAACCAGATGGGTGAATGAAAGGAACCCAAATGGTATTGCGTTGAGACCTGAAGACTTTACTGCTTCGAATATTTACTTGAACAACGAACTCACGTCACAACAACAAGACGCCAAATTAACCAAACTTGCTGCTCAGGCCGAAGAACATAACTTAAGCATCCTCAATAACTAGCACCTCAACTTGTATATATAAACAAAATAAGATAAAAACTCTTTTTTTCTTTTTGTTTTTAGCTAATGGAAGATCCAAAGGAATTATTTGCTGGTGACACTTGCTAGTGGTGGTGCTGGAGGTAAACTTTCAAGAATAGACTTGTAGTTGGTCTTGGAGGGCAATACTTCCAACTTCAACTTCTGTTCCTCAACTACCTGGATAGTTCTGTAGTAACTCCACTTGACAAGTATTTTTATGATGGACCAGAAACCAAAGTCTGGCCATAAGGTAGACGAAAATTCTATGGTGCAGTTAGTGTTACATTGCCAGAGCATAAAATCACTTAATCTGCTATGGCCACTGGTTCTGATAAGTAAGTCGAGCGGAGGTGTGTTATCGCTGCTCAAGTACATCTTGCTTTCAATTGTTTCCATGGTGATTTGATTTTGGAACCCTTCTTCTTCACTGAATTCCAGAGCGATGGTCTTTATAGAATGCGTGATTTCGTCGCGTGAAGTGTAGGGAAAACAGACATTGAGTACACGATTCAGCAGCGTATCGCTGGTGACCTTTTCAATCTGTTCTAATTCTGCCAAAATATCTTGAGGAACGTATGAGCGGTTACCAATAATACGGACGCGAATCTTGTTGTATCTGGCGTAGGAGCTGTCAAACTCCGAGATGTACTTGAGTCGGTCACGCAACAAGGAAAATAATGTATCGACTTCTTCCTTTGGACGATTAAAGTTCTCTATGGAAAATGCATATACTGTGACCTGTTCCACGCCCAAGCGGTAACAGACATCCAATACTTGAATCAAGGAGTCGGCACCTGCCATGTGTCCGTCCTTGAGAGCCAAGTTTTTTTTTTTTGCGTATCTTCTGTTTCCGTCCATGATCAAGGCAACGTGTTTGGGCATGGGGCCCATGATGATGATGGAGATCAAGATATCCTTGAGAAAGGAAAACGCATAGGCAAGAACAGGAAACTTGAGGATTAATTCCAAGGTGTTCTTGAATGTCATTGTTGATGTGATGAAATAAAAAAAGAAGTGTATGATAAAAAAAGAGAGGGAGATTAGTAGCCGCTGCAAAATGGAGGATAGGGAGGGAACTTTTGGCTGCAAAAGTATTTTTGCGGGACAGCAGTTTTTGGTGGGGGCACACTAATCCATCCACAAGGTCACCCCACCTTATATGTTACGACGGATCACTCGTTTTATTTCCTTCTTGTTTCTTTCACGGATTCTGGCGTCTTCTACGCGTGTGATGTAGCCCATGTATACCACGACTTCGGCTACCAACACCAACAACCCAAAGAAAAGACAGAGCAACACACGGTAACTGTCCTGGATCCGCCACGACAGTTCTGTCCAGTACCACATGGCATAAACAACACTGGCAACACTGATAAGTATATTGAAAATGGTGGTGATCTGACCCTTAAGTTCCTTGTGTGCCTGGCCCGTCAGCACGGCTTTCTCCTTATTATTATGATTGTCATAAAGGGTGTGGAACTCAGGAGCAGGACTGATGAGGCGCTGGTACTCTTTTTCGCGTTCTTCCAACCGCAATTTTTCCATGGTGTGCAAGAATTCTTTTGTTTTGGGCGCTGCTTCTTGTGGCGGCGCTCGGTACATCTTGGTCTTTTGCAACAATTGGAGCAACGTGTCGGTTGGACGGTAGCATCGGAAGAAATCAATCAATGTCTGGTGCGTTACGTACGGCTGTGCTAGAACCTTTTCAGCAACCTCTGGATCCAAATGAAGAAAAAAAAGCGCCTTAAGCTCCAGCGTTATTTCAAACTTTGTCATATCTTCGAAGTATCACGATCCTTTAACAAATGAAAGAATTGTAATTTTTTTTGACAGATTGATTTTCCTGCACACATTGGTTGTGTTTACAATATTTCCTAATGCGAAAAAATGATGATCCCCAACTCTCAACATCCATCTCCATCTCCATACTGAAACCATGTCGCTTCCACGGAGTGCTGGCGACCAAACAGTCGATTCGAGAAAACGGCAATCGAAACGTGATGATGCGATCAGAAGAAAAATTGAAAATGATTTGAGTAAAAAGAAACGCAGTGGAACAAGAGCTACCAGAACCAAAAAAGGTCAACCAGGCACGGTTTTGGCCCTTAGACCTTCAGATCCAATCATCTGCAAGACATCTTCCACAGTCTACGAAGTGGCACAGTTGATGTCTGCCAAACGTGAAAACTGTATTCTTGTTGTTAATGATATTGGTGAGCTCCTAGGGATCTTCACCGCCAAAGATTTGGCATTTAGAGTGGTTGGTGCTGGCTTGAACGCATCCAATGTGACGATCGACGAGATCATGACTCCGAATCCAACGTGTGCGGTTTCAACAAGTCCAGCATCGGAAGCCTTATCCCTAATGGTGGAAAGAGGGTTCAGACATTTGCCAGTGTTGGATGAAAACAACCAGATCGTGGGGGTTTTGGATATCACCAAGTGCTATGCTCAACAAATGGAAAAGCTCGAACGAATGCATGCATCGTCCAAGAAACTTTATGAAGCGTTGGACTCGGTCCATTCTGAGATCGGGATGAGCCAGCAACCGCTTCATGTATTTAAATACTTTGAAGGACTCAAGAACAAGATGAATGGTCCTACTTTGGATAACGTTTTGAGTGATTCAACCATCCCCGTATACACCAGTATAAGAGCTACCGTGTATGATGCTACGATTCTTATGAAGGAAAACAGAACTACTGCTGTTCTAGTCAAAGATAACCAGGACGAAGTTACGGGGATTTTCACGTCAAAGGACGTGGTGTTGCGGGTGATTGCTGCTGGGTTGGATCCCAAGAACTGTTCGATTGTGAGAGTGATGACGCCACAGCCCGATGTCGCCAAGGTTGGATTACCAATCCAACAGGCTTTGCGGCAGATGTTTGAAGGCCATTACTTGAACTTGCCGGTTGTTAGTGATGAAGAAGAAATCGTTGGGATTGTTGATGTCTTAAAGTTGACGTATGCTACGTTGAACCAGATCAAACAGGTGGAGGGTGCTGAATTGGAGCTGTCGAGCGACGTACCACCAGCATCGTCGGAGGGTCCAGCATGGAACAAGTTCTGGACGTCGTTGGATAACGAGGATTCGGACTCGGTACATTCCGGATCAATCACCGGCAGTGCGCCCGACGTGACGCCCTCTGAGTTGCAGTCGTTCAACATTGATATCAAGCCGTCGGATTCGGTATCGCACGTTGAGTCCCCTGTTAAGCCTAGTCCGAATACCAACCATAAGTTTATGAGTTCGATGAGTAGCGTTGACCAGGACTTGCCGTATACGTTCAAGTTCAAGTCACCTGCGCTAGAGGGCCGCGTGCATCGGATTTCTTTTAGACCCAGCGATGGGTTGGAGAAGTTGCGGCAGTTGATGGATGAAAAGTTGCATCCGAAAGACCGGGCGTTTTTGAGAGTTGGGCCTGAAGAAAGCTACGCGATCAGTTACATGGATGACGAGGGCGACATTGTGTCGATCACTTCCAACAGCGATTTGGTTGATTGTGTTGCGATCAATCTTGCGTTGGAGAACGATAAGGCCGATTTGTATATCCACAATCCCCACGAACCGGCGCCCGTGGACCGCAATGTGCCCAAGAAACGTGGCGAGACTGGCGATCTCATTGCGGGTGTGTCCAATGATATGCTTGTACGAGGATTGGCGGTGGTGGCGAGTGTTGCTGTGGTTATATTTGTGTTCAACAAGAGATAGAATAAATGAAAAAAAAAACCTTTAAAAAGAATTGATAAGAAAAGATGACGGTTGTAGGTGCATTGGCGTGCCAGAAAAACTCGTTTCTCAAGACCCTCAACACACGTGTGGTGACGAGCGTTGAGTATGTGGTTCCTTCAAAGAACAAGAAGGAAGCTGTGAAGAAAGCGTATGCGGTTGAGTTGGAAGATACGATCTTGTTTCCTGAAGGTGGCGGACAGCCGTATGATCATGGAAGCATGGTGGTTCCTGGACAAGACAAACGGATTGTGGTGAAGTCCGTGTTGCGTGATAAGTTGAAGGCATTGCATATCACAGACGAGCCTGTGAGTTCAGGTACAGAAGTGGTGTTGGAAGTGGACTGGGAACGGCGGATCGATCTTATGCAGCAGCACACGGGCCAGCACTTGCTTTCGGCGGTGCTTGATACCTATGATATGGAGACCTTGAGCTGGTCGATGGGCGATACCATCAACTATATCGAGCTTCCTGCTAAAGTGAGCGACGACGTGGTGCAAGAGGTTCAGAACAAGGTCAACCAGCTCATTCTTGACGATGTTCGGATCACGGTGGATACACCTGAAGCAGATAATGTCGATACACTGAACATTCCTGATGATTATGATCATTCACAGGGCGTTATTCGAGTGGTCAAGATTGGTGACTTGGATGCCAATCCATGCTGTGGTACCCACTTGAACCTGACGCTCCAGATCCAGGCCATTTCGCTCTTGCATCAAGTTCCTGTTCGTGGTGGCCATTCACGGTTACACTTTGTTTGTGGTTTACGGGTGGCCAAGTATACTAGAAAGACCCACGGGCTTCTCAAAGAGGTTTCTGGAACCCAGTTATCGTGCCAGATCGACGAGGTGGTCGATAAGGTGAGTGCATTAAATCTCAGTTATCGCAAGTCCACGTCTCGTGAATCGAGCTTGCTTCGTGAATTGGCGGCGTTGGAAGCATCCAAGATCCTCAAGACATTTGAGTTCAAGGACGTAGCATACGTGTACCGGCCGGACTCGAGTCCTGAGTACTTTCTGGTCTTACAGAAAGAGTTGGCGACGTTGATCAACTCCACCAACTCGCTGGTCAACACAAACGATACCCATACCGTCGTATTGGTGAACGGAGAGTATGCTTCTTCTGGAGGTATGGTCAAGGTTCTGGGTCCGAGATCAAGCGAAATTCTGGCCGACTTGAAACAACGCATTGCCAATCTCAAGGGCGGTGGCCGTGGCAACACTTTCCAGGGTAAAGTCACCAAGTACGAACGTGGAGAAATCGAAGCGGTATTGTACTATTTAGAAGGATTGGTGTAAGTATATATATACATGATAAATTTGTTTAACGTTTGACCCAAGTAGGCGACTTTCTGGCCTTGACTTTACCTGGTTTCTTTCTTTCAACGACTCTGGCATCGCTGGTCATCAATCCGGCCTTATACAATCTGGGCTTGAGCAATGGATTGAACACAACCAATGCCTTGGCCACGGCATACATCACGGCCTCAACCTGGCCCGATTTCCCTCCACCATTGACACTGGCAAAGATATTGAAACCACCTTCCTGGCTGATTACCTGGAATGGGTATGCGAGTTTTCTACGGTCGGTGTCTCTAGGGAAATATTCCACCAATGACTGGCCGTTTACCAACGTTTCACCCGTGCCACGCACAAGATACACTTCAGCACGCGATGCCTTTCTTTTGGCTTTCCCCAACGCTCTCCCAAACTCATCCAACGTCTTTGTCTTGGCTGCAGCCCGAGTAATATCGTTCGACGTATTGGTATACTTCTCCAACATCTCCGCCACTTCACGGGGCATCAACTCAGGGTCAATACTTCTTAATCGATGGAGCGTAGACGTCAACTCCTTGAAATGAATACTCTTGAGACGTGTGCCCGACTGAATCCGTTCCTTGTACGTTTCGATCGAAATGAACCTCAGAGCCCGAAGCTCAGCATCACTAAGCACTCGCGTGGGAAGATTGATATACTTTCTCACCAACGCATTGAGCTCGTTCAAGTTCTCATCGTGCACAGGATTACCTCCAAAGAACGTCTTTAATGCGGGAACAACCCGAAGTCTATCGTACTCAGCGACCCTTAACCCGTTTGGTAACGTTGCTGGAATATGTACACGCGACGCCCCGGCTTCTTTCCGTATTCTTTGCTTGAGCGAATCGGAAATCGCAGGTCTTCCCATCTCCTGGGACCGGCAAAGAGCCTGTGAAAAGCCCCTGCTGAACGTAATCCTCATGGTTCTTTCCTGTTGTTTAAAGAAAGGTTCAAGTTTTTTATTGAAAAATTTACTGAGCAAAAAAAAAGATTACATAATAAATTACAAATATCATATAATACAGGTATAAACTACTTATTCTCGTCTCCGTTAAGAAGTTCATGGATACTTTTCCTTCTTGGGATATTGGAAGATTCAGTTTTAGTAGCAGTAGATGCAGATGCAGATGCAGACGCAGACGCGGGATCAGAGTTCAATAAACTCATAATCGACGATGAGCGAGGAGGATCAACGGGTTTAGGCACTTCAGTTCTTGTTTCAGTTGCTTTATCGCTCAAAAGCGATCCGATCGATACATAATGGACCTTTTGTTGTGAAGGTGGCACCACAGCTGTGACGGGCGCCACTGGTGGTCCAGTATGCTGAAAGGTACCGATAGGAATAAACGGACGTCCTGCAACTTCTGCTGGAGCAGGATAATCAACACTGTACCCCAACTCTGATTTCTCATCCTGTTGTGTGCTGAGCACAGCTGCAAACTTGGCCTCGAGTCTCGCATCAGCATCTTCTGCAATGTTATTCCAGCCATGTTTCTCGGCATTTCTCTGGTAATAGTTGCGTACCATCGTAGCTGTTTTTGTCGTCAACTTGTCAGCAATAGTTGTCCACTTGGTACCATATTCAGCCAATAAGGTTGGAAAACCAGTGGCATCCGTGATACTCCAGTAACTTGAAATAGATTTCTTACGATCCTTAGAATCACCACCGTCATCTTCAGTGCCATTGATCTCATTCATGTGCTCGTCTTCACCTTCAATCTCACCTTCTTCAACCGGTACCGAGCCATCACTTGATAGTGGTTCCGTTGCTTGAGGTTCAGTCGATTCAAGCTGCTCCTTGTCATCTTCTTCCTTTCTCTTACGGGATCTCTTCTTGAGTGGCTCCTGATCTTCTTTCTTCACTTTACCTTCAAATACAGGGGCAGCAGCCCGTTTCCGACGACCAGTATATGTGAAAAGAACCTCTGCCGAAGTCTCTTGTGCCAATCCAGGAATGGACATATCGCCCTTTGAATCAAGATAGTTTTCTGCTTCATTTTCGGTGGTTGGTGTTTCTACCGGTGACTGTTGCTGCGAGGATGTCGATCGTGACTTGCCATTCTTGGTCCGACGCCCAGACTTCTTGCTAGCCTTCTTCTTATGTTGTGCTAGCAAATACTTGTAGTTAACCGCTTTCTTGGTGATGTAGTAGTGGACCACGCAGTCTCCTGGAGTACGCAATCCACCCAAGTGTCTGGATATAGCACCAAACTGTTTTGGATACAAGCAGAACCCTTCACAGAACAACTCGTGCTCAGCTTCAGAAAAGTTATTGATGAAATCAGTCTTGACACGTTCAGAAAATTCCTGCCTCTGTTCAACATAGTTATTGGAGTCCATGTACTTGATATGGTACCGTTCAACAGGATCCAAGACCAAGTCAGGAATCTCAGCCGAGACTCGCTGGGCCCGAACCATAGGATCCTCGTCCTGCTCTTTCCCTAAACTCTGCAAGATCTCCTGGAACTCAGCTTCAGTAGTAACCAAATCACCGTGTCTCCGGTTCCGGCGTGATGTGGTGTATGGAGCAGGATCTGGTCCCAGGTCGCTAGGGCTCTGTTGCAGCAGCTGTTGTTGCTGTTGCTGCTGCTGTAATTGTTGCATCTTTTTGTTATCACTCGAGTCAATTTCACGTCTCATTTCGTCATCGGGTGGATGAAGTATACGGAGCTGTTGTGCCATCATCTCCCGTTCAGATTCCCATCGTTTGTATCCGGTCTGGTAATCTTTCCAAAGGGAGATTCTCTTTCTATGAATTGTCTGGTTACGTTCTCGGATCTTGGATGTTATTGTCTTCTTGGTATCGAGAAACCGGACATAGTTCTCGTAAAAAAATGGATACTGCTTCAAGTTGGTGATGGGTGATGCAAGCGAATACTTGAGGTATGTTTTACCTACTGCATTCTTGGACTGCGTGGCAAACGACACAACCAACTCGTCATACTCGGTTTCCAACTTGGGCTTGGGGAAATTACATCCTTCAGGATAACACTCTTCGTCAGAAACCTCGAGCTTGGCATAAGTTTTGATGGTCTCTGGCTTTGGTTTTGGCGTTGGTTTTGGTACCAGTGGTTCATCGTCTTCCTCGATCTTGCTATCTTCATCATCGTTCTCCAACTCGTTTCCATCGTCATTATCTTGGTCATTATCTTCATCGTCTTGATTAAGTTCGTCAAATTCATTTGTCTCGTCTTCGTCATCCGATGACTTCTGTATGGAATCATCATCTCGATGCTCCTTGATTCCGTTTCTACGCCCTTCATTGTGTGCCTCAGTAGCAGATACCGTCCTTTGGGGTACCTTCTTTGACGAGTAGCGGTCAATTGGTTTATATGGGTAGCCCGACGACGAGTACGAACGAGACGGATAGTATGTATCACCTGTAACGCTTCGTGTCCCTGTACTGTTGACAAGAGACAGAGATCCGTTCTTGAGACTCGAAAACGAATTTCGTATCTTCTCTTTCGAAGAGTAGCGTGATCCGACGGAGTTGGATAGCGAGGATCTATTATTTGAGATGGGTACTCTGTTAGCGTTGTATGGAGTGCCCGAGATGCTGCCATATTTCCATTTGCCGCTGTTATTATTGATATTGTTGCCATTGTTGTTAGGCTGTGACGTGGAGGAGGATGTAGGGTCGGGTGCTTGGTATGAGTCGTATCTGTCCTTACGGTATTCGTTGGAGGTACCTGTCTGACTTGTGGAACGGTACTGTTGTGAGGGATCGCCACCAGATGTCTTACGCCATGTCTCACCATTGCTTCCCGCAGAAAACGAGTTGTAGCTGCCGTAACTGGGGTAGTATGAGCCATACGAGCCACCGCCACCACCACCTTTTGCTGACGAACCGTAGGTAGAATTTGCCGTATAAAAGCGATTATCTCGCACACTGGTGCTGGTATACGTATTTCCTGCTGAATTGGAAGGTCGGGAGCTAGGATTGGAGGAGGATGGTTGTGTGTTTATGGAATCTTTCTTGTACGGCACTTTGGAGTGGCTCAAGGACGACGAGCCCGGACCGCTGCTCTTATAGTCTCTGCGGCTGCTGGAATTGGAAGAGTGGAAGTTCTTCCGTCGAGCACGACCATAATCTGTGTATTCGTTTCTGTCGGTGTATCGGTTAGGGGGAGGGCCTCTGGAACCGGACATTTTAATGAGGCAAAAAAACGGGGAAAAAACGACTGCCTATCGTTACGAGGTGACAAAACGTTTAGAATTGAAATGAAGCTCAGAAAAACCTTCTAAGCTCGTGTCTAAAACGCCTTTCACTGTCGATACACAGGAGGGATTTATGCTTGATTGTATTGTAGAGTTGTTTTTTGAATCTTTGTGAAGTTTTTTTTGTGAGCAAAGTGTGCAGGAACATATAGGGATTACTAACATAACAAAAAAAAGTGTCTGAAAAGTGTGAAAAAGTGTCTGGAAAAAATGTCTGAATTTTGTCTGAATTAGGTCTAAAAACTTTGTCTGAATTTATGTCTGAACTTATGTCTGAAGTGTATTCTATTATATATTATGCATTAAGGATCTTCTTTAAAACACCCACATCACCGATACTTTTCTTTAGATCGTCGTATGGAACGTTGGTACGGATCATCTTGTTACCAAGATCCACGTTGAAAACATTTTGAGACTTGAGTTTCTTCTCGGACAACGTAACCACGGAAATGGACTCGAGGGCACTAATGATTTCCAAAAATTCACCCTTCTTAAGAATCCCTAATAACTTGTCTATATTATTGGTGGAATGTGAGATGTAGAAGTCATAGAAAGAGTTAACATTGAGATCTGAATGTGTGTTATTTGCAGTGTAGCTAAAGAGCGTACACAACACGGCTTTCTGTAACAAGTTTAAATTCTGGAGCTTGGTGAGCGAGTTATCGCCAAACGAGTTGGCACACACGCGAGCCACATGGGTGATCAACACCTTGGGACACGTCATAATATCGGTAGCAGGAGTCTTGGTCGATTGTTCCACCAATTCTATACTTTTGTAGCAGAGATCAAACGCTTTCCGTAAATCTCCTGTGATCGATGCTGCTTTCTTGCAACAGAGCTGGATTGCAGCAGGATGAAAGAGTGGAATTTCGCCGGCGTTTTCCTTATCTCCCAACAGTTGCAATTTCGACACAATCACCGACTTGATCTGGTCAGCGGTGTATGGCATGAACTGGAGCGATTCGGGACTCAAGCCATTGCGTTTAAGGCGTGGAAGGAACTTATCCGTCAAATCCAATGCGTTGGAGATGCCGATGAGGATCAATTTCGTCTTGGTGATTGTCTGCGGCGATGCCAAGTGGAAGAGTTCAAACAAGACTTGTTGGTCCTTGGTGACGAGGTAATCCATTTCGTCCAAGACTAAAACCACCGAGTCCATGCCCTCAATTCCGGCTGTAAGCAACAGAGCCAAGTCGTTGGATGTTTTTCTCTTGGTAAAAGAGATCGAAAGGGTTCCAGCAACCTTGGAGTATACTTCGTGGAACACGCTTTCTGGGTTGGTAATGGACATGCAATTGACCTTAACAAACTTGACTCGTTTGTGCTGGTTCTTTAAGTAGTTGAACGAGACGTTGATCTGTTCAGTCTTTCCTGTTCCTGGTGGTCCTGAGATGTACAAACTGCCAGAAGTGTGGCTGGTGATATTTGAAACGAAAAAGTGGTTGAGGAAAGTAGCTTCTGAATCTCGACTCACCAAATGCGATGTATTATGTACAGTTGAGCTGCCACGCTGGAACATCAGTTTGGCTCGAGAGTAAACCAGACATTCTTTGGGTTTGGTGGGTGTTGGTGGTGGAGTGAAGCATAATTTTTGTACGCCGTCACGCGACTCTTCGACCTTGAACGAAGTCTTGGAACGTTTGGTGGGTGTGATGTTGGAGATATCTCGTATTCTTTTTCTTGGAGTAAGCATTGGTTAGTGATGAAATCAGAAAGCAAAACTAAAGAGGAATATATATGGAACACGTCTGAGACGAAAACGCGTTACGCGAAAATCAATTTTTTTTTCACAGCGGACCTTTCTGGCATTTTTTCCGTTTTGGGCAATGTAATTACTCCAGTGACGAAAGGTTCAGGGATGAAATGCTGGCTGGTTCTGGGGGAGGATGCCGATGAGGAATGGAATCAGACATTTTCCTTATTTTCCAGTTTTGAAGCAACCAATTTCGTTTCCATTTGTTTCAAGCATTGGGTCAAGATATCGTTCTTTCTAGTGACCATGTAAATGTCGTCAGGCCGCACGGTGGTACGACCAGCGTGTTTGGCAAACAACTCCAAGTCTTCTCCCAAATTGACGATTTGGTTATACACCAATTCCACAAGCGAGGCAATGAAGGTGGGCGTAGCAACGATATCAGGAGGCATTTTCTCTTCGACCATCTTTGCCACCATGAAATACACGGCCGATTTCTCTTCACTCATTAAAAACAACTAAAACAATAATAAAAAAAGTGTTGATTGTAAATCCTCGCACTTTTTGACGGGAGAAAAGATCTCTTACCGATTGCTGTTCGCTTAACAACATTGGTTCCTTTTGATCTCTGATCTCTGATATCTTTTGGTCTAATTCTCATCTTTTGTTCTTTGTTCTCATTCTCATCTTTTGTTCATTTATTTATTGTTTTGTTCCTTTTGTTTTGTTCTTTTATTCTCATCTTTTATTCTCATCTTTTATTAATTCATTGAAGTCTTTTTCTTTATCTATCGCACCCTTTTTCTTATCATGATTCATCGTGAACGTTCATTCTGGAACATGGTCATGTATGGCCATTCCAAACTGTCTGTTCATCATCAACCATCAGCTCCATCTTTAAATATCCATCCAGATTCAAAACATACTCCCCGTTATTCGAAATGGTCACGGATGGTTATCCATTCACTCTTTGCTACGATTCTTGTTGTGTTGACGTTCCATCGTTTAGCCCAATCATCGTTTGTTTTACTCGATTCTGCTTCTTCTTCATCACCTCGTGAAATCATTTCTGTTTCAAACCAGTTGGTTCCTGATCCAAACTACGGACCTCCCGTTCATTCCCAGCCCATTTTGAATCACTTGTTTGGCAACTCATGGAACGTTCCTGCTTCAATCACACTTTCACCACCACCAGTAGACTTCAACAAAGTCGTCTTGGAACTTACCACAGACGTCAAAGGTATCCAGTACGACCGTTTGGCTCATTTGTTCATCAACAACATACAGATATGGAGAACATCAACTATTGAACCTGGTGGAGGACCAGTGGTTTCCCACTACCACAAAGACGTTTCAGAGTACCTGCTGTTGTTTGCTGAAGAAAACGAGTTGGTGTTTCAGTTGGACAACATTGTTTCTGGCCGTCTTGACGGGGTGTTTAACATTACGTTGATTGCTCACTACTACAACGTTCAATCCCAGACAGAACCAGGACTCGAGGACGAACTTGAAGTGTTTTCCACCAGCAACGGTGCTAGTATCATTCACCTGGTTCTTCCCTTGCTGTACTTGGAACGCTCACCTTTTCATACCAAATTACCGGCTGTTTCAGTGAATACAACGAGAGCACATCTCTCGATATTCACATCGGGCAACGCTGACGAAGAGTTCTGGTACACGAACGTGCTTGACCAGTTCAAAAAGCGGTTCAACAACGAAGTAGGCGGCCATGGTCCCATCAGAGTTGTCAATGTCTATTTGGATGGCCAGAAGATTGCATCACAAGTCCCCAAACCCGTTATATATACCGGAGGCTTATCTCCTGCCTTGTGGTCTGCTGTTGTTGCTACCGATGCGTTTGATGTGCCTTCAATTGAGTTGGATATCAGTGGAATCTTACCTCTTTTATGGGGCTCTAGCGACCATGTATTGGAGATTGAGATTGGTAATGGAATCAGCGAATTTAGCGGTGAACGACCTGGAACAGGCTCGAACTGGGTCACATCAGCACACATTACTTTCTACCAAGATTCGAGAGTGGTTGATGCTTCAGGAACAACCCGCTTTAGTCCTGGTCTGCTGGACGGATCTGTTGTGGCAGTGGGACCACCGTTTGGAACAAGAATCACGCAGATTATCGATGCCAGTTTCGGGGCACAGGTCGAGGGAGACGTTTTTGTAACGTTGGATGATGGCAGAGTGGTTGCAGCGACACTCGGAACGTATACACTGGCCAAAGTGAGCAGTGTTCAGAGCTACACGAATTTAGGAACCAAGCAGAGTCTTGTTTATTCGAGCGAAGTACACAATGCGTTTGTTATTACACAACAACAACATGTTGTGTTCGAAACAAACCATATCCAGAGTTATCCACTTACGTTGAAGTTGCACCAAGAAGACGATGAAACATCGACCGTGATTGATGTTGATATTGCTCACGATAAGCATACGCGAGAATACATCAACAATAAGCTTGTGACGGAGACTGGTAATGCCCAGAACGGAACATCACGCTTCCACATCACCAACGAAGGTAATTATGGTACCGGTGCGCTTGAAACGAAGTACAGGAATCCAGTACGGGACGGTGCTGAGGTTCATGTGTACAGAAAGGTGCGGTCAGAGAACGGGAAGATTCTTAGTGATGAACACAGCAATGAGCCATTTGAACCAGGAGCAGCAGCAGCATCAGAAGTAGCAGCAGCAGCAGAAGTAGTAGCAGCAGCAGCAGAAGCAGCATCATCATCAGAAGAAGATCATTCCTCTTCAAAGTATACCAACTTGGTGAGACTTATCCAAACCCGGCCCATTGGATGGAAAACGCCTGTTTCTTCTGGTCATCGTTGTCAAGAAGCACCAAGTTCTTCTTAACGCTTGTGGCCAAGCGTCCACCAACCACGAGTTCGTTCACGGACACAAACCTGAACTTGACAATGGAATGGGCATGGAATTTAAGCGGATCTCCAGGATAAAGCACCAAGTCTCCACCAAACTTGAGGCCCGGACTGATATAGTAGCCCAAGCTCTTGAGGTACTTGAAGTTGTGGTAGTATGAATCGAACTGCAGTCGAGTAATGTGTAGATTTGCGAGATAGGAAGCAATGTATGTATCGATCTTCACGAGATGGTTGGCTGCGATGGCCGGATCGTTTCTTGTCGTGGTGCTATGAGTCACAACGAACGCTGCTTTCTCCAACTGGACGTGGTTATCTTCATGGACCATCAATTCTGTACGGTACGCCACGTAATCCACAAGCTGTGCTGCTTGAGTATCGATGAGCCACATCACTTCCCATATCAGAAGCTTGAGGGGCACTGAAAGAAAGAAGTTTTGTTGAGGATACTGCGCCAATGTCCCGATCAACACTCCTAAAATGGCGTGCTCGTTGCGGAGCCGCTGGATATCGTTTGTATCAAACACAAGCACCTCAGGATCATGCTGAAGATTGATAACCGGGAGATTTATCATAGAGCTCATCGCAAAAAAATTATTGAAAAATTGAAAAATTTCAAAAATTCTTATATTTACAATTCTAAATGTTGAACAAGTTCAAGTCCTTGATGACCATTCCAGCCATACATGCAGACAACAACGTAGCAATTCCACCCGAAATCAACGCACTGATGATGGTGGCTGCAATGTCTTTGGCCCGCGAGTTGTTTGTCAAAGTATTGAGGACTCCCAACGTGATACCCATGGACCCCAAGTTGGAGAACCCACACAATGCGTAGGTAGCAATCAACGTTCCTCTCTTTGACATCTCATTGTAAGGAGCCTGGTGGATCAAGATAGTGTAGGCAACATATTCGTTCTGGATAAACTTAGTGGCGATCAATTGAGAAATATGGAAAATCTCATTACGGGGACATCCCAACAAGAACGTGATGGGGTAGATGATGTACGACAACATCTTTTCCAACGTCAAGTGGTCGATGTTCCAGAAGTTTCCAAACCACGTCAAGATCCCGTTACACAACGCAACAAGCCCAATGATACACATACATTGAGCCAACATGGTCCCAGCAATCCGGACCCCCAACGTAGCTCCCTGTGAGAAAGCCTGTAACACGTTCTGGGGACGATCCTTTTCGTCTTCCATATGCGTAGGAATCTCGACTCTACCGCAAGAAACAGGTTTTTCTGTTTCAGGGTATCTCAACTTTGAGACGGCAAGCGATGCTGGGATCGACATCACACACGACGACACCAAGGCTTGAGGATTGAGCCCCAATCCAATGTAACCAACCAACACGGCACCAGAAATGGTCGAGAACCCCGAACACATGACCTGGTGCAACTCGGCCTTGGTCAAGAACGGCATCAAGTCTTTAACCAAGATGGCAGACTCACCAATACCAATAAAGGGCGATGCAGCAGCCGTAACGGACTCAGCACCCGAAACTCTGAGTGACCAGAAGAAGAAGTACGCAAACTTGCCGATTGCCCACTGAATGACTCCAAAGTAGTACCAGATATGAACAAACGCGACAAAGAACGCAACCGCAGGTAACACGGTAAAGAAGAACATACCGTAGTTGGCCACGTCGGTATTGGTCAAGAACGCTACCCCATCCTTAGCAAAACCTAACAATTCTCTGGCCAAAGTGGAAATAAAGTTAAAGATATCGAACCCAGCCTTAGTTCTCAAGACAAAGAGGGCCACAATAAATTGCATGAGCATTCCACCAATCACCGTATTCCACTGAATCTTTCTTCTGTTCTTAGATGTGAGCCAGAGACCAAAGATGGCCACCACGACCCCAAAAAACGACACAGCACGATCAGCACGTTTGGAATATTCGGTTTCTTCTGTAACAAACGTCCCTAGCAAGAAAACAGCCACGACAACCGTGGCTCCGGCAAGAAGACGTTGGTATCTTTGAGGAAAGAGCCTGGTGTAGATGATATTCACCACGTAGTTCCATACAAGCTGAACGTAACGGAAAAGGAACGGTAAGATTCTTATGTACCATGTGATCAATCTGACCATCACCATCATCCAAAAAATGGTTGGAATCAACCATTTGTGACGTTGCTTGTCCTGAATAATGATGGAGAGCCACCACGAAGTAAAAAAGCATCCCAAGAAGATACATATGGCAAGTCTCCACCATGGACATCTCACCTTGATACGTTGTACGATCGTGAGAGTTGAGGTCGACGCAGCATCATAGGAAATATTATTTTCCACCTCTGTTTCATCGGCAGCAATCGCTTTTTCAAGGGTCAATTCCTTTTCATGGGAAGTAGTATCGAGTTCAGGAACATAGTCCAGGATCTCTTGTTGTCCGGATTTCTCTACTGGAGCAGACATTAAACACTAATTATATTGCAAAAAAAAGTAATAATAATAATATAATGGCAATATGCTAGTGGACGGATTGAAGGTAAGATTTGTAACTATGCGTTAACAAGTAATAGGACATGCGTCTATTAGTTGGTGATAAGGAATGGAGGGCCAAAAGGTTTGTGGGAAGACGACCTTCTAACTGGTTTTATACCATGCAACAGGAGATGAGGGCAAGAAACAGCGGACATTACACAAAGACCTAATTTTTTACGCATGTAGTAATACAACATTTTTTTTTCTTGCTTTTCGCGGTAATATTATTATTTTAAACGGTATAGGATTCTCCTCGGTGCCAAGCATAGAAGAACTGACATTGACTCTTTCAAAAGAAACATGGTATGTCACCATGTATATGTGATATATTTGACTACAGCTACTAAGTATTAAGGATGGCTTCAATCTTATCTTGAAAAAGTTAATCTCCACATCACATCCATTTCTTTATCTTTATTTTAGCTTCGCGGCCATCTTAAGTCACCCAATTCTTTGCAAGGCATTCGGTAAAAAATAAGTCACTGATTAGCACAATTTTTGTGTCTGAAAGGAAAAAAAATGCCTATTATGCATCTCAAATAGAAAACTTTTTCGTGGTTGAGACCTATACGGCTTCATTTAGACCATCGCCATTCCTGGTTTCTTTTCTTTTTTTAGATTTACTTCTAGAATAGAATAGCATGTCTCTTATCTTTCTCTTACCTTTATTACACCTGATCTATCATTGGTCCGCGCTATGGTACTCTAGTACATCCTAAAAGCTTATCTCTACAGCCCTTTTAAGTAAGTTTTTCCGGTTATGGTTATTGTTCCTATCTTCAGGCGATGAATTTTTTTTTCTTCTTGGCCTCATAACATCATGTCAGGCATATTTTTTTGCCTTGCGAACCTGTATGGAAACTCTGGCACTCTGTGCTATCCGGACATCACAAGGCCTCTACCCCACACTATTTTCTAATATGTACTGTACCTACCGATGTCGATGCTTCCGTTTGGTCTAAAACCATGTTTCGGATTCTATTTCTTTACCTATCATCCTCATACCTATACTTATCTCTAGACTCAACCATACGCTTCGAGTCTATTTCATTGGAAATCCCCATTAATGCTTTAGACAACGCTTCCGTCGTCCCAATAATCGGCCGAATCAATACAATCGGCGACGACCGAAGCACCGACTTTAACGAGTCTTGAAAATTCTCTGATTCATTCAATTCGTTTCGTAAATCATTCAACACCTTTAACGTAGCCTCATAGTTTTTGCCAAAAGACTTATATGCGAGCTTTAACCCACCCTGGAACGTCTCAGGCTGATTTGAGTATAAACTAGTAAGCTTTTCCTCGTCACTGAACTCATCATCATCATCATCATCATCATCATACCCTTTGAGTTGAGAAGCCTCCAATAAAAAGAGTGACTTGTGCAACAATTCGCTATCAACGCCCGTTTCCTCTTCTTCATCAACCAAATCAGCATACAAATATGGCTTGCAACCACCGTATTGGTTTCTATCAAACCTCACACTCCGATTCAATAACTGTGAAGATGCCATCAACTTATTTTGATTGTCAGCTACTAGTGCCTGCTGCTTCTCTTGACGTTCTTCGCTCTTGGTACTCTTTTTGCCAAGTCTAAAACTAGACCCTTCGCCTCCAAGAAGTTCTTCTCCTTGTTCAAGCAATACTTGGGTCCCACTGGCCAATTTGACTCCAAGATTCAATATTTCATAACCAGTCGTTTTGGCAAATGAGCTGCTTCCCTTTTGTAAACTTCTCAATAATCGACCATCTCGTTTATATTCTTGTATTGGAATCACCACCAAATCCTTTAATCCTCCACCAATTTTCACGATAGATCTGATCGGCAGAAGTCCACCCAAAATTCCAGCCAACTGAGTACGCTGGATTCCTGGAGTCCATGCATCTTTCAAGGCGAGTCCTAACCTTGGGAATCCCATGATTCCATAGAGCTTAACTTTTTCAAGCTCAATATCAGACCCATCCAAAATGAAAAAGTTGATAAACTCAGCAGAATTCCCCGACCGAAGACCCAGATAATTAACTTTCTTGGGCTTATAATCCAACTTCAACTTCAACGGATTAATCTCCACCTTTTGCATATACAACACTTCATCAGGAGGTAAATCAAAACGAGAATCCTTGAAGCCAAGAAACCTCGCGAGAAACTCACTAGTATCTTGGTCAACATGTAACCGTACTGGTAAAATCGATATCTTCACGATGGCTTCACCAGCTACCAACCCTGGAGCGGGTCTCACGTTCAAGATTGACAACTTCAACATACTGGTTCCTATTTCTCTTTCACCCAAAGCATTCATATATGTTAAAAACTTGTTCCACGTTGATGTGGGAACATTATCATAAATCGTAAATGTATCAATTCGTAACTCCACAGAATTCAATACCTCATGCTTCATATTTGAATCAGTTTCATCTTTACGTGGATCTCTGGTTGAGAATATCGTCACATTAACCTCAATACTTTTAACTTCAACCAACACTTTATGAACATTAGACCTCCGTAGCTTTAAATTCTTATAATTTTTACCAAGTTCCAAGTTAACTTGTGGTTTATTCTCATCCTTATTACTCTGAACGTTGTTATTAATTGAATCAACAAGCTTTGTCGGATCCTGTCCTTTTGGAATGGCAACATGCACAGATTGAAATAATGTTTCTTCAATAACCGACTCTTCGTACTCGAGATCAGAATCGTTTTCATCCCGGTCATTCTCTTCCACTTCTACGGATTCAAAATCCTCCAGAAACTGAATTCCTTTCTCCTTCTTTAATTTCAGTTTATGGTCTCCTTCTGTTTGTGTCTTTGCCAAAGATTCAACTCTTTTAAAAGCTCCCTTGATTGCCTTTCGTGTTTCTTTCCAATCGTAACCATCATATAACAACACGGTGGTATTTGAAATATTGACATTTAAAGAAATTGGATCTACCTTTATTTGTGCACCTTCACCACGTACCCGTGTAAAATGATCCTCCTTAAACGAAAATGAAGAATTGGCATCTTTTTCTGTCAGTTCAGATAAACTTAGATTCTCAACCGCTAGATCTAACTTTGACTCAGTACAACTATTATCCACAATCTTGAATTCATCTTTATTATTGTTGGAATTGAAATGAAATTCATCAATATCTTCCATGAGATTGATATTATGACCCACAGTTACTTGCATTCTATCCTTATCCGTAAAGTTCAACGGTAACTTGAGATCGTTTATCAACTGGAGTAAGGTGTAGGTAGAATCTGAACATAGATCAAGTTCCAACGTATCTGCATTGATTTTAATATCAACAAGTGACAAGCTATCATAAATGTTCAATTGTTCATTTCTCTTAATTGTATGTTCAATGTGAGTGTTTAAAGTTATTCCAACATGAGTATTGTTGAGATTACCAACTGTAATAAATCCTCTGGATAAATAGTAAGTTAAGGGGGATACATAAGAAAACTCCTTCAATTTAGAATCGTATCCATGTTTTTCTTGTTCCTCAGTTACATTTTCAATATCATCAATTAAAAGAATGGCAATGTTTCTTAAAGATGACTTGACATAGAATTGATTTACCCCAAGAGTAATATCAGACAGACCAGTTTCGATGACAAAGAAACTTTTACATTTCAATCTTCCTGGATTTAGTCCAATGACACAGTCTTGTAAGGAAAATCTAATGTCAAGTCGTTTCTGCAGTGTAGATGGCGGATTTGATTTCCTTGATAAGTTAATTGTTTCATTGTCTGTCTTAACTTGATCTCTGTCTAGCAAGTTCAACCAATGAGTATGATATTCCAACAAAATATTGTACAATGTGACATCAATGCTGCTCACTTTGTCGTATGCTTTGTGAGAGACGAAAATGATCGGAGTTGTTATCTTGCTTGAATCTTGACGGAACTCACAAACAAACTTCTCAGATTCCATTTGGTTCATGTGTCTATTAACAGATATTTCCATAACCGTGCCCTTTAGTTCATTATTTAACTGGTAAAGAAGGATATCACTCAATGTGAGACGTAAATCTCCAAACACCGGAGTAATTTCTGTAATAGTGAATGTAATTTCCCGAATCTCAAGTTTGAACAGAGCAATATTGGTTCGCTTTTGGATGAAATTTGTAGGACTGATAGTTCCATTGAAACCTGCACCAAACTTCCTCTTGTTTGACTGAAATATGACCAAATTCTTCCGTTTTTCACTGGGGTCTTTGTATGATTCTTGAAGAGAGTTGATCTGCTTATTAAATGATTGTTGGAAACGCTCAAAAAACAAAGCAATATCCTTTGATTTATCCAACAAGTCATCCAAGGGAACCGTTATCGTTATATTAGCAATTGAAACTGAATTCGCCGACAAATGATGAGATTCTCTTGGAATTGGACTATTGTTTCTATTTGAAACCGATGCTCTCTGAAAAAATGCCTTAAACTCCAGTGACTTAGTGGATAAACTCAAGTTGTCAATCTGAACCATATCTGAAATCTTGCTTCCACAAACAGAATTAACGAGAATCTTTGAAAGTTTGAGTTGTCCATCCACCAAGTTGAAAGAAATGGGAAAGATGATTACTTGCATCTTAGTTTTGGCTGTAAGTTCCATATTAATTTTGATTGGAGCAGTTTGAAATATGACCTGAATCTTGGTGTCTGTTGTATCTTCAGCTGGACGAACGGCAATGGATTCCCAACTCGGCTTGAGCAACACAAGTTCTTTGCGGATTGTATCAATTGACGAGATAAAATTACCAAGAATTAAGGTTGATTGTAGATCCAATGCCAAAGTTGCTGGTTTTGAAAGTAAAACAGTGATTTCAGAAATAGACTGTTCGATATTCTTAAAGAATTCAAACCTGATATCTGCCTTCTTGGCAGAGATTTGAGACGACAGAGGAGCTGGAGAATGGATACTTCTCTCCAGCTCATTAAGAATTGTGTTCTGATAGAGACCTTCAAAGCTAAATATGGTTGAAGCTTCCCCGTCAACTCTTTTGTTTACAGAAACCGATTCAACTCCTCCATAAATCAATATTTCACTCTTGTGCTTGATATTCAAGTTGGCAAATACAATATCAGTCATGTCATCCTTGCAAGTAAAGCTTCCATCAGCAAGCAAAGCCGAAGTTAGATTGATAATGATATTATTAATGTGGACCTTTTTAAAGAAGTTCCTGGTGACTTTCTCGTTATCATCAGCTTCGTCTTCACCCTCACTACTATTGATTTCATCGTCATTTGCGTATTGAGGAAAGTTTTTATTGACAAAATAAGCTTCTTTTCGCCTCTTGGAATTCTTGATTTTGGTAATTCGATTGATCTCATTGAATATTAACATGATTGATGGTACCAACGGCACCGATGCTATTTTGATATCGCCAATATCCAACTTTAAGTTTGATATGTTACTTAAACCGTCAAAATCAACGTTGATATGGTCAATATGGCAAAGAATAGACGGAGATTCTTTATCTTTGTCTGTAAGTTCCTTCTGAAATGACTGTGAAGTGGCACTCATGTATATCGAGCTGGCTTCTTCGTGTGTGAAGAGCATGCTATCCATGAGAGACTCGTCTCCGTATCCGTTACTGCTATCGGCATCTGAGTCTGAATCTTCAGCTTCAACTTCGTGGTTGGTTTCTTCGCGTGATCCAGGATTGAGTTCAGGGTATATTGTACAAACACGGACTCCGGAGAGTTTGATGGACCTTCTGCCATTAATCGTGGTGATTATTGCTTCGTCGATTTCAAACAGTAAAGAAAGAGAGCCGGAACTGTAAATCACAGCAAGATTGGTGATTTTGATATGGATTCTTGCCAATGCCATCTCAACGGCGCGTTGTATTACTCCCCCCACGGTTGAAGGTGGTTTGCTTTTGAGGGTACTGGTAGCTGAAGATGAACGCGACCGTGTATGGCCCATAATAGTTATATCGTCCTCGTCTGTATCATCATCAACCGCATCTTCCATGATTGTATGGGCCAAATCGGCGGTACTTTGTGCCAACAGAAACTGAAACTGGCTACTACTCTGTTCATCTATATCTGAATCAGGACCAATGCTCACACGGACATCATCAGTTTCGATATTGATGCCTCCACCTGCAATCAACCCGCCAGAAGTAGTTTTGAGTTCCAAAACACCCACTTGTCCACCCCGAAGATAGAAACCAGGCAAGTGTCCAACCTTTTCTGGATCGATGGCGATATTTCGAAGAACAATGTTGTTGAAAGACACCTCTTCAAGATTAGGCATATCCAACTCAGAAAACAAACTCAATTGCTGGAGAACATATAGTAGAAGCCGTTTCTGGATATTCTGGGGTATCCATTGCGACATGATGTTTATTGGAGCAAGGAATTCACGAAACGAGTTTCTTGTTCCTTTGTTATACACCACTGGATGGATGATATCTTTATATTAGTCAGCTCGTTGCTATGTTCGATTTGTTCTCTGCTTTTGCCCGATGTTATTTAATGATCACACAGTTTTTTGTGGATATAATACAAAAACGGAGGATCCTTTCCATTTTGGGTTCTTTTGTGTCACATTTTCCCTATTTATCTAATCTCCTGCATACAATTACGAGAGATAACCGAATGGTTTCGGAGTCCAATCATCATGTCGATCAAACAAGAATTCCAGATCGGGGAGTTTTCTTTGCTTAGAAGTAAGAGTTGGTTCTTGTGGATGAGAACGCTTTTTCCCAAGCAATTCTTCAAGTGATGGCGGCGCCACAAACTTTTTTAATTCCGTCGCTGACGTCACTAGCTGCGAAAACGTACCAGCTTCTTTCTGACGCTCGTCACTAAAGTCCAGACACTTGTTTTTCAAGGCTACAGCCAATCTTTTGAATGTATCGCTGTTCTGATTCGTGCTTGTGTTAAATAACGCCACCAATCGCTGAGATATCGACGGGATTGACTCAGAATCAGCCGTATCCTGCACCAAACAATTGAGCCATTCCATCAACTGTACAACCTCAAACGGATGCACCACCTTGAACCCAAGTTCCTCTCTGATCTGTTGAACAAGCAGCAGAGTTGGGTTTGTTCCTGACTGAAACTGCTGGATCTCGTCAACAATAAGATCAAAAAGACTCCGTTTGAATCCCATACCCAACGTATCCAACAATGGGGTATACAATTTGAAAAGCAAAGGATTGAACTTTTGCTTGTTTTCAAGTTTATCGTGGTTGTAGATAAGGAAGTTGTTAAAGATCAAGACACGAGCAAGTAAGTCATCGCCGTTCCACACTGTATTATCGTCTATCGTGACACAATTCTTCAATTGACCCACTTTAACAAGACCAGTGACTGTTTTCCAGTACTTTGTCGCCTCGTTGGACTTATCTTCCTGAGTAAAAACAATATCCATCGTGATCTTGCGTACTTTTTTGTACGATTTGAGAAGACTCACGAGCTGAGTCGATGCTAAACGGTACTTGATTTGATCCACAACGGCTGCATTTGTATCGGGATAAAAACCAATGTCAACCTCATTGTCTGAAACTGTTGCAGCAGCCTCTTCTTCCAGAACAGTACTCCAATAATGGTCAAAGAGCCAATTGAGGGCACGATGACATGCGATTCGTAGTATTCCCAAGCTGGGCATGGCTTCATGTGTTCCCATGTGTCTGAGTTCCACAAAGAAACTGGGCAAATTCAATGTCTTTGCAAGGTGAGAAAGAGGAATGGCATGCGTTGCTTGCTGGTATGGATCCAAGATACCATTGACAAAGCGGATCACGGCCAACGAGTATGACAATTGCAATATATTCGTATCTACCGAATCTTTGATATCGTCTAGATGGACAGAAGTAAGCAACGCTGTTGCTTCCACGCCATGGGGAAGCCGTCCTCGCGATGCCAATGCCTTGACTCGCTGCACCGCTCGCCGTCGCATATCTTTTGGACCATGACCGAAATTATAAAACCAGTCTTTAAGAATACAGAGCTCTTCTGATGACTTGTATGCGGTAATTGTCGGGTTCTTGAAATTGGGAGCCGGAACCGGAGGCAGAGATCGTATAGACATGATTTTAAGATAAGAAATCAACAAGAAAAAAATTAAAAAATTAAAGAGATGATTACATTCACGTGACACTACATAAAATGCCACGCCGTTTGGTTTTCATTAAAGAATTTCAACAATAGCAAAGCATTTTTCTAACTAGAAAAAGGTAACTGATGATAAACACAAGGTTTTTAGCGTGAAAAAGTGACACTTGTTACGTTTTTTTTTTTAATTTTATTTAAGTGTAATAAATAAAACGAGGTTGCAAGAAGAGGAGAAACAATGGTGGTCTGATTCTGGTGGACCAGGACCCAAAAACAGAAACAGAAACACACGAAAACCAGCAAAGTAATCGCAGTCTATGGTTATAGTGTGGAGAACCACAGTACGAAACATAAATCTGGGCATATGGTTAGGCTGCTCGGAGTTTACGGAGAGGGGGCCCACTAATTATTTCTATTTATGTTACTGGGCTCGGAGTTAGGGCCCGCGCGAATGGGTAGTCGAAACGTAAACTGTCACATCATGTCCAAGAAATGCAACCCCTCCCGAGGCACTCCAGTTACTTCTATGTGAACCAAAAAAAAAAACCGGCATTAAGATCCACTCTGTAAGTCGTCAGTTTAATTTCTATATATATATATATAAGTGTCTAGTGGTAAATGTGTTTAAAGTGACAAATCCAGATTTTGCAGCCGATCATTCCATATGTCTTCGACTACCAGCGCCGACGACGCCAAGGACGTTCCGTCCATTGCAGATAAACACCAAGTCACTCATCTCGAGTATGCTGGTGACCACGACGAGATTATCATCATAAATCGCACCAAGTATTATCGCCACGAGTTGATGCAGGCATTTGGTGGAACTTTGAACCCAGGCATGGCTCCATATCCAACAAACGAGTTCGCCAACGCAGCTGCTCTTGGCTTGTACCTGTACTCGTTGTGCACGTTGGTCCTTGGACTCTTTTACGCCGGTGCCATGGGTATCAAGATCCCCAACGTCGTGGTGGGCCTTTCTATCTTCCACGGTGGTGCCATCCAGTTGCTTGTGGGTTTATGGGAACTTGCCAAGGGCAATACGTTTGCTGGCACGGTGTTTGCCAGCTACGGCCCGTTCTGGCTCAGTTTTGGAGCCATTTATGTCCCGGCCTTCGGCATCGAAAAGGCATACGCCGATGCCCCGGGCCAGCTCAACAACGCAGTTGGGTTGTATCTCATTGGGTGGGCAATCTTTACCTTTATGCTTGTGTTGTGTACCTTCAAATCGACTGTTACGTTCTGTGGTCTCTTCTTTTTCTTGATGCTTGGGTTCATTATCTTGGCCGTGGCCAACTTTACAGGCAATTACGGTGCCACCAGAGCCGGTGGTATCCTTGTAATCATCAGCTCGGTGTGTGGATGGTACAACTCGTTCTCAGGGGTTTCCTCACGTGAAAACTCATACATCCGTCTTCCTGCCATGACGATCCCGGTATGGAATGGACGTTAATGTTTATATATCCAACAGTTGAAGTAATTGATTTTGTTCGTAAGACATAACTCTTGTTTCTGACCGGAGAGTAGCCAGACTGGTTCCCAAACTACCAGAGCCTTCGTGGGAACAGATGGTGCCGTAACTCGACCGTGTTTTGGGTATCATCAAAGTAGTTTCGTCCAATTCTCCCTCTTCATGGTCGTCGTCGTGGAGAGCACTATCCCAACTGATGACTACGACGCCCACAAACACGCTGAATAGTCCAAGGACGATCCAATTGAGCTGGACGTACGACAAGTGGTGGCTCGAGAGTAACGAGTTAAAGATCAAGTCGTTGAACAAATTGATCATGTTGTAGATGAGGAAACTGAGAGGGTACAATATCGACGTTGAAATCAGTTTGAGTCCGAGATTGAATGCGGTCAACTGTAAGCCAATGATGGATAACATCACAAGTAATAAAAAGTAAGGAGTGAAGTTGCTTAGTGGAAGCAAGCGATTATTGTCAAAGATATTCTCCACCACCACGTCGATGATGGATTTGGCAAAGAGAAACGTATGTGCTGTCAAGGTTCCACTGATGATACCGTAATTGATTCCCTTAATGAACTGGCGTTTTGGAGACTTGAATATGGAGATATTGATGAGTAAAAGAGTGCCACTGGCCACAAACGTAGCCATAAACCAGGAGATGAACCATGGAGCCAGGAGTTTATGTAGAATCTCGGCAAAGCGTTGGTCGATGGTTGGTGGAGGGATCGGAAGCGGAGGTTCAGGGACGTTTCCGTTGAATGCAATGATGAAGGCTCCAATGGCAATGACTACTGTTCCCACGGCGATCTTCCGGGTGAAGCGTTCGCCTGGAAGGAGTAAGCAGCTGGTGATGGAGTTGAAGATGAGACCGATGCTCTGGAGTGGAGATAAGATGATGAGTGGAAGCGTGGTGATCTGGATAAGTGAGCCTAGGATATTGGAGATGATAAAGAGCATGAAGCCAAACAACCACATGTTACGTTTCTGACGCTGGAGGGAAGAGCGTGGATGGAAATGTGGATGTGGATGGTGGGACAAGAGATGTGATTTTCGTTGAAGAGTGATGCCTAATGATTGGATAGCAGAAGACACAACTGCCACCGAGCAGCCAATCATAATAGACGAAACGCCGGGCGATGGTGGCATGGTGGTGGTGTTTTAGATACATCATCTTTTTTTCTCTGTTGTTTCTGGGGTTTCAGCCTTGCGAGTCGTGTCTTTTTGGACAAAATATAAACAAGTGACACCATGAACAATTCGGAACGATTAGGAATGGAGGCTAATATCAGTGCGATTCTTGACTTATTGGATTCAGGAGAGATTGAGGATGTGAAACAGGGAATTGACCAATTAGATCACTTGTTTTCGCAGCTCTTACCCCAGATCGCCGCGATGCGCAAGAACACTACCAGTGGTGGTGCTAGTGGTGGTGCTAGTGGTGGTGGGTCGTTGGCTACTTTTATCGAGCTCCAGGATAACTTTCAGTATAACATCGCCAACCATTTGGTCAACTATTACAAGCACAGTGCTGGAGATACAAGCACCACCGTGACATGTAACCGGTTGTTGCAGGGTCTTTTGCTTGTGCACGCGCCCTCCCGTCGTCTCTTTAATCGCACTGCCAACATGCGTCTTGTTCTCCAGCACTTGGACAAGGCCCAGGCCCACGAGCCTGATGAAATTCGAGTATGTATTGCGTTCATCTCGACGTTGATTCATATCTTGTTACGAGACTTGCGTAACTTCCGGGTATTTGAAGAATGTGGAGGATGTTCGATCCTTATGCGTAAATTCAACTTGGTCTCATTCGATATGCCACCAAGTGACGGCAAAGTGCTTGATCAACAGACACTTAATTTTAAGATCATTGAGTTCTTGATGTTTTACTTGATTGACGAATCAGAGGTCACAAATCCATCCCATATCACCACGAAACTGGTGACTGAAAAATCGGCTCTCTTCAAAAACGACTTTCCAGAAATCGATAGTTTGATTGAAAACTTGAAGGAATTAAAATAAAACACAACACAACAACCAACCAGAACACAACCAGAACACAACCAGAACCAACCAGAACCAATCAGATCCAGAACGGCATCGTTTGGTGTGATAAGTTTGAAGTGTTATGACCTGCATATGCCCACATTTTTGCTGAAAAGTCTGCGTCCCCGAAACCGCTCCTACGAATCCTTGTTGTACTTTTTATCAACGATTATTGTGTTCCCGTATGGCTTTGAGCTCTCACTAAAGTTATTTTTGCCCGATAGATGTCGTTCAACGTATACAAACGGACAGAGATTGTTGGCCGAGGCAAGTTTGGTGTCGTCTACAAGGGCTACAACAAACAAACAAAACAAATCGTGGCCATCAAGGTTCTAAATCTAGACACAGAAGAAGACGAGGTGCTTGATGTCCAGCAAGAAATCCAGTTCCTTACCGAGCTCAAGAACGTCCCCAACGTCACCCACTACTACGGCTCGTTTCTTAACGATACAAAACTATGGATCATCATGGATTACTGCTCGGGAGGATCGCTCCGCACCTTGTTGAAACCAGGTGTGTTTGAAGAACGCTACATCGGCGTCATTCTTCGTGAGTTGCTCGTTGCCTTGAGCGCAGTACACAAACTAGGCGTCATCCACCGTGATATCAAAGCAGCCAATGTCCTTGTCACCAAGGAAGGCAACGTCCAGCTCTGTGACTTTGGTGTGGCCGCCAAAATCTCATCCAACTCCGTCAAAAGAACTACCATGGCAGGCACTCCATACTGGATGGCACCAGAAGTCATCCGTGAAGGCGATGTCTACAACAGCAAGGCCGATATCTGGTCCTTGGGTATCACGATGTACGAAATTGCCACAGGAAACCCTCCGTACTGCGATAAAGATGCCATGTGGGCCATGCAACTCATTTCGAAGCTGACTCCACCGCGGTTGGAGGGCAGAGAGTACTCTGCCGGACTCAAGGAATGTATTGCATTGTGTCTCGACGAGAACCCCGAAGAACGACTTTCGGCCGACGACTTGTTAAAGTGTAAGTTTGTCAAGTTTTACAAGAACCACCAACGGGTGATTCTCAAGGAAATCGTGTCGCGATACTTGTTGTGGCGAGATCGCCATGCCTCGCGTGATTCGGTGTTTATGAACCTCGAAGATAACATTGTCAAGAATGACGATAATGCTAAAAAAAACGAGACTTCAGCCAATGTTGGTGGCGAGCAGGAATCGAAACAGATCCAAGTCAAATGGGATTTTGACTCGTTGAGCAGCAGGGAATACATTGTGGAAAACGACATCGATATCGAACGAGTCGACGAAAGTTACCAGGATGAAGACGTGACCCAAGACACGTACCAGACACTACCAACCTTGCAGGCAAGCAGCAGCACCATCAATGCAAATGGATTTGCATTATCGACGATCCACAACACTGCCAAGTCGTCCAACAAAGAGATCCCCAAGTCGTTACAGATGTTGTTTGAAGAAAACGAAACGTCTCCCAAACAAAACCCGCTTCCATCGACGTATGGCACGTTCCAGATCCCACTGACATCGTTCAATGATCGCATGGAATCGCCCACAATTGAGATTCCTGATATGGATAACCTCGGCAGCTATAATAATAACGCCACCACGGCTTTGTCAACAACATCACATCCGGTGCTCAACAAGCCTCCATTATTGTATCAGTCACAGTCAGCATCTGGCAGTTTAGAGCTGCGGTTCAACACTCCACAAAAGAGTTTGGCTCCTCCCACTGCTACACGGACACGGAAGAAGACGATATCCCACTCCAATGCCAGCACTACGAGTCTTCCACAGCAATCCAAACCGACTCCACATACACCACCATACACCAACACTGTTGGTTCGATGAAAACACCACTGCCCAAACCGCCAGGGTCGTCGCTGATGGTGACATCTTCATCAAAAGGATCGCCGTCGAAGTCAATGAAGGCGTTGCATTCAAACAACAATCCGTTGTTGCAGCCCATCAACTTCAAAGCCGACAATAACAGCAGCAGCAATAGTGTATCCACAGCAGCCGGAACTACTACCACCAGCATCACCACATCATCATCCTCCTCCACCACTACATCATTGGCGACATCGACCGCACCACCAACAGCACAAGCACCAGCACCTACAGCAGCAGGGGCACTTTCAGGAAGAGTAGCAAGAGCACGGCCAGGGTTCCATATCCAGATGCCCACGCCGTCGAACGCTGTTCTGAGTCTTGCAGCGCTCACGAACGAGAACTATGCCCAGCCTGATAACGAGAACGTGAACCAGTTTGGAATCAATCCAGCTCAGCTTGTGAACCAGCCATTGACCATGACTCCTGTCACCGAGAAAGAGCCACCAACGTTTGTGGTTGATGGTGAGGGTGAAGAACCAGTAGTACGTGAACGTTCCGAACTGGTAGTCCTTCAGCGAACCAAGAAAGCGAGTGTTTCGAGTGTAAGCAGTACACCCATCAATACCAAGGAACTGAGTATGGTAACGCGAAACACGGCGAAATTCCCCACGATTCCGTCGATCAACGGCGAGTTTTTCATGGACTCGACTCCGAAACAGAAACTTGTCAATGAATTGGACAGCATGATCAAACTCTTTAGCCAAGGCTTGGAGACGTTTGAAGTTAGTTTAAATACATAGGTCGCACAACTGAAAAAAAATCAACATTAAAATATAAATCAATTATATCAACACTTTAAGATGCCACCGCGTATACGGCGAAGAATCACGTCTGCGAAGCGAGAAGAGATCGAGAAGGAACAGGAACGGCTTGCACTGCGGATCGTACGTCCGTTTGATATTTTGACGGGTCTTCCGGTCTCGTTCAACGAGCCTCCGAACGGACATTACGATGATGTTTTGAAAGCACCACTTACTGTCAAAGATACAGGGGTTTTGTACCGTTCATTGATGAAGTCACGGGCTAATTATATCTATGTGTGTCCGATGTATGAGTTGTACTGGGTCAAACAGAGTTCGTACGCCAAAAAGCTTGCTGAACTCAACAAACCATTACCCAAATCCAACAAGGAAGAACATTTGGGCGACCGTCAGCCGGTGCTTGGCTACGAGGTAAGTGCAAGAGACGTGATGGTGAAGTTATGTGACGCAGGAGTAACGTTGGGGCCTCATTTCTTTGATATCCGTTTGTTTATTGCTAAAGACGGTCGACCTGAAAAGCCAAAGGCTCGTGAATTGAAGGAGAGAGAACGAGAAAGAGAAGCAAAGGAGAAAGAAAAGGCAACAGCACCAACAGCATCTACAACTACAGCACCTGTAGCTACAGCTACAACAACTGCACCTTCTGCAACAGCACCTACTGCTACAACTACAGCTACAACTACAACTACAACATCCACAACTACATCTACAACTACATCCACAACTACAGCTACAACTACACCAGCTACATCCACGCCCAAAGCAATGCCAAAGACTGCACCTGCTCCAGTTGCTGCTCCTCCGCCCAGTGATCCCAACAATATGCAATCGATCGAAAACACGATCATGATCTCCAACTTGAATGCCATTGCTCGCATGGACGAGCTGCTTAACCAATTGATGAAGACCGTGGCGCTGGGAAACGCCTCGCCACAGCAAATCGTCACTTTCCAGGGCTACATCAAACGAGCAAGAGAAATGGGACCCCAACCACACCATGCCCATCTCTTGGCGCAGAATAAACGAAAGGAAGTCAAGATCAAGGAAAAGAAACCCAAAAAAGTGATTCCTCGAGACCAGAAACTTACTGCGTTCCAGGAACGATACTTGAACGATGCCACGATCTTGTTTGAATATGTAGAAAATGCCAATGTGCGGTACAAGATTCCCCAGGACGCAATATGTGAGGTGATGGAACCACAACAAGTTCCTTCAGAAGAAGATCTTGAACAGGATGTCAAGGATATATTGATCAGTTTCTTTTGGATACATAACCAGAAGGAAGTGAATGAATATGAGAAGAAGTTGGTTGAATATAATGCGAAGAAGGAAGAAGAGAAGAGAAAGGAGGAAGAGAAGAAAGAGGAAGAGAAGAAAGAGGAAGAGAAGAAAGAGGAAGAGAAGAAGGAGAAGGATGGAGAGAAGAAAGAAGGAGAGAATGAAGAGAAAGAAGATGTAAAAGATGTAAAGGATGTAAAAGAAGAGAAGGAAGAAGAGAAGGAAGTAGAGGAACAACCACGACGTCAGGCACAACTACGAAAGTCTGCACGAAAACAAAAGAAACGACCACCACCACGAAAATCCGTGCCCAAGAAACTCGAACCTCCGGTTGAGCCTGAGATCAAGTTCACGGCAATGACATTCACTGTCCACGGCGTACCGACGCGATTTGTACCAATCATTGTCAATAGTTTCAGGCCGTTGGAACAGGTCCAGAAACGGATGGAATATATCATCAAGAACGGCTCGCGGCAACCCAACTTCTACTTATGGTATCAAGTTGATGGAAGGTTGGACGAAGCTTTGGCTGAAGATATTCGTGGCCAGTTGATTCAGGAAGAGAAGAAAATGCAAGGTGTAGATGCTGCTGCTTCAGAAAAGGTGAGCCAGGCAGCAAAGAAGAGGAAGCTTAAGGAAAAGGAAACAAAGATAAAAAAGGTAAAAGAGGAGCCAGCTCCAGCTCCAGCTCCACCTTTAGCTCCACCTTCAGCACCACCTTCACCTCCACCTACACTAACTAAAACAGAGCCTTTATGATAATATATACAACGATCTATTGGATGATCAAGTTCAACAATCTCTGTAAGTTTTCGCCCTCCGACTTGTTTCTTTCGGCGGCACTGCCAAACGTGGGGTTGGAAGCCTCGTACTTTGATCTGTCGGCATCGAAGCTCGAAACGTTACGTTGCATCCATGAACCGGCCTTGATTCCGTCTGCATAAAGTTTGATGCTTCCGTTATCGGTCAATTCTGCCTCTGTGACCTTGAATGGCATGTTGAACTGCCTTGAATGTTTGCCAGGATAGTTCTTGGAGTAGTTCTGTTGTAACAACGTCGTACGTTCATTGACTCCAGCCACAAACCCACCAATGGCAACCTCCTTCGTGCCCACAATTCTACCAGGAGCAACCACACCGTACTTGATACCATTAGGTGTGTTGGTGAGTCTTCCCTTCAAGTTGTACGAGAATCCACCGGTTCCCTGGATCGTAGAAAGTCCAGCGTTCTTGGAATCTTTTCTGACCAAGTCCTTCAAGGACACAGTCTTTTTCTTGATATCTGACGACAGGTTCAAGAACAGCTTGACCAATTCAAGCGTGGCTCCACGCGAGAGCGGCGCAACAAGTGCCAGTGGATGGTTCTTCATCAACCACGTCCGGTACTGCTTGTACAACTGCGGGTTTTCATTTAAGATAGCACGCACGTCAGATGGCGAGACTTTTCCATGAAGATTCAATGCGTTGGTAACACTATCGTCGGTCTTTATCGAGTCAGACCGGTTTTTGCCACTAGGAAACAATGGGTTGGACTGCGAGAAGTGATTCTTCAACACCAACCCTGTTTCCTGGAACTTGAGTCGGTTGTACATTTTCCCCGACAGTTTTTCAACATCAGGCATATTCTTAAAGTTATCTATATCATTGAATGCAATGTGTGAGAATCCAATCTGTTTTGGTAACGATGTCTTGATCCCGTAGTTGGATCTGATGGCACTGGATTTCGGCGTAAACACAATTTGGTGAGTAGGAACCGCAGATTTGCCTCTGATGTTACTCAGAATCGGTTTGGCCACTTGTGCCAACTTCGAATTCTTTACCAAGTGGTAGAGTTCTTGGCTATTCATCTGTTTTGGTGGTTGTTGGTGGGTTTGGGTTTGGTTGAAATTTGTGAAAAATTATTAAAAAAATTAATATACAGGAAAATGATAATTATTGTGTACAGGAACAGTTCAAGGTTACCCGGGCTTTCAACAGGCATAAGAGAAGCTCATACCGATTTTATTGAATTCAGGAGTAAATGTTGTGGGATTGAGAGAGATCTTGCAACCGGTGCTGACCAAGAAATCCTTGCATCGTCCTTCCCAAAGAAGTTTGACCATTTTATCGTTGAGACTCGTGGACATTTTCACCACACTCGAAAAGTTACTTTCATTGACCAAGCTCTCAAACGCCGACGGCACGCTGTGTGGGCTGTATCTGCCTTCAATCAACGCTGGTTTGATCCGGAAAGGATTCTCGGTGTTATCGATCGGGTTTATTACTGGTGGTTTGGTGCGGCGTGGCGGCGATTTGATGGTGGAAACGGTTGAAGGAGGAGCATGAGTGTAGTTGTAGAGTTCAAAGCCAAGCAGTAAGTTACTGGCGTAGGAAAAGAAGTTGAAGTCGTAGCGTGAACAGAATGTTGACGATACCGAAGTCTTGACGGTGTAGATCGACGACAAGTGGCCCAAGATAGGATTCACAGCAAGAGTCATGGTCAATGGTTTGCCGGTAGCAGTTGAACGAGTTGAGTAGCGGAATGCTGCTGATAATCCCGGACTCATGGTACGTGCAGCGTACCAGAGTTCTGTGCCAAAGGAAAACACCGAGTTATCGAATTTGGGGACGATTCTTGTTCTGGGATCGGGAGCTGGGCCCAAGTTGTAGAGACACCGGAACCCAACCAAAGCTTCATTGGTGGAATAGATGAGTTCACGCAGCATCTTGGGAGTGTTTGATTGGAGGTAGACGATCATGGTACCGTTACGATGGAGATGTGGGTTGTTGATACATTTGATGAGGAGCTGGGTGGACGCACTGAGTCTCTTGATGAGCATGGCTTCTAGTGCGGATCCAGGAAAGTACATTCTGCCGTAAAGAAGCGAGGCAGAAGCCGAAGCCGAAGCTGATGCTGATGCTGACGCAGAAGCACATGTTTCGATTACTGCTCGAGATTTCTTTATGCGTGATGATGGTGGTGGTGGTGGTGTAAATGGTTCCACGATACTGAACCCTGCGATTGCATCCTGGAGCGAAACATCGCGTGTTCCTCGAGTATTTGTAAGGGGAACCGATGAGTACAAGTATGCAAGCGAGCCGTTGATGGACTGGTAATTGGAAAGCGTAAAGCTCGACGCCATATGGTTTGATGATTTATTGGAGGAATCCACCTTTAACCCGTTGGGAACAGCAAAATCAAGCAATGCCTGTGACGAAGCGGTGATGTTGGAGAAAATGTTACCTTCGTTCCATCCAGCAGACTTGTAGAAACATTTCTGAAGATATTCCATATATGTGTGCATTAGAAGAAGAAGAAGTAGTAGTAAAAGATGTAGGTAAAAGAAGTGTTTTTTGTGCGAACATTTATCATTATCATTATCATTATCATTATCAGGATGCGGTGCGCTGTGATTAAACGAGACACAAACGAAACAAAGATCCAGATCGCCCTCTCATTGGATGGAGGTTCTGTGAGTGTGGGTGAGCTGATTTTTGCCTCAAAAGTGGGTCAAAAAGAACAAAGTGGCAGTACGCAGACAATCGATATCCAAACAGGAATCGGGTTCCTCGATCATATGCTCCATGCATTGGCAAAACATGCTGGCTGGTCGTTGGAGATCAAGTGTATTGGTGATCTTCATATTGATGACCATCATACTGCCGAAGACGTGGGTATTGCGTTGGGAACGGCCTTTAGACAACTGTTGGGTGCTGTGCGTGGAATCAAGCGGTTTGGCAGTGCGTATGCGCCATTAGACGAGGCGTTGAGTCGTGCTGTGGTCGATATCTCGAACCGGGCGTATGCTGTGATTGATTTGGGCTTGAAACGAGAGAAACTCGGCGATCTTTCGTGTGAAATGGTGCCGCATGTCTTGGAGAGCTTTGCGCAGGGTGCTGGAATTACGTTACATGTTGATTGTTTGCGTGGTTTCAACGATCATCATCGTGCAGAAAGTGCATTCAAGGCTTTGGCAGTCGCAATGCGTGATGCTTTGACCAGTACAGGAACCGACGATGTTCCTCTGACGAAAGGCGTGTTGTTCTAATATATATATATATATATATGAATATAAAAAAAGGGCCATCGCAAAAAAAACTATAATGATGATGATGAAGAGGTTCAGTACCAGTGCGGTGCGAGGGCTCAAGCGAGTGTTTGTGAACGAAACGCGATCGTTTGACAAGACGTTGCCACTGGGCGAAAAACAACGTCCGTGGGAACAACGCGGAGTGACGAAAGATGAGTTCTTTGGACGGAAGTACGGTAATATCAAGCCACAAGACCGTGAAAGATTAGTGGCTAAAGTTGAGAGACAACGAAGAGCAAGAAAGGCAAGAAAAGAACATGAAAGAGAAGAAAAAGAACAAAAGAAACAAGAACGTTGTCAAAGCACCAATGAAGAACGGCAGCAACGGATGTTCCAGAGAGAATATGGTACGCCATTATTGGAGTATGTTTATGGCACGCACAGTGTGCGGTCGGTGCTTTCCGCCAACCGTCGTTCGTCATACAATAAGCTCTACGTCCATAACGTACGTGATTCAGCCATCTTGAAACAGGCAGAGACGTATGGGATCAAGGTGGTGGAGAAACACACCAAGAACGAGTTGAATCTCTTGTGTAATAACGGAGTCCATAATGGTCTTGTTCTCGAAACAAAACCGTTAGTGGTTCCACATATCCACAGCGTAGGATCAGTTAATGAGAGAGTTTATGATTTGGTAACGTACGATGAGATGGAAAACATCGAACACAAGATCCAGAAACAAGTTGTGGGTAAAAGAACGAATCCGTTAGGACTCTTTTTGGACGGGATCACCGATCCTCAGAATATGGGCGGGATTGTTCGTACGGCATTCTACTTTGGAGTGGATTTCATTGTGGTTCCTGAAGGCAACTCGGCCCGTTTAGGACCCGTCACCAATAAGGCATCGGTAGGTTCGTTGGACTTGATGGATATTTATACTACAACGCACAGTCTTCGGTTTATTGACCGTGTACGTCGTGAAGGCTGGAGCGTGGTGACTGCCAGTGCTCGTCCGCAAGACGATGAACTTACGCTGCTTAAATCGAAACATGCCAAGATCGAACGTGAACTCCACAATAAGTTCATTGACCAAGACGAACTCAAACATGTTCTTGATCGCACCCCCACACTTTTGGTGATGGGCAGTGAGGGCGAGGGCGTTCGTACCACCATGAAACTCAGGTCCGATTTCTTAGTGGGTATAGAGAAACATCGTCCAAACGACCAAGTGGTGGATTCCTTGAACGTGAGCGTGGCTGCAGGGATCTTGATCGCCCGAGCCGTGGGTTAAATAGACAAGTATTTCACGTGCTTTAATAAACTCCTTAATGCATTTAGTTGTTTTAGTTCATGGGTAAGTTGAGACCTTCATTGGATGATCGTTCTAACATTTACAGTCTTTGGGGAGACCCGTCACATCTTCTGTACATTGAATCACAGCTCCAGGTTCTTCCGGTTCGAATCCTCAAAACAGGTTCGCACCAGGGTTATAGGACATACGACGGCGTGGATATCAATGGAAAACGGGTAGCTGATGAAATCGTGGCTGAAACCCGTCGTTTAGGAACAGTCACTCAGTTCTCAATTGTTGGATACTCTTTGGGTGGTCTCATTGCACGCTACGCCATTGGAATCTTGTTTCGTGACGGATACTTTACCAAGATTGAACCAGTACACTTTGTCACGTTCTGTCTGCCACATGTCGGAGTCTTGACCCCGGCACACAGTCTCTATCTCAAGGTGTACAACGCCGTGGCACCTCGAGTGCTTGTTCGTTCGGGAGATCAGCTCTTTTTGCGGGATAAGGTCAAGTCTAAACAGCCGCTTCTTGTCCATATGGCCGAGCCCCAGTCATGGTTCTTTCAGGCATTGGCTGCTTTCCATGACCGCAGTCTTTATGCCAACGTTGTCAACGATAAACGGACCAGTTGGTACACTGCCAGTATCTCGGAACAGGACCCGTTCCAGTCCATGACCAATAAACGAGCAGCAAACTTGTGTCTCGAGTATATCAACGGATACCAGCCAGTGATGGTCGACTTACTGGCACCGGTGGTGGTTGTTCCCAATAAACCTTCATTCAGTTTTGTTGCCTGGATTATGCTCGTGGTACGTATGGTGGTTTACATTCTTTTATGGGGCACTGGGCTTGTTTTTCGAGGGATTGTGGAACGCATCAAGTTGAACCGTCGCATTCATCTTTTTGTCAACGATACCTCCAACAGTTTGGTCCATTTATACGATTATATTGGTGACGAGTTGGCGATCGACAATTTCCAAACCGTTCATGATGATGATCCGGCGTTGCTTGACCATTTAAGCCGCACCATCTCCAATTCCGTATCGAATAAACAGGAACTGTTGGTTTCTGCAGTGTATGATACTGTTGATGTCGAATTGAACCGTGACCAGCGCTACATTGTTCGTTCGCTTAACACATTAAACTGGAAAAAGCACGGAGTTTTCATCCAGAACACCACCGCAACGCACGGTGCCGCCATTGTGCGTCTGGATGAGCCTGCGTTTGCTGAAGGTAAGATTGTAGTGCAGCATTTTGTTGATCATTTTGGTTGCGAAAACCAGAAAAAAACTCAATAAAAAAAAAACGGTTGCAACCTTTTTCTAATGACATTTCTTTTACCCATGCACAAACGGATCCGCGCCCTTCGTACCTTCATACGTCTGTTTAAAGATCCAAAGAAAACACTTGCAATTTATACTTGTACCGAAGAATTACCGCTTTCGGTTGCAAACCTTGTTCCATTTCGCCAGCCGCTGGAGTTTCTTTGTTTCTGGCTCAATCCCACCTCCACCGACCGCTTTCGCTCCATTACCGAGACCGTACGTCTGTTTACGTCGTCTACATTTCTTGTACAAGGCACAGGGCCGTTGTTTATGGTATATTTGGCGTCTTACGGTGCGTGTTTCAACGTAATGGCTCGGTACTACCATCAACGTCCCACAGATACGGTGATTCTACTATTCCAACCATCATTTGTAAACAGTCAATTATTTAAACATTGCTACAGTCGTGCTCTTGAAACGAGACAGCAGCGTCGATATCTTACAGTGACCCTCGCTAACCCTCCGCCAAAACCAAGAGAATACTTTGCCCAGTTCGGTACGGTGGTCTCGCTCTGCTGCGTCCATCCAAACAAGTTCCATGTTCAGTATACCAGCGACACCAACTTGTATCGCATCAAAGCACAAATCTACTCATTAAATCAACTCGACATAGTTGGCAGGGAAAATACCAGTGCTCCCGTTGTTTCTGCCGGTCCACCAGTCGTCAACCGTCTCTGATTTCTTGATAATATCAATAACGTCTCCCTTCTTAAACGGCAAGTCGCCACTCTGTTCACCCTTGAAACTGTAGAGCGCAATCGCCTGGTTTGTTTTGGCTCGCTGCGAGCCAAAATTAGGCTTGGACGATACCGGTGGTCTTGAAGGACCACCAGCACCAGCACCAGCACCAGCACCACTGCCACGCGACGAGATTCTCGAGTTACTGAATCTCGAACTCAAGTTATCTACGTCGTTGTTGTGGCTGTGTCTCCTGCTACCTCCACCGTTGTCGTAGATTTCGTCTTCCCAGTTCAGTCGTCTGGAATTGTTGTTGGAAGCATACGAGTTTTCTCTCACCGATCCACGTCTTCTATTTCTGGTGGACCGGCCGTAATCATCGTCGTCCGAGTAATTGTCGTCCGAGTAGTCGTCGGAGTATCTTCTGTTTCTGCCGTGGTTACCCATGCTGTTAGCACGTCTTCTGTTGCTGTTTCTGGGAGGCGATCTGGTCGAGGTTGAGTCAGAAAACTCGCTGGGGATATCGTCGTAATATTCGTCGTCGTCATAGTCGTCGTAGTCGTTGGGGAGTCTGTTGTTAAACACCCGGCTATCCAACACTCTCATCAAAGACTCACACGCAGGCGGTGTTTCTACCTGGCCTGCTAAAATGGTTCTGGCTTTACAGTTGTTGCCATAAAACTTGCGATTGGCATCTCTTCTTTCAATGATGGCCGAGCCTTCCAACGAAACACCAGCAAACAACCCCTTGGTCTTGGAGTACGAAAACACAGCCGATGCGCTCTTGAGAGACGCCGTACCTGCTGCTTCTGCGTTTCTTCCCAAGGGCCCAGCGGCCACCGAGACGTTTGTCCCCAACGTGACCGAGCCCATTTGGGCAAACGAGTCGACAGCGGCCTTTGAGTTCAAGATAAACACGAAATCAGTGATCTCAGCCCCAATTTGGCCCCCGACACCGGCACCTGCGGTGTTGATGGCGGACGGAGGCGACCATGAGCCGTCGGGCAATCTTGCCACTATGACACCTGAACCAGCTCTTCCTGAAAACAAAAAGCCTGCTTTCAACACGGTGATGATGGCTAAACCTTTAGCATTTTTAAGGATGTGTGGAGGAATGATTTGGTCTGGGCCGACGACTTGATTGGGTTTGATGAAGGAGGCAAGGATTTTGGCGGCCTTTTTGGATTCGCTTCTCAACGATCTTGGAATTGGGTTATTGAGGCCCATTGGTTAAGTGTGAATGATTGGAGTCTATAAAACAAAAACAATTGATTAATAAACGAGATGAACAGGATTAATTCTTATAAAAAAGATTAAGGTTTTCGTGAAAAGAATGGAAATAAGTCCCACTATTTAAAACTGGAATGGGGGATTTTGTCCGGAGAATCGATTGATGATCACCACTGAGTTGTGTGCAGGTTCCGGCACTTTTTTTTGTCTAGGCAGAAAAAAAAGAAAAATGGCTTGAGACTTTTGGCTTGAGGCTTTTGGCTTGAGGCTTTTGGCTTTAGGGACAAACCGGAAAGGATCAATTCAAAGAAAGATGAGCGAAAAAATGGAGAACTTGGTCTGATTGGTCCCTGGCTAAAGAAAAACAAGAAATGGTCTGGCTTATTATTATTCTTTTTCTTTTTGGCTGGGGGCTCTAACGGTAATTCCTGCAGGAACCAACCCGGATATCCCTGTTGAATGATTAATTTAAATTGCTTCCCCGAACGACTCACGCACAGCCGGCCGGAGTTAACGTTGGTGATTGGGCCGAGCCAAAAAAAAGAAAGTGTAAGAAAAAAAGTGAAACATTGAACAAAAAGAAGCTTCCCCACCAGGAGTCGAACCTGGAATCTTCTGGTTCCACAGAAGTAACTACTATCGTAGCCAGACGCCTTGACCATTGGGCCATGAGGAACGAAGCTGTTGATGATGTATGCGATTGTTTGAACAAGTACAATAACAACAACACCATTATCATCATATAACCATCAACAATTGCTTTATCTATATCTCTTTACCTATATCTCCACATCTATCTCTTTATTTCTTTATCTCTTTATACTTATTTTATCTTTTTATTTTTTTTCGATTCATTTTTCATTAAGAGAAACCCACCACTTTAGTTGCAAATGAAAAATTAACTCATCGAACACCAAAGAAAGCAGTGCATGGCTTCCGATACTGCGTCCATATCGTCGTCTGCATCACGGCCAAAGATATATGTATGTGACTACGAGGACTGTGGCAAAGCATATGCAAAACCGTCGCTTCTTGAACAACACAAACGGTCGCATACCAACGAACGCCCGTTCCAATGCTCAGTTCCTGGATGTGGCAAACTGTTCTTGCGCAAGTCTCACTTGAAAGCACATCTGGTATCTCATGAAAACGACCAGAGCAAACCGTTTCACTGTGATGTCTGTGGCAAGGGTGTCAACACCCAGCAACATTTGAAACGTCACATCGTCACCCACACCAAGTCATTTACATGTCCTCACTGCCCCGAGGCGTTCTACAAACACCAGTCGTTGCGTCACCATATCTTGTCTGCCCATGAAAAGACTTTGCTGTGCTCCATCTGCAACAAGACTTTCACCAGACCCTACCGTCTAGCTCAACACACCCAGAAATACCACAGCGAATCGCCAGCATACCAATGCGACCATCCCGGCTGTTTCTCAAACTTCAAGACATGGTCTGCCCTCCAGCTTCACATCAAATCCGAACACCCAAAGCTCAAGTGTCCCATCTGTGGCAAGGGATGCGTGGGAAAGAAGGGTCTCAAGTCTCACATGGTTTCTCACGATGAATCAAAGATGGTCAGGCTCTGGAACTGTACCTACTGCAACATGGGCCGTTTTGCTAAGAAGATCGAGCTTGTTCGTCACTACAACACGTACCACGACGGAAATATCCCTGAAACCCTTCTCATGCCCCCAGAACGAGCAAGATTGGCGGAATTGTTACTGGAAACAGATGATAAGAAATCAAACCTTTCTCAATTCGCCAATTACCAGTCCTTATCTTCAGATGATGATGAGGATGATGGTGATGATGATTTGCAGGCTCGACTGGATACTCCTCGTTCTCACCAATCATTAGAAGTGTTCCAGTCCTCTCTCAATACAAAAAGCATCATCGGCTTGATTGGTGATAACTTTTCTTCAAAGAAACTACGGTGTCCTAAACGAAACTGTGACCGTAGATTCAACCGTGAACACGACTTGAACCGTCACTTGAAGTGGCACGAGGCTCATTTAAGAAAAGTCGAAGCTTTTTTATTAGCATTGGAAGATAACGAAACAAGAGATGAGGATGAACTTCTTCCTACGCCAAAAAGACGAAAACTCGACCACCCACCAATCCAACACCATGACAATGATGATGACGATGACGACTTGAATTCCCTTATAGATCTGGAGCTCCTCCTGCTTAAAGCCGGCGATAGCTTATAATGTACATTTTTATTCTACTTAGTATCTTGGTTTCTTATCGTAGCCTCTAGAAGAGTATGAATCGACCTTTCTCTTGCTCTTGTATTCACTACGGTATCCGTCTCGATAATCGTTATCGCGAGAACCGTTGTATGTCCGTGTACGATAATCGTTCCGTCCACGATCGTGTTCACGCTCACGTTCCCGTTCATTTCTATGCTTAGAGCCAGCTGGAGGAGGAGGTGGTGGTGGTGGTGGCGGTGGCCGTCCTTTACTACTTCTGTCCATACTCTGGCTGCTTGGAGGACGTGATGGTCTGGCACTAACAGGAGTATGCGGACGTGAATGTCTCGAATCGTACCGATCTTTAGGAATCTCGTCTTGAGGTGGCAATGGTGCTCTTGCTCGAGGCTCTACAAGACGTGGTTGAGTAGGAGCAGGTGTCTTTTCTGAACGAGTCGACTTTGATTCTTGATAATCTCTCTTGGCCTGTAACAACTTCGTACGCAAATCAGGTTTATCTTTCTTTTCTTCTTCTTTTGGTTCATCTTTTGTCTTCAGAACTACCTTTTCCACTTCTTCCTTCTTTTCTTCCTTCTTTTCTTCTGCTTCTTCTTCTTCTTCCTTCTTCTTCTTTTCTTCTTCTTCCTCTTTTGTTTCTTCCTCCTTCTTTTGTTCCTTTTCCTCCTTCTTTTGTTCCACGTTTTCATCTTTCTCTTCCTTCTCGGCTCGAGGTGTATACTTTGAATAATTATCATACCTTCCTCTCGAAGTAGAACTGCTAAATCCTCGAGTATCATTTCGTGGAGCTCCAAGCTTCTGTGAATCATAGTTGATCAAATTCTGTCTCTTTTGTTTATCTTCCTCTTCCTTAGCAAGCTTCAACTTATCTTGTCTTTCCCTTTCAGCTTTTTCTCTTGCTTCTCTGACCTTTCTTTCAGCCTCTTCCTTGATTTCTTGTCTCTTCTTCTGTTGCACTTCCTTTTGTTCTTCGGATAACGAAACAAAGTTCCATAAATGTACCCATTCTTTGGCACGAGACTTGACATGACCAATCAATGCACTGGACGATAACTTTAAGTCTTCTCTGGTTTCTGTTTTCGTGATATCTTCAATTAATTCAACCACCTGCTCACAATGATCTTCGACATTTGGATAGACACCAAGAAGATTCTTCATAAACGTAATGGCATTCCGACGAGCCATGTATTCCCTTACGCGCAATGCCACGGCAACATCCTCCAAGATTGTAGAATGATATCCATAAAGCTTAGTTCTGAATGAATCATACGTAACCGGTTCATTCTTGTCATCGTATAACTCCTTTTGTTTTGTAAATGTTTCTTCGGTAGTCCACAAGTGCAAAGTTTTTAACAAATCAGCAAAGAATAATCCAAAGTTCTCGGCCTCAGAGGGAGTCAATGTGAATAACGTACCAAACAAGATCTTACTTTCAATCAACTCATTCAAAAGATGAATGAGAGAAAAGTTGGCACTCTCTAAATCATGCAATTTAAACAAGAATCTCGAGGCAAAGACAGCATCAAAAGAAGAGTGTATGGCCCGTGGAAGCACACAGTATTGCAAGAATGTCTTGATGCCACTTGCATCACTAGTCTCGGAGAACCAATGAGACGATTCCTTGGTTAATCTGGAAGCCACAATATCGTTATGATTGGAATGGGTTTGCTTATCATCAGGAATAGCAGCAATAAAGTCCTCGGTTTGTGCAAGATCTTTCTTTGATTTCTCAATAGCAGATCTAGGAATATCTTTATCTTTCATATTGATGGCAATTGTTCCCTTTAATCTCTTCAAGGTTGATTGGAGCTTTTCCAATTCGGTATCGTACAAATCCTCCGAGTAGTTGATATCATGCAATGATAATTGCCAGAATGTAACAAATAGACCAGCACTGAGATGTTGAATTGCTTCTTCCGGTACTAAATGATGGTAATCGGCCATGATTGGTGCCAATGTAGGATTCCAGATACTTTCGTATTCCGTACTGAGTTTCTTGGCCAAAAATGGTCTCCATAATTCAAAAGCCCATTGAACAAATACGCCGTATTTCTGAACCAAGTCAGAAATGGATAATAAAGTACCGTTGAATTCCTCATGATCGCCAAAGAACGCAAGGAGGGTAATGTACAAGTGAACCACTGTGTCGAAATCATCATTTCGACTCGCCAATACCTTCAAGTGGGAAAGCTCGGTATTAGAAACAAGACTGTTTGTGGCATGGCAAAGAAGTACCAATAACTCATTGACAGCATCCAACTTCAAAAGGTTTTTTACAAGAACAGTGCCAGATTCCAATCTGTCGTATCTAAGATCACCAATGGTTCTAAACACAATCTTTTCCATGGAACATCCACAATTTATCATATCAATTTGTTGTGAAGTCAAGTTGGAAATGGTCTGGATACCTCCCATCGAGATAAATATCTCCTTCAACACTATCAAGCCCATCGTCTCTCCACTATGGAATGATTTCAAAAAGAATGAAAAGATGGTTGAAATATCAATGGCATTGGGGTAACGTTGACAGATCTTACCAATAAAAGAAGATAATGATTGCACCCATTGACGTTCGTTGATACCATCATCTTGTACGGACGATCTTCCGGCAGCAGTCAATCGCATTAAGATAGCAGCAGTCAACGTATCCCACCCATAATCATTGAAATATCTCGCAGTTTCAACCACCAACGAATTCAAATTATCGTAACTTTCAATCTGCTGTAATATTGTAAGCAAACAAGGTAAGGGGTTGGAGAAACTGATCTTGGCAAGACGGCGCATCATAGGGCGGACGTTTTCTTTAGATAATCTCTTCAAGACATTCTTGGTGGCCTTTTCAGCTTTCCCGTAAGCCATCTTGATGTATGGTTTATTCTTGGATAAGACCAGGTAAAGTTCTCCGTAAACACTGAACCGGTCTTCAATTGGGTATTGGGCGAGAATTGCGTATGCCTCGTCAACCACAATTGAGTTCTCTTCTATAGTACACATAGCAGGGAAAATAAAGTTCCTAAAGTAATGGAACCATTCCTCCTTTCTGGTGGGACCCTCGTGGTTGTTTTTGTTGTGTTCCAAGTCCCATTGACCGATGCGACAAATCTTGCTAAAGAGTTCGATATTCTTGGCAAGTTTAACTTCATTAAACTTTAAAAATTCTTGAGAAAGCTCAAAGAGTGCTGGTACATCAGTGATTTGTGGTAGTTGGTTTTTCCATGCTGGGTAGAAATATACGTATTTCTTCAGGCCTTGGTTTCTAATCGTTGGCTTAAAAGTGAAGATTTCGGTGCAAGGATAATCTTCATAAACCACTCGATTGTGGGGCCTTGACAATGCAACTTTCATTGGAGATTGTAACTCTTGTAACTCGGAGTCATCATATGGTTTGACCGTGTCGTACAATGGAGTGAGCATTGAATCGAACAATCTGTTGATTAATGGATGAACTTCCTCGTCAATGTGGGCAAGAAATGGATATGCAGTTAAAATGTAAATGGATGGCCAGTAAAGACCAACCCCCAAGAATGCTTTGAGGAACTGGAGCTTAAAGTTACCATGGAGTTTGGAGATCAACAGTTCCTTTTCCTTAGGTGTTGTGGCCGCTGGTTTATCAGCAGAACTTGTATTCTCATCTTCTTCATCCGCTAATGGTGCAGCTAACGATAATGCACTAGCACTGGCCTGTGAGACTTCATCGTCCAATCTCTTTTTGTATTCCTGTTCAAGTCGTTCCATGTCAGCATCGTCGGGCCTTAAGTAGTTCCAGATCGAGCCAAAGCTAATAAACCCTTCCTTGACAAGAACAGCAACCGTTACCTTGAATGATTCAGGCAACTCTTTGTCAGTGGGGTACTTTAAAAACTTAAGAATCAATATTTTAGCTGCGGTTTCGCTGCCTCCCACAGCTAATGTGTTTATGGATGAGCAGTCACTTTGTTGCTTGGGCCACCACCGTGAAGCCTTTAATAAACGTACAGTAAACTCAGATCTGGCAATAAATGTGCTGGAAATAATCTCCAAAAGAATATCAAGACATCGATTGGGATCCAAACTGTAATGACCAATTAGTTTCTCGATGATTTGAAGGGCATACTGCAACTGAAAGTCAGTGTTTTCGCCCTTGAATATACAGTAGAGCTCAATGGTGAACTTGGAATAACCTTCTGTTTCTTCATGTAACAAGTTATACTTTTTCTGGGTGTAGAACTCGTCTCTGATTTTACCATTCAATGTTTTGGTAAGTACATCTTTGGGGACAACGCCCAGTTCTTTCAACAAGTCCAGACTTATGTATAATGAAATTGTTTCTGGTTTGATAACTTTTTCCTTACGGCTAAGAAGAAGCAATGTCTGTTGAATCTTTTCGTTGGGAGGAAACACGTTGAGGACCTGACATAAGACACGTGCAAGCATATCGTTTCTTATAACGGTTGTGAGGAACAGGACCATGGCCTCAAGTTCAACGAGATCTTCTTCATACACCAAGACAAGTTCGGTGAACAACAGCGAAACAACCGTCTCGTTTTCGGGATTCGAGTCATCAAGTCCATCCAATATTTGAATCAAGGATTCTTGTCCTTGACCACCAAACTCCTCGATGACTTCGGGCGTAAAGTACTGGAACGATTTGCTCATGGGTTGGATATTCAGTATCGGAGGTGTTATCAACAAATTTTCATTCTGAAATCACGTGAAGAATTGATAACCTTATGGAAGGACAGGGAAGTGAAAAGAAAAGAAAGACAGGGATAAGAGAGCGTCTTGTACAGTATTGTAGAACTACAGTGTTAAGAGAGCGTCATGTTTAGTATATGTATAGAATATATGTGCTTAATTTCGATATATTAACTTGTATATACAGATATCAAGGTAAAGCATGAAATCCGTGATAGTTTAGTGGCTAGAATTACCGCTTGTCGCGTGGTAGACCGGGGTTCAATTCCCCGTCGCGGAGCTTTCTCTTTAAGCGCAAATGGTTTAGTGGTAAAATCCAACGTTGCCATCGTTGGGCCCCCGGTTCGATTCCGGGTTTGCGCATATCTTTTTTAAGTTTTTATTAGTATTATATACTTTTTTTATCATCAATGTTGTCAAAGAGGAACTGGGAGTATAAGCTAGCAGTGTTTATTGCGGTTTATTACGTGGTTAGTCACTATATTCTTGGTACGACTAATATCCATCGCGATAACGGGCTTAGTGACCGGCTCCGTGTGTTACCGTACGAGGTCATCGAGTACTGGGCCCAGCAACCGCTCGAATCTGGTAAGAAGTACGCGTATGTTCAGTATGCTACGAGCTACGACTATGTGAACTTGGCGATTATGAATTTCGGTAGTTTGAAGCGTGGTGGCACCAAGATCAATAATCTTGTTCTTCTTTATAGTGAAGAGTTGGAGACCGATGATCCACTGACATGGCACCAGCTTGCGCGTCTTGGAGCGCAGTTGGGGGTTACGATGAAATCCGTGCCGATGATTCGGCTCCATAACAGCGAGAGTTCGTCGTGGTCGGCGTCGTTTACTAAGCTACATGTTTTGGCACAACAAGAGTATGATCGGGTGGTGTATTTTGATGCTGATTCGATGTTGTTGCATGGTCTGAACCTTGACGAGTTGTTTCTGATTCCAGAAAACATCACGCTTGCCTTGCCGCAGGCGTACTGGTTGAATAATGTGGTGGAAGGTAAGGCCAAAACCAAGTTGTATCGTCAAAAGGTGGAGATTCCCACTGCAAAACGGAGCCAATTGAGACGGCAGAAGTTGGTGCATGAGTTGAAGAGTGGAGTCGATGTGTTTGAACAGTTACCAAGATTGGTGTATGAGGCACACAAGTTTGATAATCGGGACGATTTCTTTGCTAATCACGTCATGGTGTTGAGTCCATCAGTGGCGATTTTCCAGGACGTGATGAAGTACGTTGAGAATCCATGGCACTGGTTCTTGACCAACTCCAAGAACGTGAGAAAGAGTTCGGACTACGATATGGAGATCTTGAACAAGTACTTGGACGACCAGCTCCAACAGACCCCGATAAGAATCGGAATCTTGCCGCACCAAGTATATGGAGTATTAACGGGCGAGTTCAAGGAACGGTTCCATCGTCGGTTTGTGGTGGAGCCCCAGTATCTTCCGTTTATCGACAAGCATTCGAATGAGGAATGGGACGCAGCTGGTGTTTATGAACATGCAAAGCTCGTACATTTCTCCGATGCTCCCGTGCCCAAGCCATGGGAGTTCCAGACCAATACCGAGCACTACAATACGATGAAGATATATTGTCGTCACGATGCCCAGCGTGATGCCGAAACATATAATCGGATGTTTCCCAGTGACTATAAACCACGATTGACGGATGATTGTACGGCGGTCCTGGTGTGGAACCAGATCCGAGACCAATTTGACCAGCAACCGTTTTGGATCTTGGGACATAAATAGATTCGCAAACAAAAAATAGATAAAATACATTTATTGATTACTTGATGGTGTTACCGAAACTTAGTTTACCGTCGACTACGAGTTCGACAAGTACGTCGATTACATACACAACGCCACCGATGGCCATTCCATCGGCCAATAACAATCCGTTTGTGATCAAGCAGCTGAATATTAACGGCACGGTGTTTATTGCTGTGGGTGCGATTGTCGGTGCGGTGTTGTTGGGGTTTATCATGTACCACTTGATCGTGTCGATCAGTGCGTCACGGTTGGCCAAACGGTCACATGGAAACGATAAAGGACTATACGAAAAGTTCCACAACAATACATGGAACGGTGCTGGAGCTGGGGCTGGCGGAGGAACGAGTGTAGCTCCATCGGTATATGAGTTTCTGGCCCGGTTACCGATTTTACATGGAAAACAAACGTTGAGCGGATTGGGAGGAGGCATATATGCGCCAGGCGTCAACGGATCACAAGTGGGCGACACGCTGACGATCTATGCTCTGGAAAGCGGTGCGGCAACGTCGAAACATGATTTGACGAGAATGTTCATCTCGCCCACTGCCGAAGTCATGCAGCACAAACGCGTGCGGTCAACGCAGTTTGGCGGGTCCACAACCAACTTACTGTACATGGGTGCACTGACATCGAACTTGACTTCACCAGGTCATAATCGCAACGCCAGTAGTGTTTATGACTCAGAATATTCGCCAGCAACAGCACAAGGAGCAGCAGCTGCTGCTGCTGCTCCTGGCGTTGGTAGTCCTCGTTCTACAAGAAAAACAATTCCATCCGTATACTTTGACGACTTGATGGATAAAGAATAGCTACGTTTACTATGTGTTGGTTTTCTCCTCTTCGTGTAAATTAATGTATGGCGCTCCCGTGTTTGTTTTGTTCCCAAAACGGACAAGGGCAACAAATAAAAAAAAAAATCCACCCAGTCCAAAATCACCATACACAACGTAACCTATCCTTATTACAAAAACGAACATCATCATGCCTCTTTGCGGTGGAGGACCCAAGACCAGTATGTATAACGAAGTAACTTTGATTCTTTTCTAACACACAGTCCAACGTAAGATTGTCATTCTAGGCGATGGTGCCTGTGGTAAGACGTCGCTTCTTAATGTGTTTACTCGAGGCTACTTTCCTCAAGTCTACGAACCAACCGTGTTTGAAAACTATGTTCATGATATCTTTATTGATGGCCAGTCTGTCCAGCTTTCGTTATGGGACACCGCAGGCCAGGAAGAGTTCGATAGACTCAGATCACTCTCATACTCAGATACCCATTGCATCATGTTATGTTTCTCCATAGACTCGCCTGATTCACTTGAAAACGTCCAGTCCAAATGGGTGGGCGAAATCGCAGACCACTGTGAAGGTGTCAAGTTGGTCTTGGTGGCCTTGAAGTGCGATTTGAGAAGCAACGAAGAGGCTGACCACGACCAGCCTCCTCCTCAGGAAGAAGATGCGTATAACCCATACTCGAGCCAAAACACAGCAAATCCGTACCAGCAACAAAAGAGATTGATATCGTACGATGAAGGATTGGCCGTGGCGAAAAAGGTTGGTGCATTGCGTTACTTGGAATGTTCGGCCAAGAAGAACAGAGGTGTCAACGAAGCGTTTTCAGAAGCTGCAAGATGTGCCCTCAACGCAAAACCAAAGGGTGCCAACGACAATGAACCAGAGAGTAAGGGATGTATTATTATGTGAATGAAAAAGAACTTAACTCTACCTTAATGCACGAATAGATAATCATACAGAAGACTACTACTTTTCTCCTTGGAATGGACGACTCAACTTCTCTTTTCTCACATCCCAAATATCTTCAGACGAACCGCGTGCTTTGTCTTCCATCAATCGTTTCTTGTAGAAATCATGGATCTTGTTCCGTTTCTCTATTTCTTTCGTCGTCATCTCGTCCAACGGAACGGCTTGCTTCTCGTACATATCCCCGTGCCGTACCGCAAACCAAAACTTCTCTCTTTGTCGAATACACGCATCGTACGTCCCATACCGATAGTAATGCTTAACTTGGCCTCCCAATGCAAAACATCCCAAAAGCTCATCCAATGCCGTGATTATTGACATCTGCGTGGGGAACTCGGCATTCTTGTCCTGATGAATGGCTTTGGTGATATTCTGTCTTCTTTCCTGGATCTCTTGGGGTGAATCCTGAAAGAGTTTCCACACCTCCTGAAGCTCTTCGTCTTTTTCCATGATATAAAGTGAAAAATATGTACAATAGCTACAAAAAAAAAGTGAATAATTACCAAAAAGATGAAAATGCCCCCAGTCAGGATCGAACTAACGCTCTCCTCATTACAAGTGAGGTGCCTTACCACTTGGCCATAAGGGCTAGATGGGATTTTTCAAGAAGAATTTACATATTTAACGGACATATATCATGTATTACCATATATATATAAACTATTTACCATTTTTCTTCTGGATTGGCCTTGTAGGCAACATAGTCGTCCCAGTTGAACAAGCTCAACTCAGTTTCGTTTTCAATTCCTAGATCCCACAATGATTGTGCTTGATTGACAGAAGGACTGATCAAGATCCATTCGTCGTCCTTCTCAAAGTTAATGACTAGATTCATAGATTTGGAGCCGTGTGCTTTTGTGTAAATCTTGATCGTGTCGTACGTAACAGATCTGTATGGTCTCAAGCCACCTGTGGTGTTGATTACGTCGCCGATCTTTTCCAATAAGAGTTTCGGTGTGGTCTTTTTGAGATCGAGGTTGTTAAGCACGTGGTTCTTGACGTTTCTATATGGAAACGACTTGATGATTCTGATTGTTACTAATGCATCTGTGGCAGGACGCACATGTGAGGTTAATGGTGAGTCCATCGGGTTAATAAGATGCGATGGACCCGTTTTGAAATTTTGTTACACAGTCAATGTGCAGGATAAAAGTAACGGAGGGATGGAATTATCACCGGTTTTCTGAGCTTATTGTTGGCGTTACATACCAACAGCAAAGTGCCTGATTGAAGAAGAAATGTACTTCACGCTTTTCGTGGTATGCTTTGAAGTTTTGGTGGATGTGGGTGATGTTACAGGGCTACAGTTCATAAAACTATTTCTTAATTATTTTTTTTTCAGCCAGAGACGAGACAAAAGAGGAATTAATGGTGGTCGTGACATAAGCGTAACAGAAACGTAGGAGCTGCGTTACATGGGCCATATAAAAAAAGAAAATAAGATAAAGGAGCATTTAATTCTTTCTAGTTTACTAGTGTTCTTTCTTTAGAGAAATATCTGATATTCTGGCGGTTGTTATTTCCTCTTTTCAGCCTATAGCCAGCCACCCCCACACAAAGACCGCACAAAGTCCACACGCTTCTTTCGCAGCAATTAAAAATCTGGAACAATCGGAAGACGCGTTAATTTACGGTTCCATTGCCCGCCCAAAGAAACGTCGTCTACGCAAAGCGTGTTTTGTTATTAATTTATTCCAAAACAGAATTACACTACACTGAAACAAAGTTCTGGTGTCCTTTTTGTACTTTGACGTTCCCAGCTTCTACGTTCTTGTTCTTGTTCTTGTTCTTGAAACTGTGTCTGTTTCACTCCATTATTTTAGTGCACCATGGCTCCTCCCCCTCCACCTCCATCATGGGTCCAGCTTCAGCAGAAAACTATGATACGATGGATAAATACAAAAATCCTGGCGCCTATATCTGATAAATCAGCACCAGCCATCACTTGTCCGCCGGTGACCAACTTGGCAACCGATTTCCAGGATGGCTTGGTACTAATCAGATTAGTCAACCAGATTATTTATGAACGTTCTCAGACCCTCCACAATGCCGATTCCTTGTACTACTTGACACCATTGTATCCCAAACCCACCTTCAAACTCCAAAAGGTGGAAAACTTGAACGATTTTCTCAAGTTTATCAAACTCATCCTCAATGTCAACGTTAGCACCATCTCAGCCGACAATATCTTTGAAGGTAACGCTAAGCTCATTTTGGGCCTTGTATGGAGCATCTTTTTGCTCAGTACAACTAACTCGTTTAGAAGCTACTCGAGTTCTACTTCATACTTTGAAATAAAAACTATATTGATGAACTGGATCAATGACATTCTTGCGAAAACCCATCGCTCCATCTCCAACTTCAACCAGGACTGGTCGGTTGAAATCAACCGGCCAGAACTCATACTCTCGTTGGTTTTACAACACTACAATATCAATACCTTTGCCCACTGTACCAGCCAAAAGAAGTTGAGCACGTTAGCATCTATCCTCAAGTTTGCCGAGCTGGACTTGGCAATCCCTCACTTGATCGACGTGGACGACTTTAACCTCTTGGTTCCAGACGAAAAGTGCATTGTGACCTACTTGATTGAATGGTTTAAGGTTTTTGAAATTGAAAAGACTTACCACAAAAACGACCGCTTTGACGACTTGGTGGAGTTGATTTCGTTGACCGATAAACTCAAGAACAAGTACGAAACAAAGGCATTACGGTTCATCAATAAAACCAACTCCCTGCTCTCCCAATTGAATCAAGGACTCGAACTCTTGGTTCATTCAGAGCCACTGCTGCTGACCACCACAATCCATGTGTTTGAAACATTGATGAAAAACACCTTGATAGTTGAGGGATTGGTCCAGCAAGACTTTCATGACTTACACCGTTTACTCGCATATATCGAGGGCAATTTGGATGAGCTCAACTTGATGTATCATCCTCTGATCAAACTATTGAACATGAACCATATTTCCGAAAAACAATCGTTGTTGGTGGAAACACACAATCAGCTAACCGCCAAATGCATTGAAATTAGCCAAAAATCTCGGGAAGAACAAGTGGCTGTCTTTGCTGTGAAATTTCATCCTATTGAGCCCGCGCCCATTAGGATTGAGCCGCGCGAATCGTTCCATTTGAGCAGTGATTACTATCTAAACTTTAAAGCTGCACTTTTGGCCCACGAGAACTTGTTGAGTCGGTACGAGTTGAAGAAGTTTGTTCAGTCACAGATTGTCACCCATGATCTTGATCTGGAAATTGTCGATTCGTTTATCAAGTTGATTCCAACCAAAACGACGACGAAAACACTCGTTAGTTCGTGTAGTTCGCTGTCAATCAACGACGGTAACGAGTTTAAGTTGATATCGGCGTCATCTTCTACGCTGTCGTTTGAAAACGAGACGGACGACGAAGATTTTATGTTTGATGAGATTCAGCTGAGATTGGAGTCGCAATTGCTGGGAACACGAGACAAGGTGTATGATATTCACGAGTTTATTGAGAAATTGGGAAATGGGTTTAGTATTTAAGGTTATCACAAGGATTTTTTAATAATATTAGTAATAAAAGGAGAAGGGGGGAAGTGTAGAAGAGAACTATAAACCAGATTATACAACAAAAGGAACCCATGCTAATAAAAAAGTTTGGTTTTAGAGCTTGAAGAAAGGGTGGTCCATGGCCTCGACAGCCGTGGGTCTAAGTTGGTGATCAAAGGTCAACAACCGTTCAATCAAATCGAGCACTTCGTCCGAAACCAAATGCTTGTTTTCAGCGGTAACAAAGCTGTGGAATGGTTTCTTGGAGTATTTGCCCAAGATATCATCGTAGTCGGAGCTTAGTTTGAGGCCGTATTTGGAGACGTACTTCATCAATTCTTCTGTGCCCAAGATCTTTGCTATCTGGACCAATTGGTCGTTGTTGGAGTCACCACGGAAGAACGGTTCCTTTTTGAAGATGATGGCAGCAAGCATACATCCAACGGACCAGAGATCTAACGAGTAATCGTACTGTTGTAAGTTTATGAGCAATTCCGGGCCCTTGTGATAGCGCGAGGCGACACGGACGTTGTAGTCCATTCCCATGTGGTAGAACTCGGCCAAACCCCAGTCGATCAAGCGGAGTTTCTTGTTCAAGGGGTCGATCATAATGTTTTGGGGCTTGACATCACGATGGATTATTCCCATTGAATGGGAGTAATCTAATGCAATCAAGAGTTGGGTGAAGTAGTACTGGATGTCAGAGATGGTGAACTTGGGGTACAACACTCTGAAGTCGACGTTGTTGACCTTTTCAAAGATTAAGGCTGGGATCTTGGACTGGTCGTCGCGAACAATGTCCAACAAGCCAATGATGTTGGGACCACCGGTTAAGTTCTGTAAGATCTTGACCTCACGATAGATCTTCTTCAACTTGACGGGTTTCAATACCTTTATCACACATGGCTCATCGTTTATCACATTGACTCCCTGGAATACCTCAGAGTACTTTCCGCGTCCAATCTTGGAGATGATTTCGTAGTTCTTAATCTTGCCCCAACTAATCTTATAGTTCTCATAGTCCCAGTACTCCGAGGGCTTCTTGCTGTTGACATCGGCATATACCCGTGCCACGGAATACACCTTCGTAGTAACACTCATCGGGGGACTGGTCTTGAGTGGTTAATTTTTTGGTGATGATGTTTTTTCGATTTTTTGTAGAGGCCCTCTGTCCATTTTGTGCGGTGCGTGCGTGCAGCCACGGCCCGACCGCACATCTTTCTTACTATTATGATCCACGTAGCGACCCTTCAGCTTCTAGATAAAGAATCGGTGCTTGATGATGTTCAAGTATGGAGCCAGAACCAGCAAACTGTGGCTGTATTCAATTCAACTCGGTTTCATCGCCTTCCTTTCTACATAAACCATACGCTTTTACCAGCCTATATGATCCTCCATCATCCCGCAATGGTTTATTCATCCACACCACAAACAGAACTCTACTTTAAACAAACTTTGGTTGACTTTAATACACCAGCAGCACTTTGTTTCTGTGCTGAAAACACTTACCTTGTTTTCTACTACGACTCATCAAATATCTGTTTACTCATCATTGACTTCAGTTCCATCGATACTTTGATACGACGTATCGAATCCGATTCTTTACCAGACACCACTGCATTTCTACCTTCCGTAACAATCGCTCTGCACGATAACATCTCAGTTTTTGACAAGGTTCTAGAACGCAAGAAACTCAACTCATTTACATCTCTAGAACCATCTGTTGCTGCTCCTCCCTCTTCTTCTGCATCAAAATCACTGCTCAGTTCTCAAGATCAGATCAACCAAGCAATCAACAAAATCATCTTATCAGGACTCCGTATCCGTGGCCTTTCCACAAACCTAAACAGTTCCCTCAACGATAAACTCAGCATCAAAGAAATCTACCAGATGACATACAAATCAACCATCTTTTCCCTTAGAAAGTTCAATTACTCCTTTACATCCAAAAGGAAACACCAAAGCATCCGTCTTGTTGATCTCCAAGACACAGTGGAGAAGTTGTTGGAAATCTACGTCGATATCGACAATAATAGTAATAATAATTGACCTATGTACATGTTACGTGGGGATCTATAACTGGGCAACCGAAATGGCCTTGTTCTCGGCAAACTCGCCGTGTCTGTTGCCACTGGCAACCTCTGACTGTCTTTCCAATGCCGATTTCCGCGAAGACTTGGTGTACGTAGCCACAGTTTCGCTGTTGGACATGTGGTCTAACAACAACGACGTATCCTTCAATAAGTATCCTCTCTTGGCCTCGTTGGAGTAATATTCAATGTCTCTTCTGTGGGTAGGTCTTGCAGGCAAGGGCACGTACCCTTTCTTTAAAAGAAAACGGTCGGGGTTGATGTGAGACTTTAACGACAATTTGGAAAAGTACACCGCAGTGAAAGATTTACCTAAGCCCTCGATCACCTCTATGGCATGAGAAGAGGCTCTCGAAGCCTCTATGTTCAATGGAACGTCATATCCTTCTCTACCATTAGCCAACACCTTGACACCATCTTTCATAGTACCAGTAAGCAATCCACACTCACGCATCACTCTCATAGTTAATGTTTCGCCAGCCTGTAATGGGATTCTGCCGGTATTCCAGAACTCCTGGATTCGCTCCAAGTTCAAATCATGGAAAATTCTTCTGTGTGGTCTCTTGAATCCAATGATCGGGAAACGCTTGTAGTATGGTGTCTGACCACCTTCTAACCATCTGGGTACTTTTCCTCTGGCTTTTTGACCCTTTTGACCTCTTCCCGATGTCTTACCTTTACCCGAAGCAGGACCTCTACCGAGTCTCTTGTAACTGAAAACAGAACCTTCACCGGGTTTAAGAGTCCCTAAATGAGACATGTGACGTAATGGATTCAATGCAGTCACACCTCCCAATATCTTGGCCTTAAAGTTACTTATTCCAAACATGATTGGTATGGTACTTTATAATGTGGTGGTTTGGAGAAGGTGAAAAATTTAGAATGGAAAAAAAATGTAAATGTCGCACCAAAGAATTCCCTGTTCTCGTACTTTTTTCACGTTCATGTCGCAAAATGTCCACTACCTCCAAATCGGGTTATAATGTTGTACCATCCATAACCCAGAAATCACAGGGCTGGAAATACCTATTCAAAACGTACAATGCGGGGTTTTTTTTCTGTAGTATTATAAGTAATGGATCTCTTGGAGCATATGCTTTGTCTTTCAAAATTATGCACGGATCCATTTTTTCTCTAGTTTTTATCCTTATATTAGGATTGGTCCATGCTGTTGAAGAACCACAGGTGGTGCTTCAAGAAAACGACCAGAAATCACCGGTGGCTGCAGCTGAAGTTTCTGTTGAAAAAGTAATTCCATCTATGAGCAACATTATTGAATCTACCAACGTGTTTTATGCTCAATTGGATCAAAAACGGGCCCAGCACGGGTTGCTTCACTGGATCGGGTCTAAACCCAGCACCATTCTCAGTGCTGTAAGAAACAAGGTTTCAAGAAAGAAAAATTGTGGAACATATTGTACGACCAAGGTCGATACCAAGGGCAACCGGTGGTTGGTGTGTGTGTCTACATGGCACCGGGAAAGAGTGAGTTGCGGTACGGATTCGAAAAAGAAGGAAATTGATGCGATGGTCGATATTCTTCTTGAAACAACTCAGTTTCATGCCACCTGCTACCATCTTAGTCATGGAGGGACATGGAGAAGCACTATCAGGCTCCAGATGTATAACGACAACAGTTCTGTTGGATACATTATGCCCAGCAGCCATGCTCTTTCTATACCATGCGGCGATGAATCGGTTGCAAATGTTCACACCTACGATGATTTCAGAAATCTTTTGCAATGAAGTTGCAAAATTAGCAATAATAAATATAACATTAAGCTCTTGAGCAGATCTAGATTATCTGGAAACCTTGAGTTGTAGGTGTAAAGAAATTGACATCTATAATTAATTTAATTCAAATATTTAAAGAATTATTGCAAAAATAAAAAATTGATACAAAAGTTGAAATAAAAAACAAAACTCACTTCCGATGATATAATGATTACAGACTGTGAGCAAGATAAAGAGGGGAAGAAGGATCTAAGCAGAGATATAGAAGATAGATGCTATTGCTTTGGTGATAGGACCAGCTTACTTACACGTGATCATCGACTTCTGAGGGTTGAAAAAGACATGAAACGATGAGATGGCTGCTAATTTCAAGTTTGGACAACCAAGAAACCCTGTGCATGATAAAGCTTAAACGTATGGTTGGTCAAGCATCAGATGATGAATTATACCGCTTTTAGCCATATCTGGCCAGAACCTATTTCAGGACTCTGGTCTACATAAAAGGCCTAAATTTCAGTACCGTCAAGTAACAGCACATACATTACATATCTATTTCAAGCAACCACTTTTCTTTCCCCTACCACTTAGGGAATACTTCTCACGTTCTACATTGTGTTGGTTCTGCATAGGAACCAAAATTTGCAGCTCTTTAGCGGTGTTGAACTATAATAAAATTTTAGGTGCTAAATGCATTCTGCATTTATCACCTAGTCCTAATAAAATAGCGTGACGGGGAATTCGGGGGATTCTTTAGAATAATAGTAGAAAGTAACTGTGTATGAGTTATAAAACTAATCTAAACGGATGGCCTTTCAATATTCTAGGGATTATCCCTTCCTATTTATATTCCAGGATAATGCCGACTTATATTTCAAGATCGAGGGACAACGTATGTGGGGCATTTCCTAATCGGTCAGCCATCACCACACGGTTACCATAGAGATATCCTAAACTAGGATGTAAAGAGTAATCTGAAACATATAACATGAAATGTGTGAATAGTTATATTTTTGTGTCACAACACAAGTAGTCGTGTCTAGTGGTTGGCAAATATCTTCCAGACCTTTATACAAACCAACAAGCGGTGTTGGGGCTAATGAGCTTAATAAAATTTTAGGTGCAAAATGCAGCATGTTGCCTAATAAAATAGTGATCGAGAGATTCTAGACTAATAGTAGAAAGTAGTTTAATGAGTTATAAAAGTAATCCAACTAACATTTCAATATACCGGATATACACCATTATTGCAATCATGGTGAAGTAAAGTGGGTAACATGATTATGATTAATTATCTTTTTGTCGTTTACCAAGAAACGAAATATACCTTCAGACCTTCATACAATTCAACATTTATACTATTAGTTAAACGAATACAGACTCGAGAATGAGTCTACGTCTCTAGAAAGACGGGATTCGTCAAGATATGTTAATTCTTCTTGGCCAATTTTGGAATAGGAAAAAGACACAATTTATTTATCATTTGTTTCAGGTATGTGACCGCATTCGGAACATACCATGCCAAGAGACAGTATCAATCGATTGCCGGATCACTTTATTGGTTGAGCAGAATAACCAGACCTGATCTTAGTTATGCTGTTCACAAACTTTGTTCCAAGTCCCATGCTCCAACCAAAAAGGATCTCGAGAAAGCAATGGACGTATTGAAATACGTAGCGAGGTACCCTGCCATTCCATTAGCATCCACAAGAGGCCGTATACCACACACAAGAGGCGAGCTCTTCTTAGAATCAGTTTCCGACAGCGCATACTCATCCGATATTACCAGGAAACTGGTTTCTGGTTCAATTACATATTTAAACGGGTATCCAATTGAATGGGCCGCTAAAACTCAAAAAGTTGTCGCAACAACTGAAGCGGGCAGCGAACTCATTGCGTTACATGATTCTGTTGTTGGCATACTCCCAATAAAACGCACGATGGAAGAACTCGAATTGGAGGTAATAGACACCATCATCTATGAAAACAACCAATCTGTAAATCAGGCCTGTCATAATGAGAGGGCACACCATCAGTTGAAACAACTCGACATATACTTGAAGCAAATTCGCCAGCACATGGAACTCGGTTATTACAAATTGCAATATTCCAACAACAAGAAGAACATTACGGATTTATTCACGATTGGAACCAGGAAGTTCTGAGCGTCAACACATGTTAAACAAAGCTTTTCAGCTGATTTCGTCTCACCATCAATAAAACAATATGGCTGATTTATAACTGTATAAAATACATTCATAGACTTCTTATTTCCAAATGAAGTAGATGAATTTCAGGACAAATTGAACTATAAATATGGACATAAAAACGTATCCATTGAAAGTAAAAACGATAAGTAGTTAAAGACCCTTCTCTATTACTAGTAATATTATTATACTTGATCACGTGCAAGATATAGATTGAACTGCAGGATTTTCTATATCTCCGATTTGTCCTACAATCTAGGAACCAACATTATTTAAAGCTTAATTCTCAAAAATCTAATCTCCGTTTAATACAAACCAGAAAGCACCGCCACGTATGGAGCTAAAAAGCATTGACGAAATTACCTAGGATGCAATTGAATTTGAACAACAGTTTGATCATGAAATTTGGAATATTGGCTTCTATAATCGTAGATACTACAAAACTGTCTACAATTGGAACAAATGGTTAGAGAAGTTAGAACAAGAGAAATTCTTCAAGGATATTTTTGAACAAGGAAGCGAAGGGTTTGATTTTCACCAAAACGAATTCAGGTCTCTTCTGGGCTCAAATCTCCAAGTTTGGTACGAACAGTTCATCGATGAAATAGTCCGAATGCTTGAAAAATATAATAAGCTAAAGTACTTTGTGGAATGTGACTATCCATTTGAAACTTTTGAGTACATGTACAAAACCATCCGGGGCCACTATAAGCCACCCCCCGTCTCCTAAGCACAGTATCAAGAGATACTGCAAAGTATGGGGAAAATATATGTCAACGTACAGTATAAAATATATCCGTGAATTTGAAAAACTACAGGAGGAGATGCCCGATATAAACGATTTCATGGTGGAAATTAACAAAAAGTGCTTGCAAAGGATTGGGTTTTGGTGTCGGCACTGGCAAAGCCATTACAACATGACCATTCTAACCAACGTCCTTATTGAGGAGTACACTGAATATTTGAAAGGTGACTACAAATTTCCAGATCTCAGGACAAGTCTTGTAATCTTACATGATCTTTACTTTGTACCACTTGAGGAACGATGGCCGCCATGGTCACAGATAGCAAACAAGAGATCGAATGAAGACGATGAATATGTTGATTATTATTATGAGTATATTGAAGAAGAAGATTTTTTTGACTCTGAGCAGGAGGAACAGAAAATCACAGATTCTTCACGTATTCACACAGTTCCAAACGAAGCATTAGAGAACGTTGGTCCACAACTTGTCCCAAATTGGCCCCGAGTCACCATAACAATTTTTTCACTCTCGGTTCAGTTAGATTTGATTTGACTATGGTCAGACTCTTGACAACAATGGCCTCTGAATTTGATTGGAGGATCCATCATCTACGTCTTTTATCAACAAGCGTCATTGCAAACCCACCAAAAGGGTACCAAGTACCCAACGGTAAATTTTGGAAAATGTATGGAATCACCCATGATATGCACACGGCTAGAAACAAGTGGTATGAATTCATCGAGAAGATGCTTACCACCTTAGAATTCGAACCAGGATCTTCGTATGGTATTTTTCAAAAGACATACGGTACCAGAGGGCAAGTGATCGTCACAGTTTATGTCAATGACATACTCTTTACCACATCTGATGTATCCTTAATAGAAGAATTCAAAAAGGCACTTTCTTCTCACTTTAACTTTGAGGATTTTGGTGAAGTTCATGAATTCCTAGGCGTAAGGTTCAAAAGAATTGAGACAGGTTACGAATTATCACAAGCACATATGGTACCTGAACTACTCAAACATCATGGCATAACGGATTCAGAAATCGAGGGAAAAACGATAACTATGCTGGAATTTATCAAAAAGATAGAAGAAAGGGAAGGATCTTATGAGGATGGTGCTCAACGCCTAGACACCGAGATGCTCAAGATATACCAATCGATTACCGCATCACTTTTATGGATAAGTAACGCAACTAGACCTGATCTTTGTTACATCGCTTACACACTTGGTACCAGGACCTGTGTTCCAACCCAAACGGATTACGGATTCGCCATGGACGCATTGAGGTACTTAGCAAGTGTTCCTGACGTTCCATTAGCATTCAAAAGAGACCACATATGAGAGGCGAGTTTATTATAGAATCCGTTTCTGACTGTTCATATGAAAGTTTACGCGAAGACTGGTTTCTGGTACAGTCACCTATTTAAACGGTAATCCAATTGAATGGGTTGTTGAACGAGGAAGAATTGCTGCAACCTCATTACCAGCAGCCAAACTTCTTGCATTACTGGCCTCTGTCACCGACACACTCCATGTCAGATAAAACATGGAAGAACTTAAATTGGGGTTAAGAGACACTACTATCTATGAAGATAACGAAGCATTATTTAAGGCCTGTCTTAATAAGAAAACACATCATCAGGTGAAACAACTCGACGTATACTCGAAGTATATCCAGGAACGCATGGGATTTGGTCATTTCAGATTGGCATCCGCCAACCCTCACGATAATCTTGCTGCTTTCTTTACGAATTGTATGGTCCATCAGTAGTTCAAAAGCATTACGAGAGATTTGAGGTAATTTAATATAAATAACGAATGATAAAGGTGCTAGTCACCATTGCTGATAACTGTATAGAATGATCAGAACGTAGAACCAATAGGTAATAGTCTTGAACTATATCCTATAGGCAATACTTATGATTATATCACGTGCAAGATAAAACAATGACTTAGACTGCATACATTGCGAACAAAAATAAGCCTATACCAAGCGAGATATTAGTACTTGATATAAAAGGCAACAGCTACGATAAATGTATGGAAACTTAGCAAGATAAATGGATCTAGAAAGGCGTAGATTACACAATGTAGAGATATTTCCATTTCTCCTTCATACAAGTAGAGATTTGGTTCCTCGAACTGTAGTTTCTTTATGTTGGTTCTCCGTCTATATAAGAGACAGTTCCCTGCCACACACGACTTTTCCCCAACCAATGAAAAGTCACATTTTTATAAGGTATGAGAGTTTACACTACCAAAAAAAAAATTATCACAAAAAAATTGAATGAAAAGTTCAATTGGATCGTTGTTATTAGCGTTATAGAATAGCATCACCAACTCTTGCATCCGACCCACCAGTGTTACTACCACCGTTTAACCCACAGTACACTACACTTAAGTCGACCGTTTGTAATTGAATTGAATTGAAAGTCCATTTTTCACAAATGTTTAGAAACTCCACCAGATTGGCATCACCAATGATGCAAAAGGTCTTAACCGGTGCCGCAGGTCTCACTGGATTGACTGCTTCGTACATGTTGTACCAAGACTCGATGTCTGCCCTGGCCATGACTGCTGCTGAGCACGGGTTGCACCCTCCAGCCTACGGCTGGTCCCACAACGGGATGTTTGACACCTTTGACCATGCTTCCATCAGAAGAGGATACCAAGTGTACAGAGAAGTCTGTGCTGCTTGTCACTCCTTGGACAGAATTGCTTGGAGAAACCTTGTTGCTGTGTCCCACACTGCTTCGGAAGCCAAGGCCTTTGCTGAAGAGTTGGAATACGACGACGAACCAGATGACGAAGGTAAACCAAGAAAGAGAGCCGGGAAGTTGGCCGACTACATGCCAGCTCCATACGAAAACGAGCAGGCTGCCAGAGCTGCCAACCAGGGTGCTTTACCTCCAGACTTGTCGCTTATTGTCAAGGCTAGACACGGTGCCTGTGACTATATCTTTTCTCTCTTGACCGGTTACCCAGACGAACCACCTGCCGGTGTTGCTTTGCCTCCAGGCTCCAACTATAACCCTTACTTCCCTGGTGGGGCTATTGCCATGGGTAGAGTTTTGTTTGATGACTTGGTTGAGTACGAAGATGGAACTCCAGCCACCACTTCCCAGATGGCCAAGGATGTCACCACTTTCTTGAACTGGACTGCTGAACCTGAACACGACGACAGAAAGAAATGGGGTTTGAAGGCTCTCATTGTGGTTTCCTCGTTATACTTGTTATCTGTATGGGTCAAGAAGTTCAAGTGGAGTCCTATCAAGAACAGAAAGATCAGATTCGATCCTCCTAAGAAGCAGTAAGTTATATGTAAATAGAGAATAAGGAAACCTCTAAAAGAAGAAGAAGAAGAAGAAAAAGAAGAATAACATTTTTTGAGATACATTTGAACCTGCTCCTTAAACCTCATGTCGTTGTTTAATGTCTCTTAAACATGACCATCACCCATCTTTACATTGTTTTATTCTAAGTTATTAGATATTAATACATTCAAAAGCCTGATATATAAAAAAAAACACGATCAAATTGGATCATTAAATTACGTGCGCGTACCAACGTTCGGCGAAATTCCGCGTAATGTTGCGGCGACGACAGCGCGGTCATTGGTCAGCAACTTTGGGGTTTCGGCGAAATTTTTTTCTGCCACCTTCACTATATAACCTTGTTTGTTTCCTCCTCCTTCTTCTCCTTCATTTTTTTATTAGTCTCTATTATTCATGAATTCTGTTCAGAGTACAGTGTCACCACGTTCTGGCCAACTAAAAGCGGCTTCTACGTCTTCCGATGCACTTCTTGTCAAGAGCGGGTCCTTGAGCAAGAACTCGGTCGATTCCGATATCCTGTCATTACCATATTCCGAGTCACAAACCAAGCCGTCTCGTTTGGTTATCATCTTAACACTTGCCTCATCCATCTCTGGGTTCATGTTTGGGTACGATACTGGTTATATATCCTCGGCACTTGTCCAGATCGGCACAGACTTGGGCAACCGGTTGTTGACGTCAGGCGAAAAGGAATTCATCACATCTGCCACATCGTTGGGTGCGTTGCTTGGTGCAGTTATCAGTGGGATCTTGGCTAATATCTTGGGCCGTAAAATTGTGTTGTTGGGTTCCAATGTCGTGTTTGTTGTTGGTACGATCATCCAGTTGGCCGCACATACGGTGTGGACCATGATTGCTGGGAGATTCGTGCTTGGATTCGGGGTGGGTATTGCCTCGATGATTTCTCCCTTGATGTTGAGTGAATTGGCTCCGTCAAAATACAGAGGCAGATTGATTGTTACCAACTGTATGTTCATTACGGGTGGCCAGTTGGTGGCCTACTTTATCAACTGGGGTCTTACGCGCGTCAGCCATGGCTGGAGAGTCAGTGTGGGGTTGTGTATGGTTCCTCCCGTTGTCCAGTTTGTCTTGTTCTGGTTCCTTCCCGATACCCCCAGATTCTACGTGATCAATGGCCAGATCGATAAGGCCAAGGAAGTGTTTAGAAGAGTCCACAACAATCCATCAGAAGACTTTGTCAATGCCACTATTGACGATATGGTGGCTTCTAACTCAACCGTACCAGGCTGCAATCCGATGCAACAGGCATGGAACTCGATCAAACTTATCCACCGGTCACCTGCCAACTTGAGAGCCCTTATTTTGGCCTGTGGCTTACAGGGAATCCAACAATTTACCGGGTTCAACTCGTTGATGTACTTTAGTGCCACGATTTTCGAGACAATTGGCTTTGATAATGCTACTGCTGTTTCCATCATTGTTGCTGCCACCAACTTTGTGTTTACCATCGTGGCTCTCTGTATCATCGACAAGGTTGGCAGAAGAAGAATCTTGTTGTTTGCCATTCCTGTCATGGTGGTGGCGATGGTGTTGTGTGCCATTGCGTTCCATTTCTTGGGAATCAAATTCACACTGGGAAGCAACGTCGAGGTGGCTACCAAGGGCATTTCTGGCTGGGGGATCTTGGTCATCTTGTCAATGGTATTGTTTGTGGCCAGCTACGCCATTGGTATCGGTAACTCGGCATGGACCGGAGTCGAATTGTTCTCCGATGTCAATGTCAGATCCATCGGTGCCATGTACGCTGCTGCCACCAACTGGGCCGGTTCGTTGGTGATTGCATCGACGTTCTTGACCATGTTGGAAAACATCACGCCTACAGGTACGTTTTCCTTCTTTGGAGGATTATGTTTTGTATCCTTCTTGTTTGTCTACTTTTTGTTGCCGGAAGTCACCGGCTTGGAGTTGGAAGAAACCACCGAGTTGCTTACAACGGGGTTCAATGTCCGTGCTTCTATACAGTTGTCCAAGGACAGAAAGAGAAACTCCAAGTTCAACCACCACGTCAACGTTTAGCATTTTCTATAGCATCATCATCATCGTTAATCATTAATAAACACGACATTGTCGCGATGTCGCAACTATTCTTTGCATCTCAAAAAAACCTCGATGTTTCAACGCAGCAACAAGAACATTTCATGTCAGATCCTGTGCCGAACAAAGAACCAATCACGTTGCGAGAACGGAAGTTACAAGGCCTCGACTCGAGGTCGTTCTGTGATATGGCCAAGCTTGATGACTATAGAATAATAGAGAAGTTGGGCCAAGGAACGTTTGGCGTGGTCCAGAAAGCTGTCAACAAGAAATCAGGCAAGATGGTGGCACTCAAACAATTGATAAACCATTCAGCGAAAGATGGGTTTCCTATAACGGCCATGCGAGAGATCACCATTCTCAAACAGTTGCATCATCACAATATCTTGAAGATCACCGAGATGATCTACGAAGAACCCAAAACACTCACCACGACCGAGATCGTGACACTGCGTGGCTGTTTCTACACCGTGCTGCCGTACATGCTGTCGGACTTGGTTGGTTTGCTTGAGAATCCCAGAATCAAACTCGAGTTGTCCCACATCAAGTGTTTTATGAAACAACTCTTTCATGGCATCCAGTACATCCACCAAGAAAAATATCTACACCGTGACATCAAGGCAGCCAATATCTTGATCGACTCGCAGGGCGTGTTGAAGATTGCAGATTTCGGGTTGGCACGCACGTACCACGGCCACGTTCCATGTTTGGGCTCCGGGCCCGGCGGCGGTGAACGGCCCTACACCGGCTTGGTAGTGACAAGATGGTACCGTCCACCAGAAATCTTGCTTGGAGAACGCAAGTATACCACGGCAGTTGATCTCTGGGGCATTGGATGTGTGTTTGCCGAACTTTTCACCCGTAAACCGATCTTGGTGGGGAAATCCGATGCCCACCAAGCCCAGTTGGTGTTTGAATTGGTGGGATCACCGTCTGAATGGACCCATGCGGCCACGTTACCGAACAAGAACGACTTTAATATTGGTTTGACGTGTAAACGGACCTTGGAAACGAGGTTCCGGGACGTTATTCCTGAGGATGGGATCGAGTTGCTCAGTGGACTTTTACAGCTCGATCCATATAAACGAATCAATGCGTTGGATGCGCTTGACTTTAAGTTTTTTACCAATGAACCCCAGCCGTTAGAACCAGGCGATTTACCCAAGTTTGAGGAGAGTCACGAGATCGATAAGGAACGGTTCAAGAAACTAAAAGAACAAGCAGCATTACCGGCATCTATTCCCAAAATGCCACAAGAGAAACCATCTGCAGAAAGACTGCAACATGAACGACTGCAATATGAACGACTGCAATATGAACGACTGCAATATGAAAGACTGCAACATGAAAGACTGTACGATAGCTCGTACGGTGGACAGTTTGAAAGTCGATACGAAAGACCATACCGAAATTACAACGAAAGACCGTACCATAATTACAACGGTAGACGACACGAACGGACTCCTCATCGCATCAACTATATCAAACGGGTCCATGATACGTATATTCCAGCCAAAAAAGCCACGACTCCGGACAAGCCCAAACAAGTGCTTGACTACACTGAAGAACCCAGAAAGAAAGCACGGTCCAACGAAGATTAGGAATTGTATTAGATATATGCTTTTGTATAGTTTTAAAAGGTTCAGGGGAACAACGGTTATGAAACATCAGAACGCAATTGTGTATTTCCATGTTCGGCAATCGGGCCGAGTTGTTAAGGCGCACGGCCACGTCAGAAAAATGGCCCCCGCGCCGTGGCTCGGATATCAGATCGATCAGATAAAAAAGATGAGCCAATCTTGGGAAAAAAAATCAGACATTTACAATGGCAGGAATCGAAGACTACTTTTCGATTCAGGTGTTTCTTATAGTTTTGAGGGAGACTTTGGAACTGGCAATCATTATTTCAGTATTGCTTGCGTTCTTACATCAGAGTTTCAAACCAGCTACCAAGAACCAGAGAGACTATAGCAGTACACAAGAGGAAGAGGAAGAGGAGGGAAGCAGCACAGAAGATACCAAGGATGATACGTTGTTTAATTACTTGCGGCTCCAGATCTGGTTTGGAGGACTCTTGGGCTTAGTGGCATGTATCCTTTTTGGCTCGGTCATATTGGCCGTGTTCTATACGTTTGGCAACGATTTATGGGCCGTCACCGAACATTACTGGGAAGGAACGTTTTCTATTCTTGCCAGTATCATCATCTCGGTAATGGGAATCAAGATCTTACGTGTGAATAAGATGCAAGAAAAATGGAAATATAAACTTTCAACTATAATCAGAGAATCTGACGTCATCAATAGGGTTGTTCGGGGACAAAACACCGATTCCAAAGGAACATTAGCACAAAGATTCTCCTTATGGTCAGAAAAGTACGCCATGTTTGTTTTGCCGTTTGTCACTACCTTAAGAGAAGGTATGGAGGCGATAGTGTTTATCGGAGGAATTGGTATCAACGAAAATACATCAGTATGGGCCATTGCCAACTCGTTTGCACTTGCGCTTGCAATTGGTAGCTTTATTGGTGTCTTGTTGTACAGATCAGGCAACACACTCTCGCTCCAGTGGTTTTTGATCACGTCCACCTGTTTCTTATACTTGGTTGCAGCGGGATTGTTTTCCAAGGGGGTTTGGAACTTTGAGTTGCAACGTTTTATTGACTTGTGTGATGGGTTCGATGTCAGTGAAACAGGACACGGGCCTGGCTCGTACGATATTACCACGAGTGTCTGGCATGTTAACTGCTGCAACGGCGAACTTCAGGATGACGGAGCGTTTTGGATGTTGGTGACAGCAATTTTTGGCTGGACTAATTCTGCAACATACGGCAGTGTCATCAGTTATCTTTTCTACTGGATTGTGGTGATTCTGTGCTTCACGGCTTTAATGTTTGAGGAAAAAAATGGCTACTTACCAATTGTTCCAATTAAATGGCAGATGAAAAGAATTAAAAAGAACACCGCATTGTACCAACGGTTAGAGTCGCAGAGCAGAGATAGCCTTGACTCGGTTAATTCACAAACGCCCCTCCAAAATTAACCAATAAACGAAAAATCAGACCTAAAGAAATTAAAAATATAGTAAATGTATGACACACCGAGTCGGACTTACGGACGATTATCTGATTAACCGTAAATTATCTGATTGGGTCGGTCAGTATTTCAAAAGAATGTTGTGCCAAGTAATTTACGACACCATTAAAAAAAATGAAAATAAATCACCTCTGACACAGAAACAATCTCCGAGGCGGGCCTCCCATTATTGCTTCGACGGTGATCCTGGCTATTATTACCATCATCAATACCAACAGTTGTAACTGCCCACTCCTTAACAAAGGTTGTAATCCATTGATCCAGTTTTCAAAGTTTCTTTCAAAGTCGAAAATGACACCAATTTTGTCAAAACTGATACAGAAAAGTGTTCCTACTGTGAGACACTTGATTAGATTAATTCCAGATTAGTTGTAGTGGCTGAACCCAACTAGTTCCTACGCCTTTACGATACAAAATATTATTTCAGCCACTAATCGGGAAATTGAACACAAAGTAAGGCTATAAATTCTTACAGGGTAGCAAACCATGAGGATATGTCAGACCATTCAAACCCGAAAAATTCCATATCATAATCTTTAAAACAAGGTTCTAGTTTCAAAAAAAAAAGCCGGTTAGTCATTCGTCTAGCCAACCAATTTAACTTTTTTGTGGTTGCAACAGACTTACTTGGTCTAATTAATTGCTCTCTCAAATAGTTATCTGATTCATCTTGTGCCTCATGAAAATAATTAGAGAAGCAACCGTGAAAAAATATCAACAATAGCCGGAATTCGAAAAAGGTACCGGGTCTCAACAAACCAGTGTATGAGCTCACATGCTGTATATTGATGTAAAAAAATATCGTCCTAAGTAGGTTTAAAACAGTTTGGATCTAGCCAATAACTGTCAGGATTTTAGTTGAGTTTCCAATGAAATTTTTGACTGATTCACAGTAATTCAGAGAGTATAAATCGAGGTCCATTCCTATTAAATTACCTTGAATAAATAAGCATGAATTTTGTATGGTTTTTTCTCTTATTTACTGTGGTTCATGCTGCTAGCGAGCCTTTCAAGGTATATAATGATAAGGATATCATGATATATTCTTGTCAACAGATTATTTCTTCTACTGCTACTTTTTGCAGAGGGAGAGGTCAAAGGGCCACTTGTGCTTGTACTAATAAAGATTACATGGCAACTTTGGCAGGATGTTTTTACAACAGAAGGTTTTCTAAGATGTTTAATGATAAAGTCGTGGAAAGTGTTATTGATAGTTGCAAGACCCAAAACTCAACTTTTACCGTGGAAGAGTTCAAAAGTGCTTACGAAGACTACAAAAATAACGCCAAGAACCCAAAGCAAATTCAGGGATTTAACAAGACAAAACCAATCAAGGTTCCAATTCTTCTTAATGATACCAAAATTGACATGTATGTTGCATCCTATTATTCTTATTTTGGAAATTTTAACCGCTCATACTATTATGGTCTAGGTGTCATTGGGTACTTTTCAGCAATATGCCTCGTTGCGGGAATTTGCAACTGGTCCTTTGTTTTGGCACCCAATTTGCCCAAGAAATTTACTGGTGGTATTTCAAACTACTGGAGAAAATATGTTACCTTACCTGCTTTACGTAGAAGGAAGGCACAAGAACGGAAATTTCTAGTCTTTTTTGAATATTTAATCCCTTCCAGATTTGAAACTATCGTGTTGATTGGGTTTCTAGGCTTAGTGTTGGGATTTTGTGCTTCTGGTTATGACTATGATGAAAATAACCAAATATTTGCTTCCAAAAGAATTATGGCCAGAAAGTATCTTGCCGACAAATCGGGTATTTTCCCTTCTGTATTTACTCCGTTGATGATCTTATTTGGTGGTCGTAACAATTTACTTCAGTGGGTTACTCGTTGGAATTTTGCAACTTTTGTCACCTATCATAAATGGATTGCTAGAGTGATTTTTATATTAATTCTTATCCATGCTGTTGCATATACCCTGATTTTTGCTGAAAGACATTCTATTGCTAAAGAATGGAAGGAACCATACGTCATTTGGGGTTTAATTGCAACTGTTGGTGGTGGAATCATTATGTTTCAAGCAATTTTGTTTTTGAGAAGGCGTTGGTATGAGATTTTCTTACTTGTTCATTATGTTCTTGCTGTTCTTTGGGTAGCAGGTGCCTGGATACATGTTAAAGGATTTGGTTATGCTTCATTCTACTATGCAACGACTGCACTTTGGGGTTTTGATGTGTTATTAAGAATTGTGAGACTAGTTGCTTTCGGTTTTCCAGAAGCAGATGTCACATTACTTGCAGATGAAATCTTGAAGGTATCAATTCCCAAACCTTCTTACTGGAAACCTATTCCGGGTGGACATGTGTTTATTCATTTTTTACGTCCTTCTTGTTTCTGGCAATCCCACCCATTCACATACGTTGAAGGGTCAAATCATATTGTTTTATTCTGCAAAGTAAAGGGAGGAATGACACATGGACTTTATCAGTACTTAATGAAATATCCAGGAAAAACAGGGAAAATTAGAGTTGGTATAGAAGGTCCGTATGGAGAGACAGCTGCCGTTAAGGGATACGATAATTCTGTATTTATTGCAGGGGGTAATGGTATTCCCGGAATTTATTCGGAGCTTATCGATTTGGCAAGGAGATCTCCTGATGATATCAAGCAAACCTTAAAGCTTATTTGGGTTGTGAGAGAATACAAAGCATTATTGTGGTTCTATGATGAATTAGTCGAATTGAAAAATACCCGAATTGAAACGACTATATTCGTTACACAGCCCAATGTACGTACACATGTTAAGGATCTCAGACTGAGGCTTCATATTGAGGACGATTCCAGTGAAAAAATAAGAAAATTAGACAAAACTTTAGAAAATGTTTCAATCAAGGAAAATGAATTTGAAGATGATTCCAACCTAAGTGTGGTGGACTCCATTAAATCTGAGTTGGACCACATCATATTCAAAGAAGGTAGACCAGATATTGAGACAATAGTACAGGAAGAATCAAGAGAGTCGACTGGTTCTAGTGCTTTTGTTATCTGTGGACATTCCGTTATGGTGGATGACTTGAGATATTCGGTTGCAAAAAACTTGGATAACAAAGAAGGTAAAAGGTTAGATTTTTTTGAACAAATTCAAGTGTGGACTTAGTTTCAATCGTGGCTTATACATAGTACTGTGAGTACCATGTCTTATTTTATTTATTTATTCGTATCATTCGTAAAAATATAAATTATGATTTTTCAGCGTCGGGAAACATCTCATCTACAGATGAGCCCAAGTATACTTTTAAGGTTTTTCTAGTAGCTGGCAAGAGTCTGCATTTAACCATTGGCTCTTCTCCTGCCAACTTTTTTCTATCATATGCCTGGAAACGATGGCAGCCACCAAAGGCAAAGTAGTAATCTTTTCCAAGTTCACGGACTCTGAACACGTCTATTGGAGGTAACTCACCTGCCGTGATATCTTCTATTTTACATGTGGCTGAAGCAACAGGGACGCCATTGAGCGTTGAAACCATGGCATCGATCTTCTGCAGATCAAGTACCGGAGGAATTGGTCTCTGGATTTGATTTAAAGGAACGTAATCAATTTTCAAGTTAGCCGTTTGGAAAGACATTTCGCAGTTTAAAAAAAAAAGATCTATTGGAAACAGTGCAAATTAATTTATATATACTTCAAAAACCAGTGCGAATCTGGACAACACGATTACAAATAGATAAGTGAATGCTCATACAAGCAACCATCAACAAGTCATCATTCTCTGAATGAACATAAGTGACCTGAATATTATCAAATCTACCAGAGGCAAGAATATGAAGCTCAAGATCATTACACAGGTATTGGGTCTGTGTTAAGGAGGGGGAACGAAGAGGAGCCACAGTTTTGCGTTATCGTTAGAAGAAATTTACTAATAGATCAGAAAATTACGTTGCCCCGACTTTGACTCCTTTAAACAAAGTCATACATGTATAGAGATCCCCGATAAGAGCGATGTCTTCTGTAATATAAAGGAGGCTCAAGGAGGCTTTATGGTTAATAATTGTGGATTTTTTTTGTTCACTATGTTGCCAGGGGAAACCCGACTCGGAAAAGATATGATCGTCATTCCTGGGCGAGCCCTGCAACCACGCATTTGTGTCACAAGCATGTAGTATTAAAATCTTATCAGATCCGTTTTTATTATCAGATCTGATATGACCGTTTTACATTCTCATCAGATATGAAGGGCATTACCTTGATTTTGGCAGCCCTAGCGCTTTATTATGTACCTCTGAAACATCGAGTCGTACGAAACATCGCAACATACGCTTCAATAATTTGTCTTTTAGCACTAGGTGTGGTGTTGACTCCAGAAAAGGCATGGAAGGGGGCTCCATTCGAGACGTTTGGCCAAAACAAGATCTCGCTATTTGCCTGTAACTTCCAGGTCTCAAGCCTGGCCACTTTTTGCGAAGAACAAAGTATCGGATGCAACTGCATAAACTACAATGCCTTGGCCACGATTGCACATTGTTATACGTTGGCTTTCCCAGATCAGATAAATTACTTCCTTGAACAGTGCCAAACCGATTACAATGTTTCCATTTCACGAGATAAGTTCAATATTTCTCACCAATTTTACTTGGATAATGCTGTTCGAAAGACCCCCGAAACCACATCCATTACCACTGCTCCCGTTCTTCTAAATGAATCAGATATCTATCTTGCCAAGAATGCCTTTGACCAATTTTTGGGAAACTATGACAGATCTGCAGCCTACAGCCATTTATTAATTTATTACTGGGCTTTGGTTTTGACTGTAGTATCGATTTGCAATTGGTGCAAACTCTTGTTTCCACAGATGTACAGGAACCTTGTGGATCCTACCACTAATTGGATTAGAAAGAACGTCACATTACCTGCAACTTATGGCACAAAGAAAACTGATGAAAAGCCTTTGGGAGGTATTTTCGATATGCTTGTACCCACCAGATCAGAAACGATTATTCTTAGCGGATTTACCTTCATCACTACATGTCTCTTCTTTCATGATATACACTACGTTGAAGGAGATCCCATATTTGCTACCAAGACAAGAGCCTTGTTGCGCTATCACGCTGTCAGAAGTGGAATTTTAGCCTCGGCAATGATGCCATATTTGATCTTGTTTGGAGGCCGTAACAACTTCCTTCAATGGGTAACTAGATGGGATTACTCTACATTCATCACGTTTCATAGATGGATATCGAGAATCCTTGTTGCATTATTTTTGATCCATGGAATCTGTTATTCATTACTTTTTGCAACAAATAATGAACTAACCCAGCTTTATGTAATTGCGGGAGCAATTGCATTGGTTGCAGGTATATTGATACTTGTACAAGGGTTGTTAGTTCTAAGAAGAAAGTACTACGAAACCTTCTTGATAATTCACATTGTTTTGGCACTTGCATTTGTCCTTGGTGGCTGGTATCATGTTTTGGATCTCTATTATATCTGGTTTTACTATGTTTCAGCCATGATATGGCTCTTTGACCGGGTTATTAGAGTTGGAAGGCTCATGTCCTTTGGATCCCCCCAAGCCAAAGTATTCTTGCTGGAAGAACAAACACTTAAAGTAGTTGTTCCTAAACCTGATGACTGGGAACCTATTCCCGGGGGCCATGCATTTATCCATTTCTTAAGCCCGGCATATTTCTGGCAATCACATCCTTTCACATACACCATTAATGAGCACGATATTACGTTGTTCATAAAGGTGAAACTGGGTGTCACCTTAACGTTATATAATGACTTAAAGTTTGGAGGAAACAATGAAGCAACCATCCGAGTTGCAATTGAAGGATCATACGGAGAAACAACACCAGCAATAAATTACGATTCTGCCGTGTTTATTGCTGGTGGAAATGGAATCCCTGGAATTTATGCCGAAGTTTTGCACTTGTACCATAAATGCCAATTTTCCAGAAAGAACTTGCAGCTCATTTGGGCAATTCGGGATTATAAGTCAATTCTTTGGTTTTACGATGAGTTGGTTTTCTTGAAGAATACTGATATTGAAACTACTATTTATATCACACAACGAAGGCTGACAATTTCCGAGAATTTACGGTTTACGGAAGACGATCCCTTGCTTCAAAAGAAATTACCAAGCATGGGCATGACTAGGTTCAGGAAAGGGAACGAATTGGAAGATATCAAGGCAGAACTTGATCATATTAGATTTGAGGAAGGACGGCCCTCTATAAACACCATTGTTAAACAAGGTGTCAAGGAGTCAATGGGATCGTGTTGTTTTATTACATGTGGACATCCTGTTATGGTGGATGACATTCGGGCAGCAGTGGTTAATATAATTGGGAAGGAAGAAGGAAAAAGAGTAGATTATTTTGAGCAGCTACAGGTTTGGGCATAGAAATATTATGAAACATGATTAATAGAAATATAGGAATTAATTTAATTAATTAAAAAGATTTTAAAATTTGAAATTGTCTATTAGAATATTATCTATCGTTAATTCATAATGAATGGAGTGTAAAAAAAAGCTAGAATACAAAGTTGTTCAATTGTCCAAAAACTTAGACTTGTTCTTCGGTTTGTTCTTGCTTTGGTTGACTGTAACCAGTGGCATGAGCCATTTCTTCAATCGATGGTGGAACCCAACCAGCAGACTTCCATGCTGGAATGCCTTGAGCATACAATTCATCAACTTCTTCCAAACTCAAACCCTTAGTTTCGGAAACAAAGAAGTAAACGTAGAAGAAGGAGAAGATCAAACAACCGGTAAAGACAAAACCGTAGTAGAAGTGGATAGCACCAGTAATGAATGGAGTGAAGAAGGAAATCAAGAAACCCCAGATCCAGTTAGCACCAGTAGCAATACCCATAGCCTTGGATCTGATTCTCAATGGATAAGTTTCGGAAACAATGGCAAAGACACCACCAGCCCAAGTAGAAGCAAAGAAGAAAATGTACAAACAAGTAACGAAAATCATAGCGTCACCAGATGACTTGTAGGTGTTGTTGTTGTCGTATTCACCATCCTTGTACAAGTGAACAGAACCAATAACGGAGTAAATGATGAAACAGACGAACATAGCAGCGGAACCAGTCAACAAACACAATCTTCTACCGAATCTGTCAATGACATAGATACCAAGGAAAGTGGAAGCAAAGTTAATGACACCCAAAATGATGGAAGTTTCAAAAGAGTCCTTCAAACCAACAGCTTGGAAAATGGTAGTACCGTAGTAGAAGAAATAATTGTCACCAGTTAATTGTTGCAAGGATTGCATCATAATACCCATAAGAACTCTTCTAAAGATAGCTGGCTTACCGGTAATCAATTCAGTCCAGGAGGCAGAACCAGCCAAAGATTCTCTTTCAACACCAGCTTGAATCAAAAGGACTTCGGTGTAGATACCTGGGTCTTCTGGAGACAACTTGTGAGTTCTAGCAAGAGACTTCTTAGCTTCTTCGATCTTTTTCTTTTCAACCAAGTATCTTGGAGATTCAGGCATAGCCAACATACCACAAACCAAGAAAATAGCCCAGAGGAAACACAAACCCAAAGGAACTCTCCATTGAGCAGAGTTGTGCAACTTCTTAGTACCGTAAGTGACACAGTAACCAAGGAAGATACCGAAAGTGATACACAATTGGAAACAACAAACCAAAGTACCTCTCAACTTCTTTGGAGCAGATTCAGAAATGAACAATGGACAAAGGACGACAACAATACCGACAGCCAAACCAGTGATGGCACGGCCAACACAGACTTGGTACCATTTGTCAGTAGAGGAGATTTGGACAATAATACCGACAACGTAGATAACCATGGCAAACATAAGACCAATTCTTCTACCGTACATGTCACCAATCTTAGAAAGAAGGACACCACCAACACAACAACCAATGTTAAAGATGGAAACAAGCAAACCAACTCTGACGTTGGATAAGTAATGAGTTCCGTCAGCATGTGTTTGACCGAATCTTTCCAAAAAGTCAGTCATATTAACAAAACCAGAAATGGTACCGGTATCGAAACCAAAGACGAAACCACCAAAGGCAATTAAAAGACAGAAAATAGAGACAGCAATGTAATCCTTGGTGCTCTTTTCTTCAAGTCCTGGCACGACATCGTGCTCAGGTGCAACTTGATCAAGTTTATCTTCCTTTTCAAGGAATGAGTTGTTATCAACTGGTGTTTGAGTACCAGAAGCTTGTTCTTGAGACATTATTATTGAAGTAAAGTGTGAATAGTTAATGGAGAAAGGAAAGTGGAACTTGGGTTGGAGATGATCCAGTATTTATACTGCAAATTCTACCATGCTTGTCGGAAAAATTGTCACGCATAAAAAAAATTATGCAGAAAATATTTCGGAAAAACCCAAAAATAATGCTACAGGTGACAAGTTTTTCCCGTTCGCAGAAAAAGTCCCCGGTGTCCCACAATTGCTCCAGTTTCTCCGAATTACTCCCCACCGAGTAATGAAATAAATGGCGTTGTTTTTTCGTCTCTCGCCTGTTGCACCACATGATGATTTCCAACGTTACAATACGGCTATAAGGTTTCAACACAACGACAATCTCACTAACGGCGAACAATCTTTTGTATTCAGCCTGACTAAGATCAAAGAAAAACCAACATTCTTTAATTTTTATGGTCATCTATAGTGTACCCAAAATTAATAATTAACAGAGTCTGGATGCCAGATGAGTTGCAAAATGCAACAAACTAATCACTTGATGCGAGGTACCTCAAAACCAAAACCGTTCGACTAGTGATTTGCTAGTCAATATTTCAAGCTTGGCTAAAATGTGTGCCCAAACTCCTTCCGGCTGTTAATTAAGGTGATGCCGAAATGCCTGACTTTCAAGAATACTTTAAAAAAAATAAACACAATCCGTTTTATTCCGGATTTATTATGCTGAACAATTTGACCAGAGAATATAAACACTGAAAAATCTGCGTAAGATACTTAAAAAAAAAGATACTACATATGTAATAAAAAAAATTCGCAGAAAGTTTTATGCTTGTGATATTTTGGCTTTTAGAAATCCAATATTTATGAATTCTGCTTGCAGGCCTTGTACAATACAGCTTAGATAAGTAGCTGCCCGGTAGAGCGTACAGCTTTTCATATTGTAATGTAAGATATAGTTGTCATAATGTAGGGCGTTCTCTGAAGTTATAGTTTCGGAAAAACATTCAACGAACAATACCCTGAAAAAGTTTTTCCATTAAAAAATAAATACAAGGCTCATAACAACTAATATGAAATAAGCGTTTTTGCTAGGAACCGGCCTCGGAAAAAAACACCACATACTTTTGTGTAATCCTCTTTACTATAAAACACGGTAAGACAATTTCATAATTAGAGTTTGCAGCGAAAAACAACCTCGTGATTCAACTACAGCATCTGGAGATGGTGAATGATCCAATGTAAAAGTATTTTTGCCAACTGGTTTAAAATTTAGAGCTGGGGGGCAGGGCGGTGAGTGTCAGGTGAGTCTAGAGACAAGAATTTTTTTTTATATGTGCATAATTCTCACGTGAATCAGTGACCCGATAAGTGACCCGATCAGACATCACTTTCTTTCTTTGTCAGCGTAGATTAATTAGGCAGGGGAAAATTGTTGAGGCAGAAAGAGAGACAAAAATGTATGGATTACAAAGTTATACAAAAGTTGTTACGTGAAGAACCCGGATAAATTTCTCTTTTGGTAAACTCCCTGGATGCATGCAACGTTCCGTTCCAGTCGAAAAGCCAGTATGCTACTTTTTTTGCCTCGTGATAAAATGTCTGATGGAATCCTAATTGATGAAGAATGTTTTGCAACGATTCACGGTCAAAATATCTCGAATTGGTAATACATGGCAAGGGCAATACCAAAAATAAACTGCTCATTGAATTAGTGGTGGGTTTCTTGAGAAATTTTGTGATGCGCACCAACATTTCTCCTCGTTCACGGGGAGAAGGCACAAAGTTGATTACCAAAGAACATGAGATTAGATTGAACCGTTCGTTGTCATTGGTGGGCAACGGTCTTTCCATGAAGTTTTGTTGTAAAATGAGCGGATTCTGAGAGTTCAAATCGATTCTGGTTACGGATTCAAAGAGTCCACATGTAGAAATTAGATTATCGACTCGAAGACACCCGATTTCAAGTGCAGTGGGGGGATCTCCAAACTTTTGGGTATATTTATCTTGATTCAACCATTCAACAAGTTTCTTGGATGAATCGCCTCCTCTTTTAGAATCCTGGCCCTGTGTCGATGCTGACTGGTATGCTTCGATGCCACCCCGTTTCTCGATCTCCGCATCGATTTGGGAGAGCTGTTTTATCAACTCTGTCTCATTATCGTCTAATTTAATAATATCTGACCCCTTTGTGGGTTTACACAACGCTAAATTTTGCTCATATGCTTTTGAAATACCCGGTGATGTTTTGTAGTTATCGATGGTGATATCTGGATGAAACTTTTCAAGCCGGCGAATAATGGCGTGCCGGTTTTTTTGGAGCACATGAAACCGTCGTATCAATTGTCGTGCTTGTTGAGGCTTCAAGCTCCGTGGAGCCTTGGTGCCTGTGATTGTCTGTGGCCGTTTAAGAAGTCCTCCTTTCCTTTTGGCCATGTCTTTTAAGGTGGTGATGGGGATGGGATGAGCCTTGACATTGATGCAGGAAATTTGTGATGCGATGCGTTCCAATAATTTTTCAGCTTGCAGCCCTATAACAAAAAACCCACTGAAGAGATGGCACCTAAGAACAAGGCACAGAAGACAAAGAAATCTCCTGCTCCAGCCAGGAATGGAAAGGTGATCAAGAAGAAAACAGGTGAAAAAAGAACGCCGAGTTTGAAGCAAAAATTCGCCAAAGAATCCAAAATCGTCCGAGCAGATAATCTTAAATGGAAAGCTGTGGATATTCCCGACAACATCAACGACTTTTCGGGATGTTATGGTTTGGAAGAGATCGAAGGTGTGGATGTCAAGTATGTGAATGGTAAAGCTGAATTTGTTGTAAAGGAGGATAAGGAAGAGGTAGAAACTGCGGAAGAATTGGTAGAGGAGGAAGAATTTGGTGGATTTGATGATGAAGAAGAAAAAGAAGAAGAAGAAGAAGAAGAAGAAGAAGAAGAAGAAGTTAAAGAAAATGATAAAGATGAAGAATTACTTGCCAATGCCTTCTTGAACCTTGATCTACCATTGCCAGATGATAATGATATCAACTTGCCCCAATGGAACGATAAAGATAAAGGATTATCGTTATCGTCATATATATTAAGTGGATTATCTGCATTGAATTTCAACAAACCTACATCTATCCAAAAATTAACCATTCCATTAGCAAACCAGGGCAAAGACGTTATCGGTAAAGCTACAACCGGTTCTGGTAAGACTTTGGCGTACGGTATTCCAATTTTGGAACGGTACATCGCCAACTTGGATCGTATCAAGCACAATTATAAGAACAAGACCATCAATGCTCCTACGGGGATCATTTTTGCACCCACCAGAGAATTGGCCCACCAAGTTGTCAGTCACCTAAGCAACCTTGCCAAGTATACGCCCTTATCACAACATGGGATTGTTAGTATCACCGGTGGTTTATCGATTCAGAAACAAGAAAGATTGTTAGCACATGGACCCGGGATTTTAGTTGCCACGCCTGGACGGATGTTGGAATTGCTTGAAAAAGACGAAGAGTTGGCCAAGAGATTGGCATCGACCGAAACCGTGGTTTTGGATGAAGCTGATAGATTGTTACAGGATGGACATTTTGAAGAGTTTGAAAAGATTCTTGAATTATTCGGCAAGCAAAGACCAAAGAACGCAGGATTGCCATGGAAATGGCAAACGTTGGTTTTCAGTGCTACGTTTTCTCGAGACTTATTCGGGAAATTGAGCAAGTTCCAGAAACGGAAGCCTGGTGCTGAAGGAGGATTGATCGATAATGACGAGATCTTACAGCTTTTGAATACCAAATTGAAATTCAAGGACTCCAAACCTGCTCTTATTGATGCCAACCCCAAGGAAATTGTATCTGGTCAAATCACCGAAGCGTTGGTGGAGTGTGGTCCTACTGAAAGAGATCTTTACCTTTACTACTTTTTGTTGATGTATACTGGATCGACCTTGGTGTTTGCCAACTCGATTGATTCTGTCAAGAGATTGGTTCCTTTGTTGAACAACTTGAACATTCCTGCCTTTTCGATCCATTCAGGAATGATGCAGAGACAGAGATTGAGAGCCTTGGAACGCTTTAAGGAAGCAAGTCAAAACAACGAGATCTCGGTGTTGATAGCTTCCGATGTTGCTGCAAGAGGATTGGATATTCCCAACATCGATCATGTTGTTCACTACCATTTACCACGGACAGCAGATGTTTATGTTCATAGATCTGGTAGAACAGCCAGAGCGGGAAACGAAGGTGTTTCGGTGATGTTATGTTCTCCACAAGAAGCTTCTGGTCCTTTGAGAAAATTAAGGAAGTTGGTGGCTAGCAGTTCTTCCCAAGGGTCCAAATTGAACATGCACAGCGATGTCAAGTTACTTCCAATTGAGATGGATTTGGTTACACAGTTGAGGCCTCGTATTTCTGTTGCTGCCAAGCTTGGAGACTCGACGATCTCGACGACTTCTACCAATAAAGAAGATTCGTGGGTGAAACAAGCAGCTGAAGAGTTGGGTGTTGAAGATTTGTCGGACTTGGAGAATTTCGAGGACGATATCATCAAGAAACAACGTAAGAGAAAGGAAGGAAAGACATTGAGCAAGAACGAGTCCAAGACGTTACGGTTCCAGTTGAAAGAGTTGTTGAGTCAACCAATCAGAAAGAATACTCGTCGTTCGTATATAACCAGTGGATTACAAAACTTGGCCCATCAAATGGTCACAGGAAACTCCCACAAGGCGGTGTTGGGACATGCCAAGGTGAATGCGTTGGAGGAGTTGAAGGGTAAAAAGGTTGAAACCCGTAAGTTGAAGGGAAAGGTCAACAAGAACAAGAGTAAGAACAAGAACAAGAGCAAGAATAACAAGGAGAAGAAATAAGGTCAATTTATTAATGACCAACAATCAAAAGCTATTTAAGAACCATATATAAATATATATGAAACATTTGATTCGGTCAGCAGTACGAATTCTCTTCTATATTGTACCTAAAGGAAGTCATCGTCATCGTCATCATAGTATTCATCGTCATCAGATTCGTCAGCCAATTGATCGAAATTGACCTTGTATCTCAACATGGCACCTACACCACCGAAACCTTGGACGAACTGCGCACCTTCGGACGATCTGTCAGTGACAAATTCCAAGTTAGCACCGAAGTTCTTGTAGTTTTCAGCCAACCATTCCAAGAAGGATTCTTCCTTCACGATTTCCATCTCGGTGCCGGTCTTTTTGTCCAATTGCCACGATTTGTCAGGCAACTCTGGGTTTGCATGTGCAATGACTTCTTCACCTTCGATGTCCTTCAATGTGTAACGAATGATGTTCAAGTTTTCGTACACAATAAGGATTTCACACGCACCCAAGTCCAATGCCTTCAATGTGTCACTGATACCGTAACAGAACTTCCCACTATCTTGAGAGATTTCGTCAAAGTATTCGTTCAACAACTTCTTTTCCTGGACAAACTTGACGTTAGCCAATGTTTCGGCCGACAATTCGATGGCCTGGTTGAAACCGTTTTCACCACCGTATGAGATATCGACAATTTTGATGACCTTTGCTTGCAATCTGTTGTCAAACAAGTCAGACTTGGACAATTCGGTCTTGAAATCAGCAGAACCAGCCAAGATCAAACCCTTACAATTGACCTTGTCGGCTGTGATGAAGTTTTGGACGGCAACTTCAGCAACCTTTCTGACGTAGTTGTGTCTCTTTTCTTCTCTCAAACGAGAGAAACGCATGGCCGATTGACCACCTCTTCCATGCTTCTTGGGTAAATCGACGGTGAACTTGTGCAAGATTTCTCTCGTGTTACCACTGACAGCACCAAAGAGGGCTCCATTACCGTCCATGATGATGAAACCAAACCGATCGTCATTTTCCAACAACTCAGACAAAGCCTCCACATGGAACTTGTTGTCACACAAGTACAACGATGTGTTGATGGGCTTGAAAGGCTCGAAATCAATGTTCAACTTTTTTTCTTTCCCGTCATCGGTCAACACGTCACCACAGTACACAACCAACCCGTTCTTTGGAATGGAGTTATACAATTTCAACTTCTGTTGCGTAGAAGTAATAGCAGACAACACTGACAATCTGTTAACACGAGACTTGATATTGGAAGCAGTACCATATTCTTCTGTCAACAATTTCTGCGTAAGAGAAATTTGACCTTTGGGAGGAATAACCAACGAAATCATCGAGGTACCGTTACCTCTGGCCATTTCCAAGGACTTGATCAACTTCTTGACCTTCCAGATTTCTATGTTCTTCTCAGCATCTGTTTCTTGGCCCGACATTTTATGGTAATTTTCACAAAAAGAACTAAGGACTCGCTTTTTCAATGGATCTCTTCGTTGCTGCAATGATAAAAATAAAAAAATAGTGAAAAATTTCACATGATTTAAATCAGCTGATTGAAATCACATGATACGTCATTGTGAGGGAACAAACGGAACAACCAAAAGTTTTTGCTAAAGGTGTTAAAGGGGCCCCGTATTTCAAAGCAGAGGAACGATGGCAGAGCACGATACCACACCCTTTGAAGAAGAACCTCCGTATGAATCTGATTCGTCGTTTGATGAAGAACCAGTCCAGGTCAAAGTCAAGTCCCGGAAACCAGGGAATTCTGCGTTCAGGCAGCAACGTCTCAAGGCCTACAATCCAGTGCTAACTGCCAAAACCGTGATTCCGTTATTGATTGGAATTGCCATTGTGTTTGTTCCACTTGGTGCAGCAATGTGGTACGCTTCACACCGTGTCCAGGACATCACTATCGACTACACTCAGTGTGAGAACCTTGCTTCATCAGACTACTGGCTGGTGATTCCCGACAACTACACCACTTACAACTTCCGTAACACTCCAGAAATTGCTACGCCTGCTGTATGGAGATTGGATACTGATGACTCGCAGCCCTTCGAGGACGAGAGACGGGTCTGTAGAATCCAATTCCCGGTTGCTGAGAGAATGACGGGCCCAATTTACTTTTACTACAGATTGAAACGGTTTTACGCCAACCACCGTCGTTATGTCAAGTCGTACAGTGAAGACCAACTCAACGGGAAAGCTGCTTCTGTTAGTGACATCAAGAACACCGTTGGTCAGAACTGTCAGCCTCTTTCGGTCGATAGCAACGGTACCAGAATCTACCCATGTGGTTTAATTGCCAACAGCTTGTTCAACGATACGTATTCATCGACCTTGACCGGTGTCAATGGTACGTCTTCGGACTACCAGATGACCGACAGGGGCATTGCTTGGTCTACCGATAAGAACCGGTTCAAGAAAACCAAGTACAACTACACCGAGATTGTGCCTCCTCCAAACTGGTACAAAATGTTCCCCAACGGATACAACGAGACCAATGTGCCTGATATCTCTACATGGTCTCAGTTCCAGAACTGGATGAAGGCAGCTGCCTTACCTGATTTCATCAAGTTGGCCCTTCGTAACGACAAGGAACCATTGGAACAGGGGATATATGAAGTTTCCATTGGGTTACACTTTCCAGTGTTGCCATTCAAGGGACAAAAGTTCATTTATATCTCGCAGAGATCGGTGATTGGAGGTAAAAATATCTTCCTTGGGGTTAGTTGGATGGCCGGTGGAGGTTTGTGTTTTGTTTTGGGGTTGTTCTTATTGGTGATCAACTTTATCATGCCTAGAAAGACAGGAGATGTCAACTTGTTGAGTTGGAACCAAGAACTGTTTGCTAGAGATGAAAAAGAAGATACCTTTGAAAAGCCACAGGATCGTTAGGTTGTACCATATATTTAAATTGTTTGAAAGAATCACATAAAAAATTAAACACGAAATAGGAACCTAGAGGAATGCTTTATTAGTTGAACTATTGAACTTTCTGTCTTTCTTGATCAAGAAGACTGATTGGAAGGCGTAATATCGTGAAAGGTCCCTTGGCCCAGTTGGTTAAGGCGTGGTGCTAATAACGCCAAGATCAGCAGTTCGATCCTGCTAGGGACCACTTTTTATAACAGGGCGTGTGGCGCAGTTGGTAGCGCGTCCGCTTCGCATGCGGAAGGTCTTTGGTTCGACTCCGAACTCGTCCATGAATTTTTGAGTTAAAGTTTTTAATTATTTTTTTTATTGTTTCAAAAATACAACGACCTCACTACAGAAATAGCAATCTAGAATTGTGCGATCTCTTTGTGATGTGCGGGGCTTGCAAATTTTTTATCGAAACGGGACAGAGGTGCGGTCACGGTCTCGGTAAAGGTTGCTTATAATACTACTGATTCAGATGCATCTGAACCAACGGTTGGCTTTTAGCCAACTGGTTTCCAAATTGGGGCCAGAAACGAGGATGAGAATCTTATGTATCCTATTCAAGCCAAACGTGCAACAAGGCAAAGGATGACGTACAGTACGAGGGGGTACGTAGTCGGCAAGAAAATAAGCGTTGAAGATCGAGACAAAATACAACTTGAGACCACGAGACTGAAAATATTATTCTGGAATATGCGCTACAGTGAGACTACTTCTGCAACTATAGTGAGACAGGAAAAAGGAACAAATAATATATGCGGTGATTATAATAAGGTTTTCCAAAAAATAAAAAATAAAAGAAAAACAAACTTTAACGTAAAGGTACCCCTTCTAGGCGTAGTATAAAGAGCGAGTTTGGATGCTTTGTAGAACAACCTCACCTTGAGAAAATATGGTTACATAAACAATGAGCGGTGTTCATTATCTAATTTTTATTGCCGGGATCCGACTTGTTTGGTCAATCATTTTCGGAACTTTTACCAATATCCACGTATCCGTAGAAAATAAATATGGGTAGTTATATATTTTTTGAGACAGGTAACAATACGAAGTGATACTTGCTGACTTATGGGTCGTTGTATTCATATAATATAAAAGAAGCAAAAGCCCGAGCTTTTCGTTGCATTTTTATCAAACTAAACAAAAAAAACACATCGCATCATGTCCATTCCAAAAGAAGCTGCCGTCATTTCCCTTAACATTGCTCCTCTTACTGATATGAACCTCAAGCTTGGGGAAGAAGATTCTACTTTCAAGTACTCCAAGCAGCCATTGAAGGAAGTTGGCGAGGGTGAATTGCTCATTAAGTCTTTGTACTTCTCCAATGATCCTACCCAAAGAGGATGGATCCAAAAGGGTTTGAATGCCGAAAGAATGTACACCAGACCGGTGTATCCTGGTGAACTCATGAAGTCTTTTGGTATGGGTGAAGTTCTTGAATCCAAGGGCTCCAAGTATAAGGCTGGTGACATTGTGTGTGGATTCATTGGCTGGGCCGACTATGTTGTTGTTGCTGAAGCTGCCATCTTCAATGCTGTTCCAGCTTCTGCTCCACTTCCATTGACTTACTTTTTGGATATCTTGGGTCTTACCGGATTGACTGCTTACTTTGGTTTGCTCCATGTTGCAGAATTGAAGGCTCCTGATGTAGTGGTGATCTCTGCTGCTTCTGGTGCCACTGGTTCCATGTGTGTCCAGATTGCCAAGCATGTTATTGGCTGTAAGAAGGTTATTGGTATCTGTGGAACCAGCAACGTTGAGTTTGTCAAGTCGATTGGTGCTGATGTTGCTGTTGACTACAAGGACCCTAAGTTTGACGAAGCGTTGTCTGCTGCTTTGGGTGACGACAAGCACGCTGATGTCTACTTTGACAGTGTTGGTGGTTCTATCTTGGACACCATGTTGACTTTGGTCAAGCCTGGTGGAAAGATTATTGCCTGTGGTGCTATTTCCGGCTACAACGACGCCAAGAAGGGTGCCGTCACCAAGTGGACTCAAATCATCACCAACAAGTTGAGTATCCTAGGTTTCCTTGTCTTTGACTACAAGGAAAAGTACCCAGGTGCCATTGCCGATATCTTGAGATGGATCAAGGAAGGTAAGATTAAGGCTGGTGAAGAGTTCGCTTCTGTCGTTGACTGTACTGGTGAAGAAGGATTCAAGAGAGTTCCAGAAACTTACGGTACTCTTTTCTTCGGTAAGGGTCCAGGTAAGTTGTTGACCAAGGTTGCTGAACCATCCAAGTAAATAGGTTTTTAGCGAAAAACAAAAAAATGAATAATTAAACAATTGCCTGTTTTCCTGTACAATTAGTCCATCCCCCGCGAAAAATAATACACAAACAAAATCGACCGGTACACAAGTCAAAAAAAGCTGCAACCAAATGTTTGTGGCGCGTAACTAAGACATCATCAAGTAATAAGCATCGTGAAGAAAAGATAAAGGATTCCCATTGCTTTGGAATACACCATGCTGAATAGCCATACTACAAACTCTACCAAAACCTCGCTCAAAAAGTACCAGGAAACAGAAAACGACTTGTCATACGCAGCAGACTTTGATTTGGACGATGGTGAAGATTTGGATCTTTCATACTCAAAGTTCTCTCACATTTCAGGCTCGTTGATTGTACGAAAAGGTACGAGCAGCAGTGGCCACTCAGTCTCAGATTCTCCATTTGTCAAGAAACTCCAGTCTTTATTACAGGTAGAAGTCGACCAAGTCAATCCACCCAGTCAACACCAATCACCTCCCAGAGATAAATCTCCCAGAGATAAATCAATATATCCCATTGTTGAAACAACAAACATCACCACCAATAAGAACGATGACAATAACTCGCCGTTTCTTGAAAAAGTCGTACCGTTAAAACACGATTTTGCTCCTGTTCCCATAAAAGCACCGAAACTCAGAGAAAAACCACCATTACGACCTCCATCTTCAGAAAATGACTTTGCATTTAATATCCCCAAACTCCCATCTTATATACAAACACCTAATCGATTTTCCAACCATCACAGAAACCCATCGGTAAAAGTCTCGTTAACACCAGCACAGCGGTTTGAAAAGAATCCAGGCACTCGACTGGCCAACGCCTTGGAAAACTTTGAATTCTCTACCATGATCGGCAAGGGCGCGTTTGCTTGTGTTTACAAGGGAGTCAACTTGAAAACAAACCAGGTGGTTGCCATAAAACAAATCATACTCGAAAAGGATCAGGATGTTCGGGAAATAATGGGCGAAATTGATCTATTAAAGATCTTGAAACATGACAATATCGTCAAATATCACGGGTTTGTCAAGACATCAAACTCATTAAATATCTTTCTCGAGTTCTGTTCTGGTGGCTCCCTAAGACAACTCTACAAGAAGTTGGGCCATGGCTTACCTGAAAAAGATATTACTCGCTACACCAACCTGATCCTCAATGGTTTACAATACTTGCATGAACAAGGTGTGGTCCATCGTGATGTCAAAGCAGCTAATGTATTGTTAACCGATAATGGAGATGTCAAATTGGCTGACTTTGGCGTAGCAACTAAAGTTAATTCCCTGCACCACACAGTTGTAGGAACACCAAACTGGATGGCCCCTGAAACTGTTCTCGGCGGTGAAGGTTTATGTACAGCTTCAGATATATGGTCGCTTGGTGCAACCATCATTGAGTTATTTACCACAAATCCTCCGTACCATGATTTAAACCCCATGGCAACCTTGCATGCAATTGGTACCGATGACAACCCTCCATTACCGAAAAATATCTCCGCTATTGCCAAGGACTTTCTTTTGGAGTGTTTCCAAAAACAACCCAGTTTAAGAATCAATGCTAAACTATTGTTGAAACACAAATGGCTTCTTCCCGCCGGTGATATGATTAGGAGATCCATTTCTAACATACAAGTCACCACAAATAGATCAGTTGAATTGAAATCAATCAACAGCTACTCAGAAACAAACGAAGAAAATTGGGATCAAGACTTTGCAGAAGTCAAAATCCCAAATGGAAGAGGGAAAATCCTTCCAGATATAATTGAATTGGATGATGCTGAATTGGACCAAGAATTCAAGACAATGGTTTTTGATGGTCCCAAGTACTCCAAGTCTGAAATACTTCAAAAGTTTTCGGAAAAAAATGAAGATGCAGACGTCATGGACGACATTGAAGTACACGTCAACATATCTCCCAAAAGGAGCTTTCAAATCACAGAAAATGAAGCAATGGAAGAATTATCCGATCCATTTTTGAACTTGGATATTGAGCTTTTTGATACCAATGAGTTAGGAATTCAATCGAAAATGGAATATTTGGCTGCAAAATTTTCCAGCCGAGTTGATATATGTAACTCAGGTAACGATGAAGTGATTGCCTCATTAATTAAGATTACCGGGAGAATGTTACATTTGGTAAAGAAGTATGATATTCTGCACAACACTTTGATTCGGGATCATGGAATCTTATCGATGTTTGAGTTGTTGAATTCAGCATCAGAGATGCCAAAGGAACAGAAATTATGGTATCATGTTCTTTCGATTCTCAATATCTTATTTGAGAAGAATACGCCACTGCTTGAGAATTTCTGTTTGCTTGGTGGAATTCCCAGTATAACGCAGTTTCGAAAATCTTCCAACGACTTTATGGTTAGAGCACAAGTGGTCAAATTCATTCTTATTTTGAATTCTTCAAACAAAGCCTTATCCATGTTTGTATCGTGTGGAGGATTACGTGTTGTGTCGAGGTTAGTTGAAGAAGATTTTGATCATGCACCCAGATTCTCGTTGGTTGCAATAGAATGTATTTACAATATCTTGTCAAAAGATTTAACCAGATCCAAATCAGATTTGTGTCGAATCTTGTCGAAATATGGTGTCATATTCTGGTTTATTGTTTTACTTAACCGATTATCAAAGATTACTGTCAGGAATCCATTTCCTTCGATTTCTCAAGATGAAGTCGACACTACCATAGACAGAATAATGGAAATCGTAAAACAATTTGGTCAGTCTGAAGCTAGAGTGAGACTCAATATTGCACACACCGATTTATTCAAGCTACTTATCAAGGTTTTCGATCAAATCTCATTCAAACATCAATTGGCCATACTCAAGTTTTTAAAAGCCATGTCATGTATCTCCAAAGTATTGGAGTTATTATACAATACAGAAGTATTGGAGTTTTTGGTGGGATTGTTGATGCAATATACACCATCTCACGAGCATTATAAAGAAGTGATTAATATTGTATCACCCATATTATACAACTGTTGTTACTTGAACCATTCGAAAGAAGTGGAAATTGTCAACTTGGGGGCATTACCGTACTTGAAAGTTTTGTCAGGAATCAATCTACCATTTCGTCAGTTTATCTTACCTATTCTTTGTGAATTGGTGTATTGTACTGGAAAGATTCGAGATGCCCTTTTGAAGAACGATGTTCTTACAGTTTATTTGAATCTCTTAATTGATCCCTACTGGCAATCTAATGCGTTGGACTCGATATACAGCTGGTCCCAACTGGATTCGCATGTGAGATTAGATACCCCGATTGCTATCGATTGTCTTACAGGTGGATTTATGTTATCAAAAGTTGCTAACTTGGAATCAACGTTGGATTCTTACTTGAAAATAGTATCATCATACAAGTCTGTGGGTCACAAGATGCTCAGTTTGCCATTGATCAATAATATAATGTTGAAATTGACATTATATAGCAAGAATTCTGTGGTCCAATTGACACTATTAAGAATTCTTAAGCAATTTGTTTCATACGCCGGAGAATCGAATCAACTAGAATCATTGGCCATCAGCAGGTACATAGTGGATGGATTAGAAACCATCAAACGGAATAGTGGTTCTATTTTAGTTGAAGAACTTGCAATGGAAGTGATTCGTTTAATTTAATGAATAATGCTAGTAAAACTCTAGTGGTGTAGTGTAGTGCCTGCAGAAAGCCGGATTTTTTTTTTTTTTTGCACCCTCGGTATTTTTTTTTGTGGAGAAAAGAACCCGAAATATTAATCTCCACATACATTGATTATGATCCTGATATCGTTCCCTTCTCCTCGTGTATCACAGCTTGATGCGTATATTTTGGATAATGAATTAACATCGTTGTTGAAGGAACAACTCTCGTCCATTTTTCAGCTTCACAACACCAGTCGATGGTCGTATAGCCTGAACCCCGAGCTCTATTCGCTTCTTCTCAACCTCATCATTTTCCAGCTCACCGTATGGAAGAATGGTTCGTCTTATGGACTTAAGCTCCAGAACTTAAAGTTGACTGACTTGAAATCAGGTAAGATTATCGGCAGATCCAAAAAGTTGTTGTATCTCGGACTCTTACTTGGGACATACTTTTACGATAAAATCCAATCTTATCTTTATGCATTGAACGACAACGAACAGCACATTGATCCAAGAGGACTCTGGCAAAAGTTTCGGAACTATATCATCAAGCACCGCACTCTGTTGTTATCAAAACTCGACAATACATTAAAGACCTTGAACTTGATAAACTTTACGATATTTTTGGTTAATGGAAAGTACACTTCTTTAACTCACCGACTCTTGGGGATTTCATTGACTCCCATAATCACAGACTTGTTACGTTTTAGTGGTAGCAATGTGAATTTTGAGTTCCAAAACCGACAATTGGTGTGGAACGTGATGACGGAGTTCTTGGTGTTTACTCTTCCACTCTTACAATTGGGTAAATTGAAACGAATGGCCAAAAATGCATTGTTGTACCGTCCTAGATCAGAAGCATACAAGAAGGTGACGCTGCAAGGACCAATTCTTACTCCATACACCAACCTCCCCGTGTCACAGTGTGCTATTTGTCATAATAATAATGAAAGGGCTGCTAGTGCTGGAGCAAAGACATTTGCCTCGGCTGGTCCCGTGACGAATCCATACGTGACGAGCTGTGGTCATATATACTGTTATGTCTGTATTGCTACACGTTTCAATACGATGAAGGTAACAGGAGAAGATCTTACTTGTCTCCGTTGTGAACAGAAACTTGAATGGTTTAGAGAGTATGGTGTTGAAGGGAATGATAAAGCCGACCCAGATGCCATTATATTTGCAGCTCAAGAAGAAGAAAAAGAAGAAGAAGAAGAAGAAGAAGAAGAAGAAGAAGAGGAAGAGGAAGAATTGCCTCCAATTGAAAAGGTTGGACTGCGTATCATTAACTCAATACTCTTTGACAATGATGAAATCCCGGACGACGATACTGCTGAATCCGAAAGTGATTTCAGTGAAGAGAACGATTACGAAGAAGAAGAAGCTATGGATCTTTAAATTACGTAGCATTTATTATACAGAATGATGGAATATACAACGAAGGTAATGATGCAAATGATGAAATTCTACTTGGACAACTCGAGCAATAATTGAGCACCCTTGTTTTCCTTGTCCTTAGCCAAATCCTTTCTGATCTTCTTAATGGCCTTATTCAAATCCTTGAGCTTTGGATCTTGTTTCAACTTCAATACTTCGTAGACAGCAACAACAACAAATGCTCCCTGACCAGAGGTCCAGTTGGAAAGGGCATCGTTGTTCAAGATCTCATCAGTAACACGAACAGCAAACTCAGTTCCCACGGTCGGTATGGTGTTTTCTGGAGAAGCAACCAACTTCTTAGTTTCGTTGTTCCACTTGAATTCGTTACCTTGAATCAACGATTTCAACAATCTGGAAACAAAAGGAACCTTATTTATCAAATGGAAATCTTCCAATACGTCACCTTTGACAGCTTTCTCAAAGATCACGTCAACCAAAGCTGGTCTTAATTCGGTGTTGATTTCATCAATATCAGTTGAGGTCAAGATCAATTCAGCAATGAATTGCACAGCAATGTTAACAGCTAACAAACCATCAAAAGATCTTTCTGGATCTTCACTTTTGGTGGAGGTCATGAGACTTTGATAAAGAACTGGCAACGCCTTAGACATGATTTCTTGTCTTCTTTGTTCTTGTGGTTTCTTCGAAGTCTTTTTGTATGCCAATTCTTCGTACTTGAGCAAGGCATTCTTCACAATAGGCGAAAAGAATCTACCATCCAAGCCCTTCAACAAATAAAGGATAGGTCTTCTAGAAAACTTGTCCTTGGCAAATCCGGGCAAGAACTCTGGAGTAAACATTTCAGAAGAGAAAGACTTGTGGAGCAACACAGTATCATCAACAGTCATGAACAACACGATTAAGACCAAGTTACCGAATTCGTTCTTGATCAATTCGGACTGATGGTCCTTCAACGATCTAATAATCAACTTACGTTCCTTAGCATTGGCAAGAGCAATCAAAGTAGAAGCAACTTCTGAACCTTCTTGAGTGTGAACCAATTCAGCAAATTGTTCAGATAACAATTCAATGAATTCTCTGATTTGCTTATCATTGGCCTCAATGTCGCCCACCAAAATGGCAGTGTATTCTTTCATGGCAGAATGTAAAATTTGGAACCCAGTCGAACCCTTTTCAACCGAAGCAGCAATGGTTCCGTAAAGATTGGTTGAAATCAACTGTTTCTTTTCAGCAGACTCGTTGACAATATCCAACACAGTCTTACCCTTTCCTGATTCCTTGAACACAGCATACTCAGCACCCCAGAACTCTCTGATCATTTGGTGTCTTTGTTCAGCAGTGGAGTACAAGACGTACAAATCTTCCACAACATAAGCACCTTCCTTGTGTCTCATCAACTTACGCAACTTACCGTGGAGCTCGTTGACAATAAGACCTCGGGATTCCTTTGATCCATAGTGAAGAAGCTTAATCAACAAGTACTTACCGTACGAAGACGTTGCCAAGACGTAAAAGTTGCCCTTTAATGCCTTAACGATGATATCTCTTCTTTCCTTCGAAGAATACTTGACCAAGGTCTGGACAACTCTCGAAGCATCGTGCTTCATCACCAAGTCAAGAATAACATCCTTGGACAATTCCCAGACTTCATCACACAACTTATCACGAACTGCTTTCGGAGGTGTAGGTTTGGTAACTCTCAATCTTTCCCACAAGCTCTTAATCTGGTTGACTTGAACTCCAGACTTTCTTTGCAACTTACGTTCGGCCAACAACTTACGTTGTTCAGCATGTTGTTCCTTAGACGATTTCTTGTTAGGATCAACAGGTTTTTCAGAATCAACATCTACGTCTTCATCATCTTCATCCTCATCCAATTCATCCTTTTCTTGTTCAGATTCGTCTTCACCGTCAAGATCATCCAAGTCATCTTCTGATTCTGACTCTGAAGCAGAGATATCTTCGCTTTCTTGTTCACTTTCTTCGTCAGAAGTCGAGGGTTCTGGAGATGGCAATTTCTCTATTTTTGCTTTTTTAGCTTTCTTTGTATCTTTAGCTGCTGGACGCTTAGTGCCCTTGGTAACAACACCCATCTTTGTAGTTGATTAGTATTCGGTTACTGAGTTCCAAAAAAAATTCCATCTCATCGAGAAATACATGTGATGCAAGTCACGTGATAGAATGAATTATTGGTGACACCTTGAAGGTTCACCAAAGTAACAGGAGAGAGAGAGAGAGAGAGAGAGAGAGAGAGAGAGAGAGAGAGAGAGAGAGAGAGAGAGAAGAGAAGGGAGTGAAGTGAGCAAAGGGAGTGAAGAAGAGATGAGTTTATGAGACGAGCAGTTGATTTCAGATCAGACCAGGAATACCAGAATTTGTGTCAAGAAATCAATTAAGAATGCTACAAGAGTTTTTTTGAACAGACACCATTCGAGTAGTTACCAAACAATGATGAAACAAGCAATAATGAACCAAGAAACCATGTGCTTGTATTGGTAGCGATTCGTAACAGGGTTGAGATTCGTAATTGAAGAAACTTGGGAATGGAGAAAAAAAATTTATTGAACACAAGCATAAACAAAAACAAGCCAATCACTGATGGTGAGAAAGGTCTGAAGGAATGAAGGGTACGTTTTCAACGGGAAATACCTGCCACAAACAGTGTATCAAGTTGGAACAAGGATGATGTAAATGGAAGTGAATCAAAACAAACACGACACGCATGGTTCTTTTCAAGGGTTATGTAGAATACAAGTCGTCTAGCAGCTACATCTAGCAAGCAGCGTCGAGACATTCTTCAGCACAACAACAACAGATAAGGGCACAGCACGAGCCGCAGAAGGTAGAACAACATCCGTTATCCCTTTGAGGAGCCTGTTGTACATAGACTGGCTGTTGTTGTTGGTAGTAGCCTTGAGGAGGTGGAGGGCCTTGTTGGTAGTAGCCTTGTTGTGGAGGAGGACCTTGTTGGTAGTATGACTGAGGTTAGTACTTATACATCACTGAAAATCACCAACAACACTTACCATTGTGAATTATTGGAGAAGAAAAAATTACCAACGGAACGAGCGATTTATTTATATTTGATCCATTTTTTTGACACTTCACGGCCGCTGCCAGGCTAATCATGATTCAGTGGATGAGCCTCGTTTAGGTAATTTTTGGCGCGGGATGCAGGACTCACCCTAAAAACCAAAATACTAAAAAAAAAAGCAAAACAACTTATGAGGCTACATTCTTCCTTGCAGACGGTACTTCTTCTTCTTCTTCTTCCTCATGATTTGCAGGTCATTCTTAAATTATTATCTCTCTCTAATTATAACGCCTCTTTTGATGGACCCGTTTTCTCGCCAAAAATTAACAATATTAAATAATAAACAAATCCCCGTGATGTTGTGAACACCGCACTCAGCCCGTCTCTCTAAAAAAGAAAAATTCCAGACTTCCAAAAATAGCTCTCTTGGAATTTGAGGCACGGCGCCGTTTCTCCGCCCAATTATCCTCCTCTATCGATTCTGTTGTCCTTCAACAAACGTCACAGCCTCTTCCCGGTTAATTTCCGAGACACTGCTGACTTTGTTACTAAACATAACTCCATAGAACTTATCGGCAACCTGTAGCATCTCGGGCCTAAACGTAGTACAAATAAACTGCGCCAGACTTGAAAGATTACTGATCATTGTCGCCACAGCCGTCCGGTACTGCGTATCTAAATTAGCATCAATCTCATCAAATAAATAAAATGGCGCCGGATCACACTTTTGAATCGCGAGAATCAACGCTATCGCACACAACGACTTTTGTCCCCCGGATAACTGTTCGATCCGTTGCTGCTCATCATGCTTCGAGTTAAACGAAACCTTGATTGAAACTCCAACATAATTCTCTATACCTCCTTCTTCCATCTCTATGCCTCCGTCTTCTGCCAACACCTCTGTTTCTTCTCCTTCTTGTCTCCTCTTGAGCATCACCAAGTTCCCCACACCAACTGGAACCAATTTCTCAAAGATTTGATGGAAACTCTTGGCTACTTGCCGGAAACTCTTGCGTATCGCCTGATCCTTTTGTAATTCTAAACTACTGATCAAGTTTTCAATCGATTCATGCGATTTCTCCAACTCATCTCTCCTCTTGGCCATTTCCTCTCGTTGCTTGGTATAAACATTATACTGCTCCAACGCTTTCTTGTTGATTTGTGAATACTGACTCAACTCATCATCAATCTTATTCAACTGCTTCAATAACTCGTTTGAATCATACTGCTCAAAGTTGGTTTGCTGGAACGCCTCTTCGGGTAGAACCCCAAGATCTCTAATACTCTTTTGCACTTCTTCACGACGATTGACAAGCACTGCTTTCTTATTCAAGGAAGCTTCTGAAATCTTGGAAAACTTCTCCAACTTTCTAAGAATAGATACTTGTTGATCGTTTGCCTTTTGCAAGCTGGTTTCGCTCTTGGTAATTTCATCTTGTATAGCCTTATATTCTTGTTGCACCCGTTCGTACCGAGATTCAGCAACATCTAGTTTCATACGAAGCGATTCTAATTCTCCTTCATATTCCAATGCATCAGTCCCGCTATTCTTTCCCTCCGTCTTAGATTCAGTAAGTAACTTGGCAAGATGAGGTTTATAATTGTTGTTCAACTCTGATTCATAGGTAGCAATGGTGGTTTCTACTTCAGCAAGATTTGTAACAATATTATCAAGTCTTGTTTCAGTCAGAGAAATCTGCTCGTTAAGAACATCCAAACTTTCAATCTCCTCTGAAGTTAAGGATTGAGTGAAAGTAGAATTGATTTCTTGTTCATGCTGCCTCAAATTAAGCGACAAAGTCTTCTTAGCTATGGTGGCTGACTCCAAGTTAGATTTGATGCTTCTGAATTCCTGTTCCAAATTGAATCGCTTGTTGGTTAACTGAGCTAACTCGACCCTCTTTGGTTCTTGTGATGATTGTAATTTATCCAAATCTCTAACACTCAACTGTAATTCATTATTTAACGAAGTCAACTCTTGGGAAATCTTTTCAATTTCTTTGGAACAGGTTTTTAAATCATCTTGGGCCTTTACCAAATCCTTTCTCTTCTTGGATTGAACCTTCAAGGCATCTATTCTGGAATTTTTATAATCTCTGTACCCACCTGAAAGTACACCCTTTGTTTCAGCTCGGTCACCATCCAAAGTAATGGCAGTTAAATTGTAACCTCTGGCCAATTCAGATCCTGTTTGCAAATCAGCACAGACAATGGTTCTGCCAAAGACTTGTTTAATTGCCTTACCAACTTTCTCGTCATACTTGAGCTTCTTGATTAATGGAATACATTGATGTTCAGTACTATCAGGGAAATCAACAACTTGTACCTCCAAACGGTTTAGCGGCATAAAGGAAACACGACCAGCTTTAGATCTAACCAACTCGTCCATAATCAATGACGCAGTGCTATCGTTATCCACAACAACATGGAAAAGGGAGTTTCCACCAATGACTTCGGCTGCTGTTTTATACTTGTCATTAACACTAAAGAGATCAGCCAACGAGCCGTAAACGTTTTCATGTAAGTTTAATTTAGCTGTGATAGATTTGACGGCATTCAAACCCTGTGATTGTGCTCTATCCATTGTTTGATTAACCAAATTAGTAGCATTGCTCAAGTCGTTATTGATAGAATCTTCAACACTCTTGAATCTGATTTCGTCACGCCATAACGATTTTCTTTTATCATTCAATTCATTAATATCTGACTTCAATGATTGAATTGTCAGTTTGAGATGAGATGTTTCTTGAGAATTCGTTACATCATTTAAGGAATCTTCCAAGCTTTGGATTTTGGCACTGGTGTCCTCCAAGTTAGATTCATGAGTTTTTAATTCCAGGCTCCATTGATTGAATTCAAAATCTTTCGATTGTAATTTCTTCTTAACCACCGATATTTCTTTGTTCAACCATGTATCTCTTTGTTTCTTTGAATTAAATTTCAGAAATCTATTTTGTTTAGAGTATAAAGCTCTTTGTTTGGTTATTAAATCAGATAATTCTTGCTTTATAGTACTTTCCTTAGATTGAAGGTCAGCCAACCCGGGAGTAAGTCTTTTGATTTCTGATTCATGGTCATGGATTAATTTGCGATAACTTTCAATGTTTTCTTGGATTAATTCGGCATCTTGTCGAGATTCTTGCAATGTAGTTTTTATTTCATTGAGTTTGATTTCTTTATCGGCAATAACTTTTAATAATTGGTTAAAATCAAGATCAGATTGTTCCTTCTCCAAGCTCGATACCTTCAATGATATTTTCAAGTCATTGAGGGTGGTGGTTAATTCTTGACAGAGTTCTTCACGAGTTTCTAATTCTTGTAAATCCTTTTGAGAAGATGCAAGTAATTTGGCGTAGGAGTCTTCCAGTGATTCAATGGATTCGTTGAGATCTTCAAACTCTCTTTCAAAAATGTTATATTGAAGCACCTTTTTATTCTTTTCCAACTTTTGGTACTTTTTCAAGTCAGCCGATTCAACTTGAAGATCAGATAATCGATCGTCGATGGAAGTTAAAGTTTCATCAATTCTTTGTAGTTTATATTGGGAAGTACTCATTTCTTTCATTGATTCTTTGAGTTTGGTTTCAAACACTGTGGCACCGCTGACTTCTTTCAATAATGTTAATCTTTCTGCATCTTTAGAGTTGGTTAAACTGGTGATACGGCCCTGTGGAACAATATAATAAGGATTGGACCGAGAAAACCCAGCACTTTCTAATAAATTCATCACATCTGATCTGGTGGCTGATTTTCCATCCATGGAATAGTCATCTTTCTTTAACCCAATGGTTCTGCGAATTGCTACTTCTGGTTTGTTGATGGGTAATCGTCCGTCCGAATTATCAAAGATGATCTCTACGTATGCAGACATCACGGTTCCTGAACCTTCATGAATAAGCCCTTGTCTTTCTTCTCGTGTCATGTGGGTGTAAGCATCGGATAAGACGAATCTGATGGCAGCAAAGAAGTTGGATTTTCCGGATCCATTTCGACCTACCACCACATTGTGAAGCTGTGAGAGTTCATCAATGACCGTAGTGTTCTTGTAAGTCTTGAATCCTTGGATTATAATACGTTTGATATACATTAATGGATGATATGTGGTTGTGAAAACGCGTCCCCAATAAATATTTGGTGAAAGCCCGTGCGCGCGGTGCAAAAAAAAAAAAAAGTAAAATACGAGTGGGTTTATCTACAGGACATTTTCAATCTATACGAAATGAAAAATGGTGGAGACGAAACCGGTTCGATAAAATGGCACCAAGAAAGAACGCTGCTCGTGGCAGAGGTAAAGAAGGTGAGATTACTGTGAACAGATCTACAGCTGCGATATTCCAGGATTCAGGTGTAAGGAAAGAAGATTCGGAACCAGAACCAAATTCATCTACAAAACAAGTCGTGGTGGAACAAGATGATGAGGAAGACGATATAGCAAATGCTGCATTTCCGTTTAATTATATCTATATGATCCAAGATTTCTTGAATGATAACATGACGTTTATTCATTTTGTCCAGTGCTGTGTGTTTTTATACTACGTGCAAATCATCTACACTTCATTGGATAAGTTTGATCACTTGGTCGATACGTGGCCGACGATCGGGTTCAATTTCGTGGGGGTGTTTGTGGGAATGATATTCACGTATATCAGAAGCAAGGATGCCAATAAGGTATTGCCCGAATTCAACACGATTTATGGTTACTTCTTGCCGTTATTTATCAATATCGTGCATTATAATCCCGATTACTTTGCGGTGAATTTATCCCTCAACCACTTTATTGTCACTGATCTCAATCCGGTATTCCGTCTTATTACCAGTACGGTGTTTTATGAGATCTATAACGAGAGCGACAAGATTGCTACTTTCAACTATTTCCAGATTGCTCTTGTTTTCTTTTTCATTTCTTATGCGATAAACTATGCTAATGTCAATGAAAGCAACAACAAAAGTATTCTGAATGCTGAAGTCCATTTGATCTCGGTGGTATTAACCAATGTACTTTTGAATAGAGACTTGGTGGGTGAATATTTACCATTGGTGATTTTTCAAAAACTCTTGATATCATTGACCATCGGTTTGGCACTCGTGTATCCATTGTACAGTGTGGTTCCACAGATCGTGTCTTTACTTTTGTTTTGGGGAGTGTTTTATGTTCTTACCGTTTTTCAACTTATGTATATCTTACATGAGAATGCAATTGATTGGTTGTACAAGTATATTGTGAGTGAACCCGAACGAGTACATTTCCTTGGAACATGGGCCGTGGTATTGGCAGTGACTGTTCCTACTGTGTTTTACAGTGTTGATAAGATTGAGTTCAACTTTAGAAGAAAGATATGGCACTTCTTAGTGGTGATGTTATTGACGATTGATCCCCAGATCTTGACCAGTCAGGTCGAATTCACGTTGATCAGTTTACTTGGAGCCATTGTGCTCTTTATCATCACGGAACTTGTCCGTTCGAACCAGATCACGGCGGTGGGTCGCTTTTTGCATCGCCGGTTACAGGAGTTCCAGGATACCAAAGATCTCCAGGGTCCACTCAACATGTCGTACATTTATTTGATTGTTGGAGTTACTGTGCCGATTGTGTACGATGTATTGGGCCACAGAACCTCGATTATACGGTACTCAGGGCTTATTACGTTGGGAATGGGCGATTCGTTTGCGTCGATCATTGGTCGTAAGTTTGGTCGGACGAAATGGAGAAGTGGCGATAAATCGATTGAAGGAACCATTGCTTATGTGTTTGTGGTGATCAGTGCCTTCTATATCATCGATACGTACCTTACTGAAACCAAGATGGCCGGATATACGCCGGTGGAACGGTGGGAGAACCTTTTTGTTGCTACGCTTTTGAGTGGAATGTTGGAAGGCAGTTCGAAAATGAACGATAACTTCTTTCTTCCGGTGATTTTACCTGTGGGCTACGATATCTTAAACATCTCGTTTAGCTCTTAAGTAAACGGTATCAGCCCACCCCACGGACGCTATACGATACATCGCCTAACTAATAAACGGTATATTACTCGCGCAAAAAAAAAGATGTAGTTGTGTCTTTTCTTCTGTAGTGATGAAGATCATTAGTCGACAACAGATAATCGACTTGATTTCTGAAGGGAAAGCGATTGTTATCTACAAAAACAATGTGTTGAACTTAACGCCTTGGATCGCACATCATCCTGGTGGCGATACGGCAGTGTACCATTTGGTAGGACGCGATGCCACCGACGAAATGAACGCGTACCATAGCGACGAAACCATCGCCACATTTACCAAATGGAAAATCGGCGAGATCGACTCAGAATGGGAACATCTTCTTCCTCCAATCCAAGGAGGTATATACTCCAATGAAACGGTGCCATTGGTCACTTTACAAAAGAACGGCACGCCCAATGGACCCGTACATCCAGTGGTGCCCCAGAACACGTTGCTCACTCAACACAACACAGAAACCATTTTCGCCGTCAAGAAAGCAGTCGTGGTGGACCCCAAACTCATCTTGGCCAATTACGACAACACATTATCTCGTCAAGATGCTGCATCGATCCCGTCGTTGGAGTACAAAACTCAAAATATGCTCAGATCAAAGTATAACGAGCTCCATGCCCAGATCATCGCCAAAAACCTTTATGAATGCAACTACTGGAACTATGGACGTGAACTCATCAAGATCGCCAGTTTGTTTCTCTACTCGTTTTCGTTCCTCAAACTTGGCTGGTACACTGCCAGTGCGTTGTCGATGGGCATGGCATGGCACCAGATGACATTCATTGCCCACGATGCGGGCCATGTCTCCATATCTCACCATTACCAGTACGATAACTTGTTTGGAATGGTCATTGCCGATTGGTTTGGTGGTTTAAGTTTGGGCTGGTGGAAACGTAACCACAACGTCCACCACTTAATCACCAACGATCCAGTACATGATCCTGATATCCAGCACTTACCGTTCTTTGCCGTGAGCTCTCGTCTTATGGAAAACGTTTATTCAACATACTACAAAAAGGTGTTGGAATTCGATGCCGTTGCCAAAGCTATGATTCCTATCCAAAACTATATGTACTATCCGATCCTTTGTTTCGGCCGATTCAACTTGTACCGACTTTCATGGGCCCATTTGATCAATGGAGATGGACCTAGAAAGGGTAAGGCCGCATGGTTCCGTTACTTTGAGCTTGCAGGACTCAGTTTCTTCTTTTACTGGTTCTTTTATTTGGTGGTGACAAAATCGGTGGTGGGCAACTGGAACCGGTTCAGCTACGTGATGGTGAGCCACGTAGCCACCATGTTAGTCCATGTGCAAATAACGCTTTCACATTTTGCCATGTCAACGGCAGATTTAGGAGTCTCAGAATCGTTTCCATCGCGGCAGGTCCGAACCACCATGGATGTCGATTGTCCCGAGTGGTTGGATTTCTTCCATGGTGGACTTCAGTTCCAGGCAATCCATCACTTGTTTCCTCGTCTTCCTCGACACAACTTGAGAACGGCCCAGCCATATGTGATCAAGTTCTGTGAAGATGTCGGATTGAGTTATTCGATCTACGGGTTTGGTAAGGGCAATGAGATTGTGATTGGGAAACTTGGAGAGATCGCCAAGCAATGCAGTATCATGTTGGATGCAACAAGAGTCTATGATGGCGATTTAATGTGATGGTGCTGGTGCTTGTTTCATGACATCGTGGTCAATCAAGCCTTGATCTTCCAAGTATCGAACAAAATCAATCACGAGCTTGTTTTCGTGTTCGTACTGTTCTTTCTTGACAAGACTGGTAAATAGTGATGGTCCTGCGGATGCAGTGGCTTGTTTGGCGTATAGTTTAGGAATTAAGACTGCAATACCATTGATAGTTTTTTGGACATGCGTACTTTCGTGTCCCGTAACTTTCTTGGGCACTGGTTCTTCGTGGACGTTCTTACACTTGTTGCCATAGCGACAGTGGCCGTGTTGCTGGTAGAAACGACACACGTTCTTGGCTCTTTTGGGTTCGGGAGGATTCACCATCGCTTTTGGTTCGTTTTGTTTCCGTTCATTCTGTTTCTTGGCGATATTTTGCCGTGTAGGCCAATTCCTCTTTCGTTGATCGATCCAATTGGCGATATCTTCATCTGTTTGAAGGGTGATATTGGTTCCTGGAATAAAAACGGGAACTGGTTTATCATCAACCTTTTCAATCTCATCAACCTTCACAGTGTCATTCTCACTCACAGTCTTCACAGACACATTCTCATTAACATTTGTCTCGTTTGGAAGATGTGTAGGAAGATCCAAGAAATCGTGGGTGGTATCGGACCACTTTCTTTTAAGAGAGTCCATCGCTAGATAATTTTTCTTATGGGTCGCACTCTTTATGTTCTGTTTAATTTATATCATATATATCAGCAGTGGCACGTCATAATCATCACGTACCGTGTAATGGTGAGACACATCGTACATGTCGCTGATTGGTGGAATCGATGCACCAATCACAGGCGGTGCAGCGGTGTTTGAAGACCGCCGTGACACTGGATTCATCAAGATATTGGGATTATCGGACCGCGCGCGCATCAACAGCCGAACCTGGTTCCAGTCGTGCACGTGAGGCGGCGATGTCTCATCCAAACATGGTCTGGACTTGGCTGGACGAAGGATCCGTAAATCGTACGTAGGATCCTCATCATCACTGGATGGATTATAATTATCGGAGATTCTGCGTGAAAGTGACGCGTCTTGTGATGGTGGTGCAATGAAATTGGTGTCGTAGATATCATCATCATCATCATCAACATCATCATCAGACAAAATCGCACAGTCACCACCATCAATATTGTCCTGCAACTTGGGCCTGTGTTTAATGGTCTCGAATCTATACTTAAACAATCCGTCTATTGTTGGTGGAAGCGTTCCGATCTTTTTGTTCTTTTCATAGTACGGCTCAAGCGACTTGGATCGGTGTTTGGTTCCTCCAACAGGCGGCGCCAGGATCAAAACCGCGGGGATCACCGGCATATCGTCCGATACAAACGTATAACACCACGCATTAGCAGGCTTGATGGATGAAGGTTTGCGTCCATAGTACGGTTCCTTCGTCATCAACAAGAGAAAGAGAGAAAGTATGTACAAACAGATCTAAAATTGCGGGCCCTTGTTTTTGACTCAAGATAAGAGATAAGCCCCTGGTTTTCTCTTGTCCTTTCAATAACTTTGATTCATCACGTGGTGTCATGAAATTTACGTTCTTCTTTTGTCTGTCTGTCTGTTTTTTTTTTTTCGTTCCTCCATTTTCAACCCTCAAGAAATTAAGGTACATGTACCCCTGCACGCTTATTCGCATCGATTTAGGTGGATATGCGGGATGTTCTTGTTTAAATTTGCCACGTTTATATTATTATCAAACATAACGCTCCTCGATGAATATAGAAAAGCTCATAACCCATCTCCCTTGGCCTCTTTTATATGAGAATGCATGAACTAAAGAGACACCTTTTTCTTTTTTAGCAAAAAAAGAAATTTTTTTTTGTATAATCCTCGGCTGCATATCTCGGAATTAAGACTACATTCACTCTCAAGCCATTGCAGGTCAAGTGTTGAGGTGGTGCTTGGTCATAATATTTTTATATTATTGCATGTCATGATAATTGACCCAAGGGAGGAGACCTGAAAAAGAGAAACAACACGAAAAAAAATAAACGAGGTCAAATTTTCGAATTTCTCAGGAAAATAACTGCATCTTTCGGATGCACGCATTCCCTTGAAATAAAACAGCTTTGTTCCTAGGCCTGGTGGCACAAACCTGGTATGTGGAACACTGTTTCCTACGCCTCTCGGCTTTAAAGAAATTCTCCATGAAGTGAAACCACTTGACACTACAACCGTTTTGTGTATTTTTCAGGGTTTTTTCTGTTTAGTCTGAACCATTATACACGGATTTCCGCGATGGTTTTATGCTTTCTTCTGCCAATGCTTTGTTAAACCCGCCTCGCTGGAGGAGGGGACCGTAAAATTACAGTCTAGTCCCCCCTCTGACTAATAATATCTAATTAATACAAAAGATAAAGTCCACCAATCAAGTCAATTATTGACAGGGAATTTAAACCAGCCTCAAACGGAAACCCTTTGTATTGTATTGTATTTTATTCCATGGCATATTAATGGAGTCCCGAGTTTTATTGAGAATGGATTACCAATATTTTTCGGCATTATTTTTTTCATAGTATTATTTGTAGTATTTTTTCGTATCTAATTTCTACATGGCACATATTTGTGGCCTACTATATATGCAACGGATCTCTTGTAATTATATTTCTGAACGAGGGTGACTGGTTATTTGTATGTAACAGTTTCTCGGCGATACACAAAAAATTTCCACTCCCATCTGCATTGCCGCATTGATCCCCATTATTGTAACAGGTTTCTTTTTGCTTTCATTCTTTGTAACCGAGAAGCCGATCTGATTTAATAGCGCCACTATTGTCTGGGGTTTATTACCGCTTTTTTAAATTCATCACTTCATCTCAATTGCATCTCCAAAAAACACCACCATCCAACTGCATATTTTTGGCTTTGTCGATTGACACCATACCACTCCCTCCACCACACACACCCACCAGCTAACCAGATCCTCGACCGAGTTGCTTATTCCAGGTGTCAAGTCCAAATTTCGCAGTGAGCTGGCAAATAATAAAGTAAGGTGGGGTGAGACAAGCTTTTCACAGCCATGTCTGAACTACTTCCGATATCGTGCATTTCATGTCGAAGATTAAAGATCAAATGTAACAAGAGGAAACCATGCAATCAATGTATTAAACGATCCGTTCCCTGCAATTTTCCACCAACATTCAGAAATAATAAGATCGTTGAAGATGAATCAAATTCTCCTCCTCCATTTGAAGACGATAAACCCCTCCCTCGTAACTTTCAAAGTGACCACGATATTCAGTTCTTTCGAATGAAACGTGAAATCGATTTGCTTCGAAAGGAGAATGATTTTCTTCGCCAGATGAACCACAAACTCTCATCTGATTCAGGTGAACAATCTATCAAGGAAGCATCGAGTAAGAAAGAACTAATTAAAGACTTGAACTTATTACCTTCTCGACAACCAATTATAATTTCTGGAGAAACCACGGAAATTGGTGAAAAATACTATGGACCCCAATCTTCCAGTTTCATGATGGAAACGTTGAAAAATGAAGAATCAGGAGATGATTTGATCAAGGGAAATGAACCAGTTTCAAATAATATTTCAAAACATACTAGATCTATGGATGATGGTTCAATCAAGAAACCAAGTAAAAAGCAAAAGCTTTTGAATAATGATCCTCCCTCTGAGTATTCTTTTCAATCTTCTGAATCAAGAGTGACAGAAGATTCTATCCGTTCCATTTTAGTAGAACAAAGTCTTGCAAAGAAACATTTACCTGTTCTCTTACTTTCCCATGTTATGCTTAGTGACCCAGACGTGACCACAGACTCAGACACCGACCAAGAATTACATACTTTGAACCTTGAGATTATCTATAAATTGGTTGACTTATTCTTCAAGTCGAACCGTCATTATGAAACATTCATTCCTCGTCACCAAGTATTCAACTTTCTAAATGAATACAAATCAATTAAGGATCAAGAATGGGAAAATGATGACGACTTGCTCCTTTTTTATATGATCTTGGTGTTATCGATCCTGAAACTTACTCCATCCCAGTTTGTTGAACTAGGACTCCTCAACTCATCGACAATATCTCACTACAGCAAATTTAAGTCATATCTTTGCAGAAATATCTTGTTCCACAGTTTTGAAAAGCTAAGACATAATTTGATAAACGAGTCGATATTAACTATCCAAGCATATATTCTTTGTACTGAGTGGCACTTTATTGATCAGAGATATGAAGAGTGTTGGTCGATGATGTTTCATTCCTGTTCAATTGCATATGCTATTGGTTTACATGTGATGGGTCGACTTCGACTTCCTACCACTTCCCTGAAACATGGCGATACCGACGATGAAGAAACTGAGGATCAAGTTAAATCAGATATTAACCGATTCAAAGTTTGGTTTGCTCTCAAGGATATAGCTGGACAGATATGTTCTATTTTAGGAAGACCAAATCCCATCTCGATTCAGGTCACTTCTGCTGTTCTTAAAAGCAGCCCCAGTTCCAAGCATTTATTCTTGAATGATAACAGAGCTCGAATCGATGCTCTCCTAAAAATTGGAGTCAGTGAGTGTCTTCGGTTATCCAATTCCATGTTGATTGAAAACTTCATGATTGATTTTACCATGAGTGATTTACTTGCATTGAATTCTAAATTTGAAGAAGAAATTAAAACATTAGAAGTATTTATGAGTGATAATTATGTGGAAAATGAGTCTGATGATTCAGAATCACAAGAGAAGTTGTATATCGACAAATCCAATATCATTACTGATCTTATTATTCTTCACATCAACAAAGCCAAATTATTTGAACCATTCATTAATAAGTTTGAAAAGATCAGTGAATATGATTTGATTTTAAAGAATGCAATCTTTTCTATGATTAAGTTCTTGGAACTCTTGAATATCTTTGTTACAACGTATTTAAATGACGTGGTTGAGAAATATTTCAAGTATCATTCACAAGTGGAACCTGAAATCAAAAAAGAAGTGGACGAAGTCGAGACTGTCACTTTCAACAGGAATTTGAAAATAGGGAAACTCTTTAGGACTTGGTATCCATTCCTTAATTCATTTATTTATCAAGGAATTATTGTTATATTTACATTCTTGCATTATAAATCCAAGGACTTTGTTAAGAATATGAGCAGACCCGACGTGTTGTTGAATAATGAATTGTTAAAGCATTTAGAACGTGGTTTGACTTCCTTGTTGAACTTCAACCGACATGTTGCTAGTGTGTTACAGGCTCTGAACAAGTTGTGGTCCACCAACATCGTGTACATAATCCAAAAGGTATTAAGGTATATCCAGATGATATATGATATACAAAAATCAGAGGAAACTAAATTGGCCAAGCAGAAACAAGCCAAAGAGGAGTTGGAGTTAAAACGGCGGAAACAGTTACAGAAAGAATTGGAGAAAGAACAAAAACAGACGCAACCTCTTGCCTCGCAGAGTGTGCATCTTTCTACCTCTGCCTCGCAACTGCAGACGACAACCCTGCGGCCAGAACCAGTGGAGGGGTACGAGAGTCATTCCGTTCCAGGTAGTTCTACGGGTCATTCAGCACATTTGAGGGAACACAATGAGCAGGAATTCAATTCCATGTACGGATTCAATCTACACGATCCCTTTTGGCTTACCAGTCCGGAGAATTTACCATTTTATTTGAATACACCCAGTGATGATGGTCCACAGTCAGCATCAGCACACCATGATTCAGTTGGAGGAGGATCGACGTTTCTTTCAACCACTGGAAGCAAAGTATCCAATTCGTACCAAACTGCACGCGAAGGGTCGGTTGCAGGTGTGGATGATTTGATTAGCAACAAAGGAAGATATTCGGAATCACATGGCGAGGTCTACGGCGATTACAACTCGCCTCCTATGAATCTTAGCAATCCGTGGGCGGGACTGGCTTCCCAGACACGGCTTCCCCTCCATATTGGTCAGTCGATGGGCGCACCCGGGCTTCCACACCATCAGTTTCCGCCCCCCTTAAACCTGCAGCAACCTTACAATGTTCTGTTGGCTCTGCAGTATAACCAGCAGCATCTCCATCACCAGTTGCAGCAGCCAATCTCACAGCCATTGAATCAGGTCAATTATGGCCAGCAGGCTGCTGTTCCTGGCTTTGTGCTCGAGCAATCCTACGCCAATGTCATTCATCCTCAACAACACCAGCAGCACCAGCCAGCAAATTATGGCATGACTTCTGTAGCCCAACAATACGTTCCTCCTACGTATTACAACCAGCAACAAACCAGTCCGCCGCCATCCAAAAAAGACGAACTTAAATAAAACTGGTAGATTATTATTATATATTTTTAATAGAGGTAATCTTTTTTATATTTTATTTTTTTTGCAGCAAAGGCGGGGTTATAATTTACACGTGACTCGGAGCTCCCCAATCCACCACCGAAAAATTTACCCGAAACAACCATGAACAAATTGGTACTTCTTTAAACAATACAACACAACACAATATGTCCGGTTTCAAGAAGTTCACTGATTTTCTCTTTTCTAAGCAATCGTTGAAGTACGTCTGTACTACACATTTCTGGGGTCCTGTGTCTAACTTTGGGATTCCTGTTGCTGCCATTTTGGACTTGAAAAAAGACCCTGATTTGATCAGTGGACCTATGACCGGGTCATTGATTGTTTACTCGTTGGTGTTTATGAGATATGCCATGGCTGTGACTCCACAGAACTACTTGTTGTTTGGATGTCACTTTGTCAACGAATTTGCCCAATTGGGTCAAGGGTTCAGATGGCTTAAACATCACTACGATACTTCCAGTGAATCCAAGAAGATTGAGCAGTAAAACTAACGTTTGACAAACTAAGTCCAATTGTATACTACGCATTAAGCACTCAATTCTGTCATTTATCAGAACACATCAACGATAGAGCTAGCTATGTAACAAAACTATTATTATTATATCACAATAAATAAACCGTTGTATCCCTCAATTATTCCTGAAAAGACCTGACCCAGATTTTGATGTGTTTTCTCGAGATCGCATCCTTTCCTCTTTACATATTTAAGGTTTAGGGTTGTGTCAAATACAGTTCCGGGTTTGCAACATATGATGAACCCAACAAATACAAACGTAACAAAAAATTTGGATGTCTCACTATTCAATGTGGCTCATATACAACACTTTATCAGCCTTTACATTGAACGGTACTCATTCTACTCTCTTCTATTATTCAAGTCGTTTTGGGGAGTCCAATTCTGGCTTACGATTGGTCGTGCACAAACCAACACATCTACCACCTAAACCCAAAAACTTTGGAACACCCACCACCAGACGAAACCAACTCCCAGTAGTTGAAATAATCTAAATGCCTTCGTTCTTTTCCAGTATAAAGTTTTATCTCAAATCAGTGGCATTTGGAGGTTTACTTGCTGTGTGTGCCCTTTATGGTGTTGCTGCGTCTGTGGCCCTTAGAATCGTCAACAAGATCGAGTATGCCCAATACACGGTTGCCAGATCGTTCTATTACTCGTTCTCGACTCTTCTTGGTGTCAAGATCAATATCATCAACGACCACCATTTGAATACGCTTCCTGCCATCTATATCTCCAACCACCAGTCTGCGTTGGATATCTTTGTTTTGGCCAGGATTTTCCAGCCCTGCTACACCGTCACGGGTAAGAGTTCATTGAAATACGTACCCTTCTTGGGCTGGTTCATGTACCTTTCTGGTACATTCTTCTTGGACAGAAGTAAAAGTGAAAAGGCGAGAAAAACCTTGGAATCTTCCTTGCAAACATTGAAGGAAAAGAAGAGAGCTTTGTTCATCTTCCCTGAAGGTACAAGATCCGGCGCTGAATCGTTGGAATTCTTACCATTCAAGAAAGGTGCATTCCACCTTGCCAAGCAAGCAGGTATTCCTATTGTTCCTATTGTTGTTAGTAACACATCAACCATTTTTAATGCCAAAAACAAGGTTTTCAATTGCGGTGAAATCAACATTGAAGTCTTGCCTCCAATGGAAACCACTAACTTGAAGACAAATGAAGATGTCACTGAATTCTCCTTAAAAGTAAAGGAAGAAATGACCAAGGTCTATCAAAGAATTGGCTTTTCTACCATCAGAGGTAAAAAGCAAGAGGATGATGACCGCAGAGATCCTGCTTCAGACGTAAACACGGATTCAGAAGTCGAAATCATCTCGGAAACAGCCCCACTTGTTGCTAAGAAATAATCGTATGTACAAAGTTCTCCTTAAATTTTATTAATTGCCAATAAACTTTTTTACTCTATAACTGCCTTTTTCTTTTTAGGTTTGCTTCGTTTCTGTTCTTTCCCTTCTTCGGTTTCTAATGACTTATCCTTCTTCAACTTCTTTTCTTTCTTTTCTTTCTTTGCCTTCTTCTTTGCTTCTGATTTCGTCTCCTTGTCAACTAATTGCTTTCGTAACTCATCGATGTCAATATTATACTCAAATTCCTGGGCACCGTTGGGTGTAAGTTGTTCTGAAGTTGCAGATGAGTTTAAATCAAAATTGTCCAAGTTTGTACCGAAATTAAGCACCCCATTCTTTTTCTTGGGCTTACTCTTTACCTCAGAAACTTCTGGCTCTTTACTCTCACCTTCAATGGTTTCTTCCGATAAGATAACTACTTTTTCCTTCTTCAACTTTTTAATCTTTGGCTTGGACTTCTTCTTCTCTACGCCAGAGATAATGGAAGTTCCGTCACTGAAAGCTTCTGGTGAAGCTGAACTGATCTTTTCAGCCAACAAGAGACGTGATTTTGACTTTGATTTCAGTTTCTTCTTGTCAGATGTGATGTAATATGGATCGTCCTTCATCTTGTCTAATCTTTCCTGTTTCTTGGCTGGATCCTCCACGATTTCTCCCGATAAATCTATCAAGTTCTTTTCGGACGGAGTTTCATCATCAGATAAAAAGAGATTATATTCGCTCTCGGCATCCTCGATATCACTAAGCACTTCAAATGGAGGGGAGTTGATTTGAGTATCCAAATCCAAATCTTCTGGTAATGCAATCTTTTGTTGTGAGTTCTTTGCAATGGGGTTCAATTGGTATGATGTGAAGAAAGAAGGAAGAACAGCAGTAAGCAAAACAGGTAAATCTTTTTCAGTAACGAGTTCTTCTGGTTCAATTTCAGTTGTTTCTGTGTCAATCTTTTGTTCAACAGGATCAACTTTCTCTTCTTCATTCTCTTCTTCTTCTGAGGAGGAGGAGTCCAAATTTTCATAATCATCTTCTTCTTGTGATTCATCATCTTCTTCATCCTCCAAGTTGCTGTCGTCCTCGCTTTCCTCCTCGCTGACCCCCTCACTGTCATCGTCGCTTATTTCCTCCTGCTTTTCAAGAGTTATCTTCCTATAATACTCAACATCTTCACTTACCAACCTTTCAATGCTTCTCATATTATTGGAGGTCATTGCTTCTAATAATAATTTGAGAAATTCCAACCATGATAATGCCCTTTCTTGTACTTCATAATTAGAATGTAACTCCCAGTTCGAAAGAAACCCAATCAACTTGTACAAGAAATAGGCAACCTCGTTATACTTGTCCAGAGGTAACTTTCCGTTCAGCAGATAAAGCTCAATATAATCAGATACGATTCCATTAAATAGTTTGATTAATGCTTGGATAAAAACAACCAACACATCTGCGTTTGAAATTTCAATGATCTTGGCCGATACTGGGAAATTTAAGTGTACGGAAAGCTTCAACAACACATCGATTTTATGGTTAACAAGAGAATTGAATATATGGATCTTCTTTCCAAGTGCAGACACTAAATTACTTGTTTCAGCCTGGAAATCTTCTTCTTCTTCTTCTTCTTCGTCCTCACTGTCACTATTATCACCATCTGGTACGGGCTTTAATTCCTTAATGTACTCCCCGATTATCCAATAGAAATCTCTTAACAAAATAGGACATAATTCCACAATTCTAACATCTAAAAGAGATTCGATAATCACTCGGTTGAGAATGAAAGTTCGAATGGAAGGTACTTTGGTTGCTAAGCTTTTGAATTCTGTACCCAATGCATTTGCAATTAGGTCTGCTGTTTCTTGAGATGTAGTCATGGTACTGGTGTAAGTAGGTAATGGAAGCAAGGTCAAATTAATGATATCCTTCAACACGGCAATATACCATTTAAAGTTGGGAATTTTGGCATAGTTATCTTGTGCTGCAATTGTAAGGATTTTTGTTGTGATTTCTTGTTTAATGGATTCTGGAACAGTATAGTTTTCTGAAGGAATGAGTTGTGTGAGTAATAACTTTGCTACTTCAACAATATTGTCATCAGTGACCAAGTAATGGCAGATTTCCAAAGCCTTCTTTTTCACAATCAAGTCACGATCAGTTAAGCATTCCATAATCACTTTGGAAACACCATCCACTTTATGCATAAATTCAGGAAACACCTTGAGGATATTAATCAAAGCCAACAATCCCACAAACTTCAAATTGGAGTCTCTTGTTTCAAAGAATCCCATCAATTTTCTAATACACATTTTGGCGGTTTCTTTATCTTTTGATGAATCATGTGAAAGCATCTGGCCATTGACAATACAATTGATGCATTCGTAGATTAAGGAGGTGGCAGTGGTTTCTTGCATCAAGTTCAAGATTGTTGGCAAAATCTTCTTCTTCATACGAGGTTCTACCTTGGAGAAACTCTGGAAAAGTTTGAGGATTCTAATACTCAACCAGTTATTTCTTGTTTCTTCCAAAATAGCAAAGAACTTGGGGAGGTAAGTCATGAAAATGTGAGGGTTCTTCTTGGAGATTTCGCATACGACGTTGACGGTGGCACTGACCACAGAAACGTCTGAGTCTTCAAGTTTTTCAATGACTCGATGGAAATTGAGCCGTAAACTTTCAGGAAACTGTAAGAAGATCTTGTACATTGCAAGAATGGCTTTCTTTCTGATATATGGTTTGGAGTGGTTCAATTTCATCAACACATCATCGTTGATATCCTTGGAAAGATTTGGGGTGACGATGGTGGCTATTCCAGATAAGGCCAATCCGATTTCAATGTGATTTGACGAACCCAAATCTTTCTTAAACTGATTGGTGGCCAAGATTAGGAGATCCTGTTCATTTTTAAACGACTGGATCGCAGCCAAGTATCCGATTCTCTTTTGTTGGAACTTGGAGGACGACATCACTTCTAAGATCTGGAAATTGCACCACGACATATCGAAACCGTACATTTCCAAGTATGCCAACTTGAGAATAGACATGGCTTTGGTCTCCAAGTCGTTGGTGTTCAATTCGTTCTTGCATTCTAAAATCGCCGCATCCAAGAATGCCGAAAGACCTTCGGGTGTATCCTTTGAATGCAGACGGATTCCTTTGATTAAATCACTCAAGGATTTTTCAAACAGAATCCCAAACGGTTTGAGTCGTGCCAACACCTCTGCGTTTTGTAATTGGAACGACGACATGCGGTCAAAGATAGGTGGTTGATAATGCCAGATTCTCTCTCACGGTTGGATTGATTTCGGATTTCGCGCTATAAACACGTGATCCAAATATGATTATTTATCAATTATACACACGTGATAATATATATAAAGAACATGCAACAAGTAGAGGAAGGAGGCCATGCGTATGGCGACGATACGGATTCTGATTCGTATATGCTTAGTGATGAAGAGACTGATGGGATTCATACCGAACAGTACGGTAGTTTGAACGACTATGCACATTACCTTTCGAACACACTTGCACATGCGTTAGAATCGGTGGAGCTCGATAAGTCATTGGTTCTCCAGGCACAAATCAGTGGACAGCTCAACAACGAGAACCAAAAGATCCTTGAAAAACAGGACGAATTGATGGCACGTCTCAAACGGTTACAAGAACTCTATAACCATAACTTTACTACGCAGTATGATCCCATTCTGAAGAAAAGTGTAAGCAAAGTACAACGGATGGTATCCGATATGAAATCGCTTGACAAGCGAGTACGCAAGTTGAAAGCTGGATCACAGAAACTGGCATTGATTCCGTTTCTAGATACATCTACAACGGTTGGGGTTGCCAACAAATGGCCAGTCGAATATAACCAGGCTCGCGATAAGGTGATGGAAAGACAATACGAATAATAAGATTGGTTGGGGATTTATCTCGAAGCATATATAACACCAACACCATCAACCCAGTTCCCAACGTACCCATACATTCCCACAATGGTGTATTCGTTGCTAGGAACTTCCAACGTTGATAAGTGGCCTCCCGTTGCGTTTCCAAACCATGGAGACTTGCGGCCGGCGTTGGTTTCAAACTGGACAGCATCAACCCACTGTCCGTTCCGGAAATGGAACTTGGTGATGGATTCACCCTCGTTCAACGTAAATTCAGACTGGTTTGACTTTTGGTGGCCGAAAGTAACCGTTCTTGCCTGGTTATCGTTCAATGAAACTGACTTCATCTTATTGGCAAGCGAAGCAAGGTAGTTACGTGGAGGAACCGGAGGAGCAGCACCACTGTTCTCTTGTTGTTTGCAAAAGAACTTGATCCCGTCCAACGCATGGCCGTGATAAATGTGGACCTTGTAAATAGACTTGATATCGAATCCAACCACAATCGGCTGTCCGTCTTTGGTTGAGCCCAAGATCTCACTCTTGAACCCCGAGATCGTGCCTTTGTTCATGCCAAAATCACTCTTGATGAGATTGGCTCCCTTTACCGAATACTGTTTCTTGAAGTTGGAAATGTACAACTCACCTCCCAACAGTAATATTCGAACATCAAAGTTATCGTCTGCTTCACTGGTGCTGTTTTTGAGCGACTTATAGAGCGACTTGTAGTCCAACTTGACGGAATGTTCAAGTCCCTGGCCTCTGTATGTTTCAGGGTAATAAACTGTATGGTACCGAGCCAAATCGCCAGTTACCACTTCAACCAAGTAGATTCCACAGTTGGATTTGATCAACACTTCACCCAGCGGAGTATGATACACGGTAGGAGCCGAGTTCTTGTCGTAGCTGCCATCGGGTGCCTTGGTGGTTGAATATAACTTGTCGAACTTGTCAACGGGCAAACTGAACGAGTCATGGTACAAGAACCGGATCAAATCCAAGATGTTCCAGTGACACACTTGGTTCCATTGTCCGTTGGACCCTACCATTTCTCCTCGAGTATGATTGCGTAATGATTCCAACTCTCTGGTCATAAATGACCGGTTCCACCAGATATAATCACGTAACATGACTCCGTTGACTTGGTGGGGACATCCCAATAAATGGCCGATTTCGTGCATGAAAGCACCGAGCGTGATGTTGAAACATTCCCAGCTTGTACCACACTCGTTGGCGTCGTTGGCCACTTCTTTCTTTGACAAATGTGTCTGATCAAGGAAACATGGCTGGACTTGGGGAAAGTTTGCTGGCCATGAATGGAGACCATGAGAACCAAAGATGGCGAGTCTGACACTGCTATCGCCGCCTCCAAGGGCCGCATGGGTCAAGATCATATCGTTTCTCTTATCAAACGTCGAATCAAGGTATACACATGCACATTGCACTGCTGTCTGGGTTCTTGCATCATAAAGTTCAGGAGTGTTCTTGATAAGATCAAACGCATGGCTAAAGAGTCCGCCAGAATCGGTGGCCCGTGAGTTCTGCTGGGCCAAGTTAGGATCTCTAAGTTCAGCCACTGTTTTAGGTGACCTTAAGATATGGACCTTAACTTCGTGGTGGGCCGTAGGCGAGTCAACAGAGTATCCAAAGATCCCCTGGTGATGCTGCAGTTCTTCGGAGAACTGGAACGTCCGGTTACTGAACCCTACCCGTCTCATTTCGTCGTGGGTGAATGCTTGCATCAATCTTCCTGCTACCTTGAGTTTACGTACAGCTGTGTCGAGATTAGCGACCTCACCACGTTGTAACTTGTAGCTGGGCATATCGTACGAGCCGTTGGAGTCTCGGCCAACAATAAGACATAAATGGAGTGGTTTATTGTTGTCTAGAGGATAAAACGAGAGCTTCAAGCTCGCTCTATCAACAACTTTGGGTGAACCATTGAAGTCAGGAAACCCAAAGGGTGAAATGACACCGTTTTCAATCACTTCAACTTCAAACTCGTTTGTTTCGGGTGCAACATGAACAATGGCCTTGAAGTTACCGTTACTATTAATCTCAAAGGATTGCGGAGGAAACACGGTGTTTTTGTTATTGGTAAATGTAATCACACCACGACCAAGCGCTGTGGATGTACGTCCACTGATGATGACGGTGGGAGACGAGACGATTTCGCCGTCGTTATAATTGAAGGTGATAGTCATGACGTGGATAAAAGTGTCGTGGCGCGGTTTTAACACTCGGCTGCAAATCATCGCCTCACACCAGAAGCAGCAGCAACAACATCACATTATCATCATCATCATCACATCTTCATCTACAATTATTGATTCATTGATTAATTGATTCATTGATCTACAATTTTTGATCTATTCATTGAACATCATCATCTACTTGATCTAATTTTCTTCATGAAACGGTCCGCAGCAGCACAGGCAGCAGCGCAGCATTGGAAACGACACAAGATCGAGGTGATTGAGGTTGATTCTGAAGATGAAGACGTATCGATGGCTCAATCACCAATTCAACTTCTCTACAATCCCAGTTGTGGCGAAGGGTTCGATACAACACATATCGGCTCGCTCATCGGTACCAAGGATCTACAAGAAACGTACCAGTTCAACTTCAACGTGGACGTGGCGTTTTTCTTAACTCATCTACATCCTCAAACGATGATCAACAAGAAACGAATCACGTTCATCACCGGCTCCGAGGAGCTCATGGACCCTACTTATCCTGACTACAGCTTTATCTCTACCAACTTCAATATTAGACACGTACGTGCACCATTGGTCGATAGGTTCGGGACTCATCATACAAAGATGATGATCAATTTCTTTGAGGACCAAACATGTGAAGTGGTGGTCATGACTTGTAACTTGACCAAACTTGATTTTGGTGGACTTACTCAGATGCTCTGGCGTTCTGGCCGTTTAAACATCACGAAACTGGACCAGGAGACGGTGATTGGTACCAGGTTCAAACAGACACTCGTGGCATACCTCCACAAGTATCGTAGTTCTACATTGACGAGCCTTGCGTCGCAATTGCAGACGTTCAACTTTCTGCCAGTGACGGTTGAGCTCTTGGCTTCAGCTCCAGGGAAGTACGACATGTCAGACAACGAGACGTCGTACGGCTACGGCCGGTTACACCAGATCCTCACCACAAACGACTTGCTTATTGATAACTCAAGCAAACAGAAACAGAAAAAGTACAACTTCTTGGCCCAAGTAACTTCGATTTCGTATCCCTTCAGTACTGCCAGGGGCCAAACAGCCTCGATCTTCTCTCATGTCTTGTGTCCGTTGGTATTCTCCAAAAACCAGCCATTCAAGATTCTCAAACCAGGCAGCAGCACCTTCAAGGAACACCAGCAACAACACAACTATACTCCCCATTTGATCTATCCAACAGTGACTGAGATCGCCAACAGCAAGATCGGGTTTGGAGCCGGACAAGCCATCCATTTCAACTATACCAAGTCCAAGACCCACGAGGCTCAGTACATCCAGAATATCAGGCCGTATCTCCGGCGCTGGGCTGCTGATGGAACTGTGATGGGACGTGAACAAGTGCCTCCACACGTTAAACTCTTTATGTGTGATAATGGCGATAATTGGACAACGTTGAAGTGGGTATTGCTTGGAAGCCATAACTTATCGAAGCAAGCATGGGGGATCGGCACGGGAGCAGGTACGTCCACCACCGATCCATCGCAATATTCGATTTCTAGCTATGAACTTGGCGTTGTGGTGATTCCCCAGGAAGGAAAGGTATTGGTTCCACATACTGATTCGAATGTTTCGTCGTCGATGATTCCTATACGATTACCATTTAAACTACCACCAACTAGTTATACCACCGACGATAAACCTTGGAGTATGCATGTGGATCATGGTTCGATTAAAGACAAGTTCGGAAGCCGGTACTCACCGCCATTTTAATCAAACAACGATTTGGGTTTGGTTCCTACCTGAGTTGGACCCAATTCCAATACCCGAGGCTGATCATCAGAAGAAGAATAATCAGTTTCGTCACCATCGAGGATTTTCCTTTGTTGTTGAGCAACAGTCTTTTGTTTCTTAAGACTTGGTTCTGGAGTCACGTCTCTGGCATAAGTAACAAATTCATCCTGGGTAGGACCACCATCAGCCGATCCAGCCAGCTGACTTGGCTGGTATCCTTTTGATGGCTTTAACCCTGACTTGCTGGGGTTGGTAACACTGATTCTTCCTCGAGGTCTGGTGTTGTTTAGTGGCCGTGATTGTAGTGTCTGTAAACTGGTGGGTTCGACTACGTCGAGATTCTGAATCTTTTCCACCACATGGTCTTGAAGCACAAGTCCGTCCTGTTTCCGTAATGACTTGGGGACAAGGTTGGTTGTTTCTCCCTCTGGAGGTGTGTCTTCGGAGGTGAACTGGATATATTGTATAGATATGTTAGGATTTTCCAATTCAAACAAGATGGGGTCGCCTGGGTTCCGAAACAAGATCTCAAAATAGTCATCGTTAGCTGGATTGAGTTCGTTTTCCTTGTCGGAGGATGCATTGAAGGTGGCGATCAAGTTGATAAAGTTTTTGAATTCACGTAAACGGAAGTTAAGGGTGCGTTTCAACGGTTCTTCTTGTGTATTTATGGTATTCATGTTGGAGTTGATCAATTCGTCGAGGTTAATGGTGATGGTGACGGACATTGGTTGTTTCAAGTATTCTCGGTCTTTAAGGATCTGTTTGGTGTAACCAGTGAACAGAATCTTTTTGTTCTTGACGTCGATCTTGAAATCTTCTGTGTTTGCTGGAATCATGTCCAAGAACAGTTTCGGGACCGACTGTTCTATCATTATGTAGTTGATTCTTGTGGGATCCGAGATCTTTTGTTGTTGGCGGACTTGTTTCTTGTAGATACTGGCGATATTGACTGTGTTGCGTACCACGGGCTGGTAGTTGGTCTGGTACTTCTTGATGATCAACTTCTTGGTCTTGATTTCGATAAGGAGTTTATATTTCATGGTGATGGACGTGGTGATGTCCCAGTAAATCTTGAAACATACATAGTCCAAGTCATTGGCGTCGATGTTGCGGAACAACGTGGCCAAATGTTTTGATAGCACAAGAAACGAGTACAGCAGCTCTGATTCGTCGTGTTGTTCGTATCCTTCTGGTAACACATTGGTGAAATCGACCGAGTATTCATAAAAGAACGCGTGCTTAAAGATGATCTCTGCGTGGGCGGTCCGCGCGCTGTTGACGGCAGAAAGCGAAACTGCGCTTGGTGAAATGATGAACTTGATATGGTCCGAGATCGATGCAAGTGACATGATCGATTTCGACCATTGGAGCTTATGTTTGGTAGAATCAATCACGGCCACAAACGACATGGTGAAGTTTGCAACAATAATGAGATTCGCGAAAAAAGACAACATTCACACATAACAACAGATTTAATAAATAATTGAATAAATGAAACGTACTTTTCTGGTGCTAATTGATGCTCCCAGACACGACATTGTAGCTGGGGATTTGACCAATAGCGTGTAAGTTAGAATGGAATTCCATAGTCCTGCACGACTTATCAGACCAATTTCTATCAACCTTTTTTCTACAATAACACACTTCTTCTTCTTCATGTACAGCATTCTTATAATCAACCCCAATTCATCACAGAGCGTGACAGAGAACTTAAAAAGCCAGTTGGTTGCACCCGAAGGCTTCCTGTTCCTGTTCTACACCGCTCCGTCAACAGCCCCAGCCGAAATCTGCGATGATGAAACGGCCATGGAATCGGCCACCATCTGTTATGGCGACTTGATGAAGAAACGCAATATCGAGTTCTATGCCGGTTTCTTGGTGTGCTGCTACTCAGACCATCCATTGACCAGCACCTTGGCCAAAACATACCAGAAACCAGCGTTAGGAATCATGCAGGCAACATTGCACTACGCCTTGATGGACCCCATGATCGGAAAGCTGGTGATTGTAACATCCACCAGTTCATGGAAACTGTTGTTGGACAAGGCCATTATTACGTTTGTCGGTAATGACGACGACGTTTTTCCTCACCATAAGTTCGAACGTACACAGGCATTGGATATCGGAGTCTGTAACCTCGCCGACCCGAAGGAGTTCCCCAAGATCGGCAAGTTCATGAAGGAATATCTTTCAAAGGATGAGAACCAAGAAGTCAACTGTATTTTGTTAGGCTGTGCAGGGTTTGCTGGACTCGATACACATTTGGAACGGATGTTTGAAGGTGTGTTCTTTATCGATGGGATGAAGGTAGGAATCGAACTCTTGGCCAGTATGGTGCGACTCGGCTCTCATGGACGCTACGATGTTAACAACACCATTGCCATGCCTGATATGATGGGTCCACCTATGTAGCTTCAAAATAGACACTAACTTTATGGGGATCATCGAGTTGTAAGTCACGTGTAAACCACTGATAATCTGCAGGCACTCGCACCCCACTCAAATCAGCTGACCTTACAAGTGGTATACTTGGAGATAAAGATAGCAATGGGACTCTTTTCAGGAAGAAATAAGGAACTGGATGATCCAGAACGATCACCATCTCTGAGTACTGATGTCCAGACTTGTGAAGAACCCAAACCTGTAAAACGAACGTCTACGTTGCTTGAACGATTAATGACACGGTCTGATCCATCGAAGGACGAGGAACAAGAACCTATTCCCCGTGAACCATCAATACCGCCGTTATCACCACTAAATCTCAATGGATACCATCCTTCTACAAAGCACCGATGGCTAGATATGGAATTGGCCACCAACATACGAAACTTGTTACCATCACGATTACAGCTCTATGACGACTGGACCCTAGTCTATTCGTTAGAACAGCATGGCATTTCTCTCAAAACCCTATATCGTAACTGTGATCCAGAACATCAACTACAACAACTCCGTAAGGCAAAGACAGAAAAGGGGTTTGGTGATACCATTGTTAAAGGGATAGTTGTGGGTGGAGGTGGACCTCAGCTGTGCCGACCAAAACGGGCCCAAGGATACGTTTTGGTGATTCGTGATCAGAAAGGAAACAAGTTTGGATGTTTTCTCAACGAACACTTACGTCCGGTTGAAACCAAACGATACTACGGCAACGGCCAGTGCTTTGTATGGAAAACAGAAAAGTACCATCTCCGCCAATTAACACCTACAGCCTCATCCTCAGAACCAGCCTCAGCCTCAGAACCTGAACCTGAACCTGAACATAAAGAAACACGCTTCAAAGCATTCATGTATACGGGCATCAACCCAAATATCATCTACTCGGACCAGAACTTCATTGCGGTGGGTTCTTCCAATGGCCAGAACGGACTCTGGATCGATAAGTCCCTTTATAATGGCGTCAGTTATCCATGTGACACGTTTGGAAACGAGGTGTTGAATGAAGTTGGTGAATCCCACAGTATAGGTAAGTTTAAGATCATTGGTCTAGAAGTATGGCGAGTAGGTGATATTGAATAAAAAAAATTAAACGTTTTATTTCATTCTTTATATTTTTCTAAATTTTATTCAATTTATTAAATTAAAAATTACAAAGCTCAGAGTATATTGAGAGTATTAAGAGTATTGAGAATATTAAGAATATTAAGAGTAATAAGAGTGTATTAGTATATTAGTATATTAGTATATTGTTAGTGAATCTTTCAGACTCATACTGTTCTTGAGTGGTAAAAAAATTGACGCAGGTGTGTTTTTGTTTGTGACACAAAAACATTTTTTTTGCAACTATCATTGTACCTGACCAAATAGGAAGTATTGCAAAAAAACTGAAATCAATTATACGTTTATTAATTCATCGATGTTTCAAAGTAGTTATGTGGTAATGGTGGAAAAAAAAGTATATAAACGGTAGAAATACTCTCTAATTGATTCACTTTTTTTACCAGTCTTCTCTTGCGTCATGAAGTTATACTACCTTGCTTTTGTAGGTTGTATAGCCAATGCGCTAGCTACAACTACAGGCTACAACACAGATATTGTTCTACACAATACAAGAGAAGCACCACAATACTTATTTGAAAGAGATGACGATGAAGACTGTGAAACTTTGGATATTCCTTTCACTTCTCCTGATTGGGATTCAGATGACTGTGAAGAATACTCCACTTTACCACCTCTGCAAGTATCTTCTGTCACCACAACAGCCACTCCAAGTCCAATCACTCTGTTATTTTCAACCAGTACATCTGAAATAATTAGCTCAACTACTTCAAGTCCTGCTCCAAGCACAAGCTCCAATTCAAGTTCACTGATTAGTTCAAGTTCAAGCTTAATTTCTAGTTCAAGTTCAAGCTTCATTTCTAGTTCAAGTTCAAGCTTCATTTCTAGTTCAAGTTCAAGCTCTAGTTCCAGTTTAATTACTACATCAAGTTCTAGTTCCAGTTCAAGTACCATTCCTAGTTCAAGTGCTTTTAGCTCCAGTCTTGAAGCTACTTCAAGTGTAATTACTATCCCAAGCTCAAGCACAAGTTCTTCTTTGGTTTCTAGTTCACCCCTTTCTAGTTCTTCAAGTTCCAGCTCAAGTTTGTCCAGCTTCAGCAGCTCATCATCTAGCAGCTCGTCAATTACTTCAACTGGCCTGTCCTTTATTCAGTCTTCTTCTTCTGTATCTACTACACCTTCAGCATCAAGCTCCATCTATTCATCGTCAAGTCACTTCTCCTCCAACACTATCACACCTTCTACATCTACTACAAGTACTTTTGTTACCCAATTGACACTCATTACAATCACTTCATGTGAATCAAATAGATGTCTGACCACTACTACTAAAACAGGATACACAGTTGTCACAACTACCATTGGCAGTATAACAACAATTTATACCACTTATTGTCCTTTGACTAGTAGTTCGCTGTTACCACCCACTTCTTCTATCACATGTGAATCAAGTCAGACATTATCTACTGACTCTTTTACTGAGAGTATTCCACCTGGAATGTCCTTCCCCACAACAATGCCTTCTTTAAGCATTATCTCAAGTGAATTTAGCTCGAGTCTCGCTGGTACAAGTTCAGTTATTACCTTAAGCTCTCCAAGTTCATCTTCTGAATCAACTACGATATCCACTTCTCATACTACATCTTCCTCAGTTCCAGTATCATCTACAGAGTCAAGCTCATCCACTTCTCAGGCTAGTTCCTCTGTTACAGTACCAAGCTCTAGTTCTTCAGTTCCAGTATCCAGCTCATCTACTATTCATACCAGTTCTTCCTCAGTTCCAGTATCCAGCTCTTCAACTGCAGTGTCAAGCTTTTCCCACTCAAGTTTCTCGTCTGTGGTTGAATCATGTCCCTCATCACACCCTCAACCAAGTACTTCGTCCATACCTCCACCAATTTCTTCACCAACTACCTCTTCAGAATCAGTTTCATCCAGTTCAACGCCAACCTCTAGCTCATTTGCTTCAAACACTTCTACCAGTGATTCAACTAGTTCATCACCTACAACTACAGAAACAGTAACACGTCCACAAACAACTATCGTTACTATCACTTCTTGTTCCGATAACAGATGTACTACCCAAACCATTCTGACTGGAATCTCCATTGTCACCACAACCATAGGTACAGTGGTGAATTCTTATACCACCTACTGTCCATTACTGTCGGATTTAATCGTGACACCATCTTCACTGATTGCACCGACGTTCTCAACTACATCTTCCAGTGACATAAGCACTTATGTTTCACAGACTACTTCCGAAACTGTTCCAATTACCAGCGAAACACAGTCAGCACCAGATATCACAGAATCATCAACATCTACAACTTCTACACCTGTATCGACTGAAGATTCTACAACGCCAACTTCAACACCAGTTCCATCTACTCAACCTTCTGCAACAGTTACTACTGTTTCTACAAAAAACTCAGCTGTAACTGAATCACATTCGACCTTGATCTTAACCACCTGTTTCGATAATAATTGTCAATTGTACACCACAGTACAACCATCCGTTACATCAACTCCATCTATTACCACTACCTTGCCAACAACTTCAACATCACTGAGTTCTTTTTTAGTCATGGAGGCTTCACTTCAAAATGCATCAGGTACCGCAACCGGCACTAGTCCAGTTGTTTCAGCATTTGTTTCAGAAGGAAAAGGAAATAAGCCGACCATTCAATTATCTATGATGTTCATCATCCTTTTTAGTTTTTTCTAGACGTACTTAAAATGGCTGCGAAAAATCGCTGAAGCCTCAATTTACTTTTAACTAAAATCATATATTTTACTTTTTATAACCATACCGTTGAGGATGCCACTATACACAGGGACTGTAAACCTTAAAAAGAACGAGTGCAAGTCGACATGACTTGCAAACACATTAAATACAATTGTTGAAATGAATTGAAGGTGGAAAAATTTGTTTTTTTCCACAAATGCAATTTTTAATACCGTTTCATGAATCGTCAAAGACAATCCATTTTCAACGGATTTGAGAATTCAATGTTGAAGGAACTCTATTGCGGAGTATGTTGAGTACTCCTATAAATGACCTGCGTTAGTGAATTGAATAAAATTAGTAGGTGCCACAAACAAAGAAAAGAAAAAACATTGGGGCTCCCAAACAAAATCAAAACAAGATACCCTCTTTTTGCTTATAATAAAGGAACGTTCAAGTCCTCAATAAGCTTGAAGATAGTCTGATTGCCGTCAACAAAATTGTTGTTAACCAAGTTACACAAGACAAAATCATCGCTAAAGCCAGAAAGAAAGCCAGTAAACTTTCCAATTGTCTCTTCGTCGACTTCAATAATATTAGACTGAAAGATCTTGATCCATTCGGCAAATAATCTGTAAACCTCATCTTTCCAAGCCAAGAACGATGTCTTTTCGACAATTGTAGGTTGCAAGATTTCTTCTCCAGGGAAAACACCCCAGGTGACAGCATTAATATCGTTATCGTTGCAATTGCTCGTCAAGTTACCCAACTTGTCAACTGCATAGTAACTGATGACACTGGAAGTCAAATCGGCGTTTTGGGTGTTGAAGGCATCGATATTCTCCAACAATTTGGAAAGGGTGTCTCTGTGACAGAAGAACTCCAAATATTGTTTTTGATACACATACCCACTCTTAGGACCCCAGCCGTGAACTGCATCGTTGGATCGAACAGCATTAAGAGCTGGTTGAGAGTTCATGGTAAAGAACCCCTTTTGGTTCAAGGAAATCAAGTTATCGACAATCACAGATGTATCTTCGCCGATGGGTCCATCAGACCATGGCAAAGACTTCAAATCGCCTTTCAAATACGACACCACGATTTCAGATAATTGTTTCAATGATTGTGGAGCGCCCCATAAATCGTAGGCCTTCTTGGGAGATTGTCTCAACAAATCCGTGGTACACAAATCAATATCACCAAAAGCTGGAGATCTAGAATCACCCCATCTACCGTTAGGAAATTCATCCCAGGTGGCAGTTCTGGTGATGTAGGTGTACTTTCTGTTTTGCCAAAAGATAGGACGCACAGCTTCCTTTGACCTTTGTGGGTGTAAGGATTTTCTCCAGGGCAACTCGGCTCCACCAATCAGTTCGTGAGACTTGATGGATTCGACCAAGTTCAATCTTTCCAAGATCATGACGGTTGCTCTTTCCAAGTTCATGGTGTAGAAATGCAAATGGTTAACGTGTCCGGATTCGAGTAACTTAAGACACATATCACCAACCAATTCTGTTCCCTTTTCTCTGACCAAGTAATCATCATCCTTGATGGGTTCCAAGACATCTAAAAAGTGTTGAGGGATCTTGATTTCGGACCACTTGGCTCTTCTGATAAAAGCAGCATAGGTTGAAATGGGCATGATACCAGGGATAATGGGGATGGTGATTCCGATTTTTCTAAGCTGGGCACACCATGCAATGAAGTTATCCACATCATAGAACATTTGGGTGACGATAAAGTCAGCACCAACATCACACTTTTCCTTAAGATGTTGTAAGGTGACATTATCGGAGGCAGCTTCGGGATGACCTTCAGGATACGCAGCCACTCCGATGTTAAAGTGGTCTCCGTATCCTTTGCGGATATACGCAATCAAGTCCTTGGCGTACTTGAAATCACCGGTCGATTCGGAGCCGTCTAAGGGAGGATCGCCTCTGAGAGCAAGGATGTTTTGGCAGCCGGACTTGTGAGCTTTCTGCAATGCTTCATCAATAAGTTCAACTTTCATGTTTGTACATGTCAAATGCATACATGTTTCCAATCCCAAGGTGGATTGGGCGGTATAGACCATCTCATTGGTCAAAGTAGACGATCTTCCACCGGCATTCCAGGTGATATCAATAAAGATTGGGTTGAGATCGTACATTCTGTCCATTCTATCATAGAGATTCTGGACACCCTGGGAGGTCTTGGGAACAAAGAACTCGAACGAGAACGTTGCCGGAGGTGGGTTGGACACCGAATGGGCCTGGTTGAGTTTGTCGGTGATTTTCATCCTGGTTGCCAATACAAAAATGCGATTGCCAACCTATTTATCGGAGCACACAACGTGTAGATCAGCAAAAAAAAAAGTGTCGGCGCCGCTTGGAATTTTTCTATTATATCGCAAGAGCATGTGATGAGTCACTATTTGAAAAAAAAATGGAAACCTTATAAAATCAGCTTGGGTTGTGTGGTGGGTTTTACATGTGGCTGGATTGAATGTGAAAGAAACACAAGTACAATCTCTGTCATGGTGCTACAATTAAACTACGTCTCTGTTTAGTTCTTCATCTTTCTTGTTCTTTTTTGGTAACCCCACTTTTGTCCGGTAACGGCCCTTACCCAAAAAAGTAAATAAAAAATATAACTGAAAAACAAACTCTCATTTTTTTTTTGGGTGCAACTTCGCAACCAAAACTCTCTATAATTCATCATGTTCATACTCATCATCATCTTCTTCATCTTCATCTTCTGACACTACATCTGTTCTCTCTTGATGTTCCTCTGCTTCTTCTCTTATCTTTTTGTTCATAAAATCAGCATCGCAGACTTGCCGCAACTCCTGGATCTCTTCATCATACGTAGTCCATTCAGGAATTTGTCTCTTGGCCCGCTCGACCTTGTTCTCTTTGGTTAATGGGTTGTTACACAAGTCAATCGTTTTGGCCCGTGACATGGACTCATCCGAATTCCACGTTTCACACCAGAGCCATTCTTCCGGTAAACTAAAAATCTTGATTTGGCGCTGCATGTTATTCGGAAGATCCTGGTCCAAGTTCGCCAACGAACTCTTATCTAACGATAACTTCTGGTAGTGTGATCTCAAGCGATCTCCAGCACTGATGGCCCGGAACCGATCAAGATCAACAACATATAACGCACTAATATGATACTTCAAGTCATCCTGTAACACTTCTGACCAGTAGCCCAGTTTCCAGAACCGATACCCTTCCATATCTTCTCGAGACTCGCCCATTGGCGTAAAGCCATACGCAGCACCTTCAAGATCAATATCAACCAATTCCTTCATATCGGTTCTCACTATCTGATCAGCATCAACAAAGATTACCTTCTTCAAATCATGAGGAAACAATACATCTAGAAATAAGATCTTGTATCCCCAAATCGTCCGTTGCTTCTCTCTTTGTGCTCGGAGAAACTTGGGCCATTTGTACGTGATCAACTCGTACTCAAAGTTGTACTTTTCAGCCAATACTGGAAGCAATCTCTTGAAATGAGACGAAATATAGTTTTCGATTATCCAAAACTTAATCAGCTTATCACTATGTTGTCTCACGGATGCAGTCATTATTGCCAAAAGTCGTTCGTATAAATGACCACTTGCAATCGTGAAGATATTGATATCGGCTTGTTGGTTCTGTTCAGGTTTCTTCAATATCGATTGCATGAATCCTTTCTTTTCATCAACAACTTTTGTTTCCAAGATCGACTTGTCTTCATATCCTTCATTCTTACGTAACCTAACTTGGAGATCAATTCCTTTAAGATCAAACACAGGTATTTCCACCAGTGTCAAGGGAGTGATGTTGGTGCTGAACCTCTGTCTCTTAGCTGACAATAATGAGTAATATTCGTTGGTTCTTCCCTCGAGCTGAAGTTGCCATACCCCTGGCTGAGCCAGTAATTGGAAATATCCCATTGCAGCCATCACAGTGGTATCAGTAGACTGTCCATCTTTGTTTAATTCCAAAGATGCACCTGATGGTGCCTTCACAATTCTAACATCTTTAGCTTGCCCTTCAATCAAGATATCCTTCAACATGAATTTTCCATACGTGGTGTTGACCTGGTAATTATCAAATTTGATATTATCCAAGTCGACTGCAAGTGGACTTTCTTGAATGACTGTGATCCATTTGGAGGGAACGTCCAAATCAACAGTAAAGATTTCAGACCCAGGAACAGAACTAAACTGTACGTTATGGTTTCTGATCCATTTTCCTTCAGAATCAAATTCTAATGAAGTATATGAGTTCTTGTAGAACCGCTTGATTTTCAAGTCTTCTTGGGGTTCAGACGTGGGTTGAAGAAGTATCCTGTAATTGATAAATGGAAGATGCTTTACAGAATTTAAAATAGAAACCAATTTCTGAGCTGATTCTGTAATTGGATCAATAATCAATAGAATATCCACTTCATTGTCGTCATTCTGATTAGTTGAACTTAATACATTGTCAAAGTTCAACTTACTGAAGTCAAATCTTGCCACGTCAGAGACAAAGTCCTTATTATCGACATGAAACGATTTGGTGACCACACTAGAAACCAAATCAAACCAATCCCTAGTATCTTGACCACTTGAAACTTCATTGAATTCCGAAACAGTTTTATAATCAAAGTCATTAGGATAAGCCAATATGATATCTTTAAAAATATCAAGACGTTGACTAAAGTCATAGTCCAAGATCAATTTCAAATCCCCTGTAGACAACGCGGAATCAAGTCTGAAGTACCTCGAATTAAGAAGAAGAAAATCATGTAACGGGGGTAAATTTTTGGATTCTAACATCTGTAATACCTCCTGGTTCGGATTACTTTTCTTTTCCTTTATACCATCAACAAGTTTTTCAATCTTTGCAAAAGATGGCTTGATTAAGCGGCTCAAAAATGGTAATTTCTTCATCTCTTCCAACTCAGCCACCGTCTCACCAGTGTTGATGATTCTTAATTGCAAAACATGCGATGATCTTTGCATTGTAGTTAACAAATTTTTGAACTGGGTAATGATCTTCTTGGTATTAAAATCACCAATTAACCAAAAGGTCCCTGAGATATCGCCAGCTGCTTCGGATTTTCTGAATAAAGTAGAGTTGTTGATCAAATCTTCGTCAATCGTCTTATAGATAATGTCACTTGGCTCGAGAGGAATGACACGGAGGTTTCTGTCCGATTTAGCATTTTGATATAGCATGCTCTTTAAGGATTCTCCATAGGCCTTTCCGGTTTTTAAGTAATGTTTAATGAAGCTAATATCTTGTGTCAATTGATTTCCCATGGCAATCTGCCAATTTGGAGAGTTCAAGTCATAAATGACTCCGTTAAATGCAATGGATGGTTCAGTAATGGAGAAACGATCCAAAGTGTTTTGATAGATTAGATCACTAAATTCATAGTCATCTGGAATGGTGATAGAACTCAACAATTCCGTAACCTCGTCTTCGTTAGTCGTCTCCAAGTATTTGTACAAGAATGCCAAAGCTTCTGGTGGTGTTGAGGTCTCACAAATAAAATAAAACCGCTTGGCTAAAAGGGAATCGCTGGGGTTGTCACCATTGATAGGTATGATACCAATTTGTTGTGGTATTCCATGATCCAAAACCATTTTACTTAAAGTGAACAATACACGCAATTGTTCTTTATTGGCAAAGTTGATCGCAAACACCAAATCATGGATATTCTCTCTGAGAGCAGGAATTTGGTTTGACTTTAATTTGAAAGAGTCGGGTCCCAAATAGGCGTCGTCTCTATCCGAAGTAAACTGACTGTATGTTTGATCTTTTTCAATATCGTTTAAAAAGACTATTCCTTGCTTATTTCTAAAGGGACCAGGTATGAATTTCGCTTCGTAAAGTTTGAACCGGTTTTCGTTGTTTCCCATCACCGTATTTCCATTTCTAAATTGAGTTTGTTTGACAGCACTGAGCAAGGCGAACTTTGTAATGAGCAATTTGGCTTGTTTTACAGTGAACCCCAATTTTTCAAGTGCTTTGATAACTTTGAGTTCATTCTGTACTTTATCAATTAATTTCATGATGTCAAGTTCAAGTAAATGTATAGGAGAACCATTGACATAAAACCCGTACGATTCGGGAGAAAGACCCAAAGCTTCATTTTTCGAAATGGCATCTTTAACAGAATCAGTAGGTTTATAGGAAGATAAATCACGGGCGTATTTGGGAAACTCTTCCAATAACAACTGTAAAAGGTCAATGTTGGACATCTTGTAGTTATGTGATAACACAAATGAAGTTAATTGAGCACCCAAATCCTGTAATTTATCTTTAGAAATAGGGAAAATCTTGGTCGAGTTCTGGATCTTGTACAAATCTGTAGTGATATCCCATGATTCTTTAGGCTTGGATTTGACTTGGGCTTTGGTTTTGATGTCTCTGTCGTCGATGACAACGTATTCTGTACTCTTTAAAGAGAGATCTACACCATAACCAGTTAATTGGTCCTGGTCCGTCCCCAAGGGAATGTATCTCCATACAAAACGAACTTTTCCTGCTTTAGTATCTTGGTAAATTGTTTTGAAGAAATCTCTAAACTGTTTGGACTGGTGGTTCCCGTAAAAGACAAGCAATGGTGCCTTTTCATTGGTGCCAATAACTCTATCAAATGGCAATAATTTCACAATAGAATCTTTCTTGGTTTGTAAGGCAAACAAGTCATCTTTTGAACAATACAACTTGTCATTGCAAATTAACCATACTTCGTGTTTTTCACCCGTAAGAACTCGTTTGCCAAAAGAATCCGTGGTACATTCATTAATCAACCTCTGGCCATACTTGGACATAACTTGAGTGTTATAATAGTCGTAGTGGGCCTGGATACGAGGAGCATGAATCTTATTGTCTAAGTCGAAACCAATAAATGCTTCCGAATACTTGTCCAATTGTTTTGTCACTTCATGGTAGATTTGTTTCTGTGTTTTATCAATCAATTCATCATCTTCTTCTTCTTCTTCTTCTTCAAGACCAAATATCGTGCTGATGGCTGGAAGATATAAGGTTTCATCATGTGCCGCGATACTTTCTATCAAGTTAAGTTCAAATGATGTGGATATCCATGGTGCTTCTAGGGAAATATTGAGACTTTTTGCAATCGAACCCCCACAAATAAATGCACCAATTAACAAATAAACCAATTGAAACATCGTTTGTGAGAATCACGTTTCAAACTTAGTTTGGAGCTTACGTTACAGATCAAGAAATATAAAGAGTTGAAATATATATTTATGCAGGATATCATTAGAGAAGTTCATCAAAATTGATTGATTTAACTGTTTTCTTGGGCCGAAGCTCATGATTGGACGGTGACAGCAGCTGCTGCTGCAGCTGCTGCTTATTCTTCTTCTTCTTTAGGGGTTTCTTTCGTGACAAAATCTTTTCTGGATCTTTTTCGTCAACTTTATTCAACTTTTTCTTTTTCTGCTTAGAACCATCATCTTTCTTCTTTTTACTTGTTTCTTCAAGCTTTGTCTTGTGTTCTTGTGGTAAAACATCTTCCAGAGCGTGCATGCGTTCGCCCTTTCGTAAAATTTGATCAAAATTGAGATCTGCAACCATCTTTCGCCGGGGATATTGGTCTTCATTTCCAAAGAATGATCGTGGTGAACTCGAAACCGTATACTGAATCTCGGTATCAGAAACATCGTCATTCACACCTTCACCGCTTTTTTCTTCGTCAAATGACGGCAAGAGCTCCGTGAATTGTACGTGTTTGCTATCTTTTGCAGCTAATGTCTGTGGTTGTCGTATAATCGACTTGGGCTGGGTATCTTCACATCCATCAATCACGACAATTGGGATTGCAGCTTCGCCATATTCTTCATTTGTCAAATCAACCACTTCCCTGTATTTGATACTGGTTTCATCATAAGCATCCACGAGATCAACTTCAGCAGCACCAGGCTCTACCAGACTAATATCAACCTCGCTGGGACACCATTTCGCGTCGTGTATTCGTCTTTCGGCTGCCTGTAACATTTTTTCACGTAGTGTCATTGGTTTTTCCTTGGATATTCTTGAACCACCACCACCACTACCCAACTTTCTTCTTTCCAGCTTATACTTCAACTTGCTTAGCTCTTTGATACGTTTGTCACGTACACTCACGTATCCACCACCAAGATTCAGACCTCCAAGAACGTTTTCTTCACATCTGTAGCCCGAAGTAGAGGCTGTTCCCGACCGAATCGAATCGTACCGGTTCTGCAACTTATCAAGAAACTTGTAAAACTTATCGTCATGTGGACCATACAAGTTGTGGGTGAGTTCATGGAGAAATGTTTCTATTATATCACCAAGAGGATAAAACAGTCGTTCGTTGGAATGGTACCGTAATCGGATAAGGATCTTCTGGCCCTTATTTACGTTTAATCCCAAAAGATTCGCGTCCTTAGGATACATCTCACATAAAGTACCGACCTTGAATGAGTTCTCGTGAATGATAGGTGCAACCAACTTGGCTACTTCATGGAGGAGGTTTTTAGCATACTCTCGATCGGGGAACCGGTTAAGAGAGCCGATTTTTCCAATATTTGAGACGGGAGACGGGGTAGCTTTTTGAGGTATGGATTTGCCCTGCCGTACCATAACGTATGTGCTGTGTGTGTGATAGGTTACTCGATTAAATTGGGGATTAATTGGTTGTTTGGTTTTATTTAGGGTAATAATTAATGATTTTTCTGCATACAAGCATAAACTGGGGCTGGGTCTCATGACCAATACGGTAATTATAACCAGCATCATAAATAAAAAACCCCAGTAAACAACGATGAACTATAGCTGTCAGCAGATCATTATTAAGTGAATGTCATTTTAGGTGGCTATTCATTTTTAGGTGAATGTTCATTTTAGGTGGCTATTCATTTTAGAATTTTTTTTTATTTCTCAGAATGCGTTGCCTTGTACAATTCATCAAGAAAGTTAATCATGAATGAACCTGGTGTACGTGATGTAATAGCAGCCGTGGATCCACATTCATTATATAACTTGATTGCATCAACCACTGTTTCAAAGTAATTAAAGTGTTGTTGCATGTTGATGTCACCTTTCGCAGCCAAAAATGATGCGATAATACTTCCCAAAGAACATCCGGTTCCAGTAATGCTGCCCATCAAGACATTGCCTCCAGGAACCGTAGCCATTCTGTCACCGCTAAAAATGTAATTGGTAGCACCGGTAACCACACAAATGGTTTTGAAGTCGTAGGCAATAGCACGTCCCATCTCTACGATTCGTGCTTCATCAATGGTAGCAATAGAATCCACACCTCTCATCAAGACTTGTTCAGCTGAATCTGGAATATAGCTCGAAACCAACTTATAAATGGCAGAAATCTCCCCAACATTACCTTTGATTACGGTGACATGGCCCGTGTTCAATATGGTTCGTGAAGCACGCAACCGCGCCTGGGATGCACCTGCAGCCACAGGATCGAACACTACTGGTTTACCGTACTTGTTGTAGGCAAGAATGCCTGCTTTGAACACCTCCATCAAGTCCGAAGACGGAGTACCGAGATTCACAACCAAAGCAACGTTTGGAGCCTGAGCAAATTCATCAAATTCTTCTGGTAACTCAGACATTGCTGGTGATGCACCCACGGCCAAAGTAACGTTGGCACTAAAGTTCTTGACGACATTGTTGGCGATATGATGCACAAGTGGCTTGTTTGCAATGACTGCTGCAATTTTGGTTTCCAAGGTTGTACAACTATTGCCTGCTTCGTACTTGGCCCAAGCAGGAGGCTCGGCAACAATCCGGGCCAATTCACGAGTTGCAGATCCAGCATCAGGAGCTGCCATAATACAAGAAACAACTGCAACACCATCCAAGCCTTGGGTACCAACACGACACTGGAACAAGACCTTGGCTGCGTTCGAATGGTTGATCCCACCAATTCCAACACTGTAAATGTACTTGTTTGTATCATTATGTCCTTTCAAGACCTGGAGCATCTTTCTCATTCCTAGAGGACCCGTACCTTGAGGATTGGTGACGTTCTTTTTGGTATTGGTGGCATATACCGTGCCCAAACCCACATAGTCTGCAATCCCTTGGTCACATACCTCCACAAGCTCATGAGGCTCGGAACAGGTCACACCCAAGATCTTGTTTGGTCCAATGAGCTTTCTTACAACTTGAGCTGGCATATCATCCTGGCCAACATGAACACCCTCAGCATCAATGGCAAGAGCAACATCCACTCTATCGTTGATGATAAGCGGAATTCCTCGTGCACGAGTCATTTCGTGTACTTTTCGAGCCCGTTCAACAAAGTCAAGGGTCAGGATCGATTTTTCTCGGAGCTGAACCATCGTGGCTCCATTATTGATCGAATCCTCCACTTGTTTAAGAAATGTCGATAATTCGGGAATCATCGTCGAGTCAGTGACAAGATACACCGAGTAGTCTGTCATTGGGATACGATACTATTAATGATAATGTTGAATTATCATTTTGTCAGCCATAAATATTCATCATCAATTCCTGTAAGCGCATTCAGCTATGCATTTACAGGACCCTATGCGACCGATAAGATAAATGCAGGTACCCCACAAAATCCAAACCCAAACTCCGAAAACCACCTAAAGACTAACACGACTCAGGCATGGAATATGCTTCTCGCAATAAATATTATTGCGAAACCAACATTAACTGGTGGGAGGAGAAAATGGGCTTTATGTTTGAAAAGTGGGGACCAGTTTCACGGGTACTTATAAGTATGTTTCGATCTAAAGCTAGTCGGCTATATGAGCATAATCAGATTAAAGTATACCCCAGGATTTATAAGGAGGATATAACTTGAAATTTAAACATTCCTCCTTCAATCAGTTTTTGGGAAAACTGAAGAATATATCAGAGCTCAAGAATATGGATGGTGTTACCGGAATACTAATACAAACTGTTTATTCTGCTTCATCGGTCCCTAATCATGGCTTTATTCCAAAACAGATCCCTTTTAAGGTTTCAAAGTTAATCTTGATTCCTGTTCCGTTTTAGTAATTGTGGTTGGTCCGGTTTCTGTTGTTATCTAATACAATTTCTATATAAAGCACTGTAAATCTACCTCTTCAACACTCCACAACAATGAGTGCAGAGTATGTTGAAGATAACAAGAATCCTGGAAACAAAATAAGTGTCCAGGATTCAATTCTGAAAGGTGCCAGTGAAGACGAGTCACTTGATAATATTGCTATTAATGACTATGTCAGTAAGTTCTTGGATATTTCAAATGAAGCTAAAGAAAATGACCATAAGGAAAAAACCATGGGGTTTAGAGAGAGTATCAAGACATTCCCCAAAGCCGTGGGATGGTCAATTGTTTTATCAACAGCATTGATCATGGAAGGTTATGATGTTGTGTTGATGAATGGATTATTTGGGACAAAAACGTTTACAAGAAAGTTTGGAGTTTATTATCCAAAACTCGATGAATACCAAATCCCCACGAAATGGCAGACCCGTTTACACATGGCTTACCAGTGTGGTACGATCATTGGTCTTTATATTGCTGGCTACGTTTCTGATATTATTGGATACAGAAAGACCTTGTTGACGGCGTTGATTTCGTCGGTGGGATTAATCTTTATTCAGTTTTTTGCACCCAATATTAAAGTGTTGTGCGTCGCATACGTCTTATTGGGAATTAATTGGGGGTCGTACCAAACAATCACCGTTACGTACGCTTCGGAAGTTGTTCCTACTCGACTTCGGGTTTATCTAACAACATATGTCAATATGTGCTGGGTTTTCGGACAATTGATCGGTTCTGGGGTCCTTAAAGGAGTATCGACTCGAACCGGAGCCCATTCGTATCGTATTCCCTATGCTATTCAATGGATGTGGCCGCTTCCCTTGGCACTCGGGGTGTATCTTGCACCCGAGTCACCGTGGTACTTGGTAAAACGAGGCCGAGATATCGAAGCCAAGAATTCAATCCAAAGATTATTGACAGTTAATTCTACCATGCCCGATAAAGCCTTGCTTGCACAAGCGATGTTGACCAAGATCCAAATGACAGTTAAGGAAGAAGAAGCTATCAGTGGTGGAGGTACGTTTCGTGACTGTTTTCTGGGCTCTAATCTTAGACGAACGAGAATTGCTGCGTTTACATGGTTATTTCAAGCGTCAACCGGTGGTGCCTTAATGGGCTACTCAACGTATTTCTTTATTCAAGCTGGATTATCACCTTCTAATTCGTTTACGTTTTCAATTGTTATGTATATTTTGGGGATTATCGGTACAGTTGGGTCGTGGTTTTTATCGAACAAGTTTGGACGGTTCCCAATCTATTTTGGTGGGTTATGCTGCAACTTTATCATCATGCTTATTGTGGGATGTATGGGATTTTCACATTCCAAGGGTGTTTCATGGGCTATTGGTGGAATGCTATTGGCATTTACGTTTCTCTACGATTTAACGGTGGGACCCATGACTTACTGTATTGTTGCCGAGATCCCCAATGCCAAGTTACGGATCAAAACCGTGATGCTTTCTCGAAACTTGTACAATGTTGCCAACGTCATCATTGGTGTTGTCAATCCGTACATGCTCAATCCTACAGCATGGAACTTGAAAGCCAAATCTGGACTTGTATGGGCGGTGATCGGACTTATCTCCATAGTTTGGGCCTGGTTCGATTTACCCGAAACTAAAAATAGAACATTTGCTGAATTGGATATGTTGTTCCATCAACGTGTCAGTGCCAGACGGTTTGTTTCTACAGAAGTGAAAGTCTTTGATGCTGGAAAGATGATGGAAGTAATCGGCGACGAAGGAATTAAAGCTTTTGTTCAAATCAAGGAACATGCCGATGCGCCGCACTTACTGGAAAAGGTTTGATCAGAATTGCTGCATTTTTAGCTTGTGCCCTTTGGGAATTCTTGTTCATTTTTATATATAATTACAATACTCTCTTCTTTATGTCAAGACCAACCAGTTATTACGAACGTTACTTTCTCTGTTGCAACAAGGAACGTTACTATATCAACTTTGCTGTTGTGGCCCAGTATAACCAACGGGTAACAAAACCGGCATTATACTCAGCTATCTCGGCCTTAGTTGAAAAAAATCCATGGTTCTCGTACAACCTCTTTAAGGATACTGAAGCCGATACGGCTGCTGCTAATGGTGAGGACTATACCGTGCGTGCTGTTTCTTCGTTGTGCCTTGACGATATTGTTTCTTTTGAACCCATTGCTGAATTAAATGACGAAGTACTTTCAGAAATCAGCGACCGCCAATGTCCCGTCAATATCGAGACTCCTCTCTGGCGTTGTGTGGTATTTGAAACTCCTGATAACACTCAGTATATCTGTGCTCATTTTGATCATATTTTGTTTGATGGTGGATGTGCAGTTGAGTTCCATCGAGACTTGACAGCTGAATTATCAAAGGGTACCACCACCGACAAGAAACAACTTGTTTATGATCCGACAAAACCGATTATTGGCTCATTTACTCAAAGAACTAATGTGTTTGATCTTTCGTACTGGAACATCATTACTTACTACATCAACAAGTACATTCCTAACTTTATTAAAAGACTCTGGCTGTGGACAAAGCAAGGTCCTCCTCCTCCTCCCACGTTCAATCTAGGCAAAGTGGTGAAGTCAACCAAAACTAGTTTCAAGACAATCAAGTTTACCAACGATGAAGTAGCTCAAATGATGGCTCATTGCAAACAACAAGGAACCACCCTCACTCCGTACTTTCACGGGGTTGTGATGCATTCGTTACAAGAAACGATCTACAAAACAATTGGAGCTCGTTTGGGAGTTCCTCAATTCTCCACCACGTCCATTATTCCCATTAATGCAAGACGGTACGTCAACAAACCAGGTTTTGAGTACGGTGTTGGCGTAGCATGTTTGAATCTTCCTCCAGTTGTGGTCAACAACAAACAAGAATCAGTTCTGTTTGTGGACAACGTCTTGAAAGAAAACGTGGTATCAAAGGCTCCATGTGTATCAACCGGTTTATTGAAGTACTTGAATTTCTGGAAGTTCTACAAGGACAACTTCTTCCATCCAGAAGGAAGAGCAACTGTCATCGTTAGCAATTTGGGTAAATTACCCAAACAAGACAGTCTGTTCCGTGTGGTGGATGCCCATTTTATTGGTGGTTGTGGAATGGTATACTCGATTACCTTAAACATGGTCTCGGGTGATAATGGCTTAAACTTGGCCATTGGATACATTCTGGAATTGGATAACTATCGTGATGAAAATAATAATCAGAAAATCATCGAGATCTTTGCTGATCATTTCAAGAAAGAACTCTTGGATATTTAATTATCGTCATCATCTTCGTCTTCGTCTTCTTCTATTGGTTCCTCCTCTTCTTCTTTATACGTTCCGAAACTAGAAATCAAACTGGTGACATCGTCTTGACGTTTCATAATTCTCATCAACTCTTTGGTTCTTGTAATTGAAAACTCTTCACATTTCCTGATCGTTCCACTGACACGATTACATCGAATCACCACATCGATACCTTCAATCTTGTCCAAGAGTGTCATCGCAGCCACCACCGTTTGGAACGACAGTCGTCCACAACGAACTATTCCTGCTGATGTCTTATTGCTAAAGTACTTGATTGAGGCCAGCATCCCTGCTTTTCCTGCTCCAATCTCGCCGTATGTGTCTGCTATACATCGCCGTATGGCATTCGTTAATGACTTGTGGTTGATGGATACAGGCGATGTTTTATGTAGCGACAACAACGTGTCTTGTGGCGACGTAGAAAACGTCCAGAAATCATCCTTAGCATCGCTTTTAGGTGGATACAAGATATCAAACGAGATATATCTCTGTTTCAATCGCACCATGGTGATATTGTTATGTTAGATTAGATTATTGCGATGCGTTTTATATTCGTGGCTTACATAATTTTTTTCACACTGTAAGGTACTGTTCGGTGATTTTGCGGGCCAACTGGCTGTTTCCATTGATATTGTAGATCAAGCTCAAGTTATAGGCTGCTTCCATCAGAAGATCAAACTCAGCATCATCGATTTTGTCGTGGTATAACAATACCTTTTCATAATGGACTGTTGCAAGGGTAGTTATACCGAGCATATGGAAAAGTCGACCAAAGTTATATTCAACTTCTTGTAACTCATAGACCGAAGCATTCTTTTCTCGATGTTCCTTGTATTCCAAAATATAACTGATCCCCTGGAGCAACTGGATGTGTCTGTTGGTACTGAGTCTTTGCATAGATCTATGCACATGGGCAAGCCCCAACACCAAACATATCATGGGATCCTGACTATATTCACGGTAGGCCCGGTTTAAGTATACCACCGAAGAGACATAACTCCGACTGCCTCCAAGCAAATTAGCATAAACATAAAGAAGATCGGGATGTTCCCTGGAAAACTTTTCGTTCTTGATATCAGCCGTGATTCTTGCCATCCCCGTAATCTTTTTGCCCAGAAGAATCGAATCATATGCTTTCAACTGACGAAGGAAAAACTTCTGGTGGTTATAGTTGGCAAAGGTTTCCCACGACTTTATCCCCCGAGCAAAGCAACAGATGAAAAACTTGTAGATGAATGGAGAAAACTGGTTATTGATCAAAAAGTACCGCACATACGTGGTCACGGTGGTAGACAGCTCGTCGTTTTCAATACCAAACATCAACTTGATCATCCTCAACATCGCTTCCTTCTTCTTATCTTGAACAAATATACTGGCAGACATGGCAACCTCCACGATCTCGTTGGCATATTCCATACTTCCTTCGTGTCTGGCCATCAACAAGGCATACTGAACAAATATCACAAACCATTCGTCATATGAAAGACCTCTATACTCGGTCTTTGAAGTAAGAAATTGCCGTGTATGTGTCTCATCATTGACAATGCCCTCGTACAAGTTATACACCCGTACCAACTTCTCGTCAATGCCCATTTCCTTCTTTCTTCGATAAAAAACAATGCCCTTGAAGATCCTATTCTTGTCCCGCGGAAAGAAACTCCGTACATTCATAAAGATCTCAATCAATTGTGAAGCAAGTTGCATCCATGTTTTAATTGGCACCTTTTCTCCACGATTAACAGCATCTTCAAGCCGACCCATACGACGATATTTGTCCATCACTCTTCTCTTGGCATTGTTCTCTATATCAATCTTTTCTTGATCAGTAAGTTTGGTGTTTTTACGGATAACCTTGTCGTTCTTGATCAACGATAATCCGTTTTCATACTCTTGTTCCTCCTCTTCATCATCTTCGTTCAAGTCATGATCTCTGAACGTGATACGCTTTCTCTCGGTAGCCACTTCAACCAAGAGTCGACGAGCAGCTTCAACATCGCCCAAATGGTGTAATGTTTCTGCAAGTGCAATCTTATGGTCCAAATTCTCAGGTTCATTATACAAGAGTGTTTCGTATGCTTGTTGAGCCTGGGCATAATCTCCAACTTCAAGAAAACATTTCCCCAAAAGACTAATCAACTCAGCATTTTCACTCAAATCATCACTTTCTGTTGCCCGTGTCAAATATGTCAATGCTTCTTCATGGTTACCGCTTTCTTCCAAGACTTTGCCTGCCTCAAAGTATAAATCGGCAATGTCAGTATCACTTTCAAGCAAGAAATCAAAATGGTGCAAGGCTTCAGCCTTCTGGCCCAAACCTAGACGTAAGTTCCCAATCTTGTATCGTATATCAATAGGCAATTCAAAGTTTTTCTTTTCTGCTTCTCGCTTCAATTTCCCATTATTCAATTTGGTAATAGTTGGGAGTCTTCTCTTTCGATCAAACTCCGAGTCATCATCAACATCGTCCCACCACTTTTCAGTCTTTCTATCCTGGATCCAACGAGAAACAATCTTGATGACTTTAATACCAATTCTCCATGATTTCTGCTGGATATAAAGTTCAAGAAGGATATTAAGCTCGGCCCAGCCAAACTTGGGAAACCTCCGTAGCAGTTGCAGGTCCTGGTTAATGTTCTGGTCAAGAATGTGCATGTATAAATTGATGGCGTCGTTCAACCGTTTCTGTTCCACGTAAACACTGGCCAATTGCTTGACAATATTGGCATCGGTGGGGAAGAGATGGCGTACTTTTTGGATACCATCCAAAGCTCTGCCGTACTTTTTTCTTTCACGATAAAGGATGGCTCTTTCAATAAACCATTGTGCTGTTTTTGTTGTTACTTCAGTGTTGCCTCGGCTATAAGAATAAATGGCTCTTCCATAACAATGGATGGCTTGTTTGATATGGCCCAAACGGTTACTCAATTCGGCCACCTGGGCCCAGAGTTTATAGTCACGCAGGTTGAACTGAGCTGCCAATAACCAATAGTTGCAGCATTCATTCAATTTTCCTTGGATTTCATAGATATCACCAATAGTCTTGTAGGCCAGGTAATTCTTGGGTTCCTTTTTGATGACTCCCAAGTACAGAAAGAGAGCTTTCTGGTAATCTTGGTTTACAAAGGCGTCGTTTGCTTCTGCTGTGAGTTTACGGACTTCTGGATCAAGACTCTTTGCAATTCGTTTCCAGCCTCCACGCAGTTTAGTTTCACCGTTTGGTTTACGTTTCACCTTAAAGTTGCTTGCGCTTCTCATTTCATCACGGAGATTATAGTTTTTCTCATCATAGTCGTCTTCAAATGGATTTCCATCGGAATCAACACTATCGTCATCGGAAAGGAGGAGCGGCGATTCGTCATCGTCGTCCACTGATGCTTCGCTTTCCGTCATCAGAAAGTCCTCAATGATATTGTCGATTATATCAGAAGCAACATCATCCTGTTGAGAGACATTGAACTCTGTTCCTTCTCTTGTCTCGAAGAAATTGGTTGACATCTTCTGGTTGTTTATGATTGCAAATGTTTTGGGATGTAAGAACCTGCACAAAATAATCCGGCCGGACAATCGTATACATAATAAATAGAAGCAACAAAAGTGATACAAATCTTACATTTAAAAGAATGTCACTTGTTGAAGTCACTACACAGAAGAGTCTCTACACTTTTATCACTTTTTATTGGTCATTTTCCTTCATTTTTGGGTGCTTTTCATGTAGTCGTCTGACTTTCTAATCCTGGCTTATATACAGAACTAACAGCAGCATGTGACCCACTTTTTTTTTAGATCATACAGAACCAAAAACCGGATCCTAAACAGAAAAACCAGCACCACTTTCTTTCGTGTTTTATAAGTGCCACACGAAATCTATCTATGACCATATCGCTTCGAAAAGCAGCACTTTCTTCTACGCTGGCACCCAATTCGGTTGCCAGTTCTGGAGCCACCACGCCCGTTAAAGGAATTGAAAAGACCGAATCCATTATCAACTTAACCAAGCCGCCGCTTTATGGCATCTACAACGACAATTCCGAGTTGGATTTATCTAAAGATACCAACGAAGTCATCCAGAAACCACACCGTGAACCTACGACGGCATTACCTGCGCCCGTACAGCCACCAGCGTTTCCTCAACTTCCGTTTATCGTCAAAGCTGTCATTCTTGCCGGCTCCGCATTTATCTTTAACGAAGTTACGGAACATATCAACTATAACCATTTTGTGGGCAGCGGTTTAACCTCGTTCCCACTCACGATCTCCAACGTGTTTATCTTTTCGCTCTTTGCCAAGTTTCGGGTAGGAACATACGTTACAGTTGAAGGAGACAACGCCGTGGTTGCCGAACAGGTATTGGCACTTGCTGTTCAAGGACTAGTGATGGCAGCCGTGCTTCCGCTCTTGGACACCCTTCTTCCTCCACAGTACAAGAAACGGCTTCTTTCCTCCAACCCCTACGCAAACTTAGGCAGAACCTACGCCAATATCTTTAACGATACGATCCGGAGCGCCATCACGTTCTTGGGAATCAGCTATGCTATTCGTAAGATCGAGTGGTCGTCGTTTCTTCAAGTTTCGATTGTGTTTTCGTTATTGAATCCTGGATTATGGTTGTTGTTGGACGGCACGGTTTCGGGGTTCCTTGGAGGCTTTATTGCGAGTGTTGCTGCGTGCATTGCGGTGTGGATAGAAAACTCGCCATTGATCACACAAGTAGCTGTGGTTCAGGACGATGCCATTGCTTTATGGTTATGGGTCGGCAGTTTCTTTTTCTGTGGTGTCATTATCTTTGGCAAGGTTGGCAGAGGACTCTTTAGTTAATATAGATTTTAATATTGCGGACCGGGTGTTTTTTTCTCTATGTGTGTTTTTCTCTATGATTTTTTCCGTTGTTTTTCCCTTTTTTTTCAACCAATAATTCACTTCTAAATAATCATCAATGTCAGGAGGTCCAGTTCCAGTGTGGAAGAAGTACACCACCCAGTCCCGAGGGATTTGGGAAACGGTGAGAAGAATCCTTATGCTTGTTCCCAACAGATCAAGCGGAAACCCAATAGTGTCGATGTTCCGTGCTGTGCCTCCAGGGTCGCAGGTCCAGAACACCGATATTGTCGAGCCAGTAACGCTTCCTGCTGGCGATATCAAGGGCAATCCATACCATAAGAGAGACTATAGAAGAAACTATCCTCAAGTCCATGGATTTAACCAGAGCCGGGTTTCTGGACTTTTGACATTGGGAAATGCTCGCGAGCCCCGGATCTCGGTGGGAACCAAGGGAACACAGGAATTGGCCGTGTTTGACAAGGATGTTTCGTTGGCCAACACGTTATCTTCTGTCCCAGCATCGGTGGTCAAGGGCGGGTTGTTGGGCCAAACAGGCGAACCCATTGTGGCTCCCAGCTTAAACAAGTTCAAGTGGGAAATCTTACAGGAACCGGTCCACGGGATGTTTACCGATAAGTATCCATGTAGAATCTTCACCGATGTGAAGCCCCAGGCATAAATAAATATACACACAAATGATAAGGTTACCAGATGTTGCCGTAGGTATCCCACCAGATACGGAGATTGTTGATGGTGGTGGTGGCGGGGATTTCGTCTATGAATGACGCAGCATCGCAGTGATGAAGCAGGTACCAAACATCACCGAAACGATCGTGCGTTCGTATACATATATTGGTGCGGTACGGGTCCTGGATATATGGAGCCAGTTGTTCGAGTGTCATAAGAGTCAGAGACTCGTTTTGGAGTTCATAGACCCGGAAATGAAGCACAGGCACACCATAAAAGCAGTCGTATGTCACGGTGAAATGCAATTGGATGCTGGCCGTGACCTGTGCGACTCCATATATCATGCCTGGTTTTGTATAGTTCCGCACTAGGGGCACCGATGTCACTATGTATGTGTTAAGAGCAGCCATCCCTGTCTCAAACTCGTGTGGTGTCATCTTACTTGTTTTGTTGTTGTTACACTTGTTTTGTTCTTTTTTTATCCATTATTCTAACTAAAACTACTTCTTTTCCTCGTCCTGCGGCGGCGTCAGCTCGTTCAACAAACCACTCTTGCCGTTATACAAAAACCCCGCGTTGCTGCCACTGATACTGTTCCGATTATAGATCTCCTTGACCTTTTCTGCATTGGGATGTCTCGATGGAATGGCTCCAGGCGTCCGTGTATCGCCTCCAAGTTGTTTCTGCATCGCATAGTCGCCACTGTCAAAGTATTTCTTGTCCTGGAACTTCGATGTAAGTATCTGCTGCGTCGTGGGCAACTTGCCGTACATCCTGTAGATCCGGAGCTCTTGTGGTGATAACTTGCTCAAGTCAAGATTCTGCGTGTTTTTAGGTTCCTGTAACGGGTCGTCTTCGTGAAGCGACATATTGACTGGTGTATGATTAGAAGGAACACTGATTATATACAAGGAGAGTTAACTGTGTGGTCTGGTGCGCGTGCGCGTGGGCGTGGGTATACGTCTGGCTTCCAGTGTCGGTGTATATTTCAGCACGGGGCTGATGCTAACGCTAAGGGGCGGCCGTTTCTTTTTTTCTCGCTAAATTAACTCATAGGTCCACACCGCACCACCAAGCAACACCGCCAAATCCACCACATACACCACGTAGTCGTAGAGTTCAAGTGGAATCGGAATAAACGCAACAGGAAGTTTACTGACATGAAGATTAAACACCACTGCATCATCGTGGTGCAAGGATTCGCGGGGCGCCCGTGCCACACCGTCAAACACCACGTCTACTTGTAAGTACATGTCGAGAGTAGAGGCCGGCACGAGACCAAGCACGTGCGGCGGTAAAAACCGATGGCTCAACTCAAAGCTATAGGGAGTAGTAGCAGGCCAACACACTTTAAAGTTAAGCACGTCGCCCGAAGCAAATGTATTGTTGCGGTAATTGTTGATTCTGACCAATAGCGTTTGTGTATTCTGGGCAATTGTATCGTATGGAAGAACCACAGTGCTGTTTTCGGGCTCTTTGGTGGTGATGGTGGTGATGGGAAATTCGGCGAGCAAGAAATGCGTGGTGTTGATGGCGGTGAGTACCAGTGGCTGGATATCGTGGGGAAACGGAGCGATTTCAAAGTGGCGAGGAACCGTGACGCTAAATGTCTCGGTATTGGCAGCAACGACGGTGGCACTGAGCCACGCTGCGCCAATAGTAGTGAGTTTCATGTCTATTTACAAAAAGTGTGTGGTGGTGCGCGATAAATGAAGCGTGCGTAGCGACGACGGATGCATCGCGGTGATTTCCGCCAACGTCGATTCTGTACAGAGCCATCCTCGCAAACTTAGCGACTCTAATATTTTGTACTGGCGCAAAAACGCAATAAATAGTGGCACGGATACTGCGCGCAGCGCGGCGCCCGACACCGCGCCCTGGACCTCACTAAACTCTACCGCGAGTCGCCGTACCGAATCAAACTGTTCATCAAGAAACGCTGCGAACCGTTCCGATAAAACAAACGCATTTTCACTAGCATAACTAAGCGTAAGCACCTCAATGGTATTTTTCTCGTTAAATGACCCAAGCTGGAACGGATACTCCCACGTACAGTTAGTGAGATGGAGCTCGGAGAGACACGGTCCTGAAGAAAGCGAGTCGCTGGTCAAGAAGTAGTCGTGGAGAACAAGTCTGCGTAAATTCAGGAACAAGGCAAGATGGCCAAGGGCAAAGTTGCGTGGTACTAAAGTTTTTATTTGTACCGAGTGGCGAGGATTTGTAGCGAGAAATCGGTCGTGAGACTCGCGGTGCGCCGCGTCGCAGTAGAGCGATAACTGGCGAAGTTTCGAGTGGGCACGGTACTTGAGCCAGTACGACGAGCTGGAGGAGTTGATCAGTAGGTTATGGAGGTGAGGAAGTGTATTCAACACCGCAAACACGTCGATTTCCCACTCGCCGTGTGGGTAGCAGTCGCTAATACGTAGTTGGTGGACGAGGTGACCGTATGTCGCGAGAAACAGAGGATCATCAAGAAGTCGGTGCCACGTCGTTTTTACTTGACGAAACACGTAGGCTTGGAGCTGGTGGCGGTACGCACGACACACACACGAAAGATTCACCACGTCTCGTGGTGCCAAGTACCCAAAGATCACCTCCAACGTATCGTGCGCTAGGTCCATGGACAAAAACAGAAAAAAAAGACGGTTTCGCAACAATCATATTAGTGGGTGGATGGACGTCGCACGCATCGTGGTGCGCAAGATCCACGCCGATGTACGGACGATGGGCGTGGATCGACGCTCGTTGCTTGCATTGATGGATCCAGATCTGTTTGAGCCGCCGTTCTACGATGCGTACGTTGAATATAGTGCCGATATTTCGCCTGCCGTGGCGCTAGCGATGTCGGTACTTGATCTCATTTATTGTATTGTGCGCGTCGCTACCACGGCGACATTAGTGGGCGTGGCGGTGGGTGTCGCGGGCTTTTTTCTCGTGTGGCTCTACGTGACGCTCGCGCGGCGGTGGATCGTGGTGGTGAAAGTAGCGCGCGCAACGACACCAAATGGTGTATGGTAAGAGAATGGAACAGAAACAACCACCACCCTCCTCACTGTTGCGACGTATGGTGGCAGTAGTGTTGGTGGCTGTGCTCGCTATTGTTGTGGTACGCAGGTTACATCTAACAGTACCGACGTTGTGGAGCCGTTTGGCCCGGGCCCAGTCACTGTCCTCGCCCGGTACACCCGCACCAATGTTTGATGAATTCTCGTGGGAACCACCCGAACGGTTCGGGATCGATACCAATCTCAAGTACTCATGGATGGTTGTTGGGACTATCCTCATCCTTGTTGCTCTGTTGCTTGTATAGCAACACTGGCTGTGGCTAACTGACACCACAATGACGTATCCGCGAAACTTGGCTGCGACGTGCATCAACAATGGATCAAAACGTATATATAATGTAATGCAAACGACATGAAACATATTATGGACAAAGAGGCATACGTGGTAGAAACAGAGTCGTTGGATGAACCCATCAACTACCGCAACTGCTCATGGCAACGCACCGCCGGCTTGTTGTTCAGCGAATATATCTGTCTTGCCATCATGTCGTTTCCCTGGTCATACTCGGTGCTAGGACTCGGATTGGGACTCATTGTTACGGTGGTGGTGTGTCTCATTGTCCTCTACACCGGTCTCACCATCAGTAACTACACCACGACGTATCCCCATCTCTTGGACGTGTGTGATATCGGACAACATCTCTTTGGGGGCCAGCGCTGGGTATGGTACGCTACAGCCGTCTGTTTCTTGTTGAACAATACGTTGATTCAAGGACTACATGTTTTGGCTGGAGCCAAGTACTTCAACACCGTAAGTGATAATACTACTGTCTGTTCCGTGGTGTTTGGAGTCGTAACCACCATTCTCTGCTTGCTCCTTTCGCTTCCAAGGACATTTGCATCCATGGCATCGGTAGCATACTTTTCAGCCATCACGATGTTTGTGGCTGTGGTTCTTTCCATGGTATTTGCCGGGGTTGAAGCTCATCCAAACGCATACCTGCTGCTCAAACCTGTCCACTACACCGTATGGCCTGGTCCAGACACCAGCTACGTCCTGATCATGTCTGCGGTGCTCAATATCGTGTACACGTTTGTGGGCCAGATCACGTATCCGTCGTTTATTAGCCAAATGAAACAACCAGCCGAGTTCAAGAAAGCTTTGTATCTTGTCACGGTGTGTGAGCTCGTTACATTTGCTCTTGCTGGCTCCGTGGTCTATGTCTATGTTGGTAACGCATACATCACAGCACCAGCGTTCGGGTCACTCGATGGTAATTATAAAAAGATTGCGTTTCTGTTTGCGTTGCCCACGATCGTGTTCTTGGGCTCGCTCTACGGTAACGTTTCGTGTCAGTTCTTGTTTCTTCGGATCTTCAAAGCCAACTCAAAGCACCGCAACCAACACACGTTCAAGGGCTGGCTGGTCTGGATCTTACTTAATCTTGTATCGTGGATCGTGGCATTTATTATTGGCGAAGTGATTCCATTCTTTTCCGATTTGTTATCGTTGATGTCGTCGCTTTTTGACTGTTGGTTCGGGTTCATTTTCTGGGGTGTTGCATTCTTTAAGCTTGTAAAACTTGACTATAACCTCCACCAAAGCAACAACAAGAACAAGAACAACATTCGATTGTTTTTTGAAATCTTTACTCAATCAAATTGGTTGATGAAAGTAGAACTTGTGGCCAATGGCGTGCTTATTGTGCTTGGAGTCTATATCTTGGGTCCAGGATTATATGCTACGATCCAGAGCATTATATGGAGTTACCAAGCCAGTGCGTACGGCCGGCCGTTTACGTGTATTAGCAATGCAGCGTAGAATAAATACCATTAATCTCTTGAGTCCCAGATAATCGTCACGGGTCCATCATTGACCAAAGCAACGTCCATCATGGCTCCAAACTGTCCGTCCTTGACCTTATTTTCACCAATCACTGCTCTCAACTGTTTCAATAACTCTTCGTATAATACCACGGCTTCATGGCCCTTCGCAGCCTTATGAAAATCGGGTTTCGATCCCTTTTTAACCGTGGCATACAACGTAAATTGACTCACGGAAAGAATCTCGCCGCCAATCTCACTCACAGACTTGGCCCATGGTTTTTCGTCAGCTTCATCGTCAAAAAGACGCACGCTTGTGAGCTTCCGACTCAATTTCCCCACATCGTCCATCGTATCGCTCTGCGTGATTCCCACAAGAACCATAAGTCCAGTAGAAATCCTGCGGTTAGAACAAAGTTGTTACTTGTTATTGATTCATTACTTACGAAGAGATCACTTCTTTATCAACAGTTACTGATGCTTGTTTAACTTTCTGGATCACAGCTCTCATGTCGACAACAATTTCTGTTAAAACTAATCGTCGTTCGCACTAATCGTCGTTCAAGATAAATGAGCAAAAATACTTGAGCCCTGCAAAAACCTCATGGCCCACGGCTTCAATGTACTTTGACGGCAAGAGAAAGCCGTGGCTGCCACTATCACGTAACTTGAGCTGAAACGCCCAGAACGCTTTGTTATGGTACATAAAATCGAGCGCCAGTCCACTGCCCAAATCAGGAAGCAAATCCGCATCCTTATCGATACAAGCAGGAAGCACCGTGTAGTACTGCCCTGAATCCATACGGATCGCTTTCGAGATCCCGTACGCCAACTCAATCAAGTTCTCTTCGTCTCGTGGCTGCTGGTCACACAGGTACGCGTACGGAAATAACACTTCTTGCGAGTACGAATGAAGATCGATATATCCATGGATCTGATGATCATGGTTGGTCCGGTTCAAGTAATTGCTCCATATCTTCGACTCCAACGCCTCGTACGGCGCCTCGCCACTATAATCTTCACCACAGGGCCATTCCAGCGACTTGGTCCAGTGATAATCAAACGAATGATCAATATCGATCCCAAAACACTTGTCATTCACCGTCTGTTGTCGGTTCTTACGCCACAACCGATCAGTCGTCCAGGTATACTCGTAGCCATCGGGATTCGCCACAGGAAGAAACACAAAGTCAAACTGCTTGAGTATCGTCGACGACGGATCGTTGACATAGAAATCAACCAAACTGTAGATACCATAAAGCGCACTCGACACCGAAATCCATTCACGAGCATGAATCCCTCCAGAAATCGCAATCCGTTTACGATCACTATGCGAAATATCATCGTCAGGTACGGCAAAATGTACCACGTTATAGTCACGATGCTCATACGTCTCTCCAATCTTTTCCACCAGAATGAGCTCGGGATACGTCTGCTGAAGCATCTCTAACCACGCATTAATCGTTTCAAGCGGACGATACTCCTTGAAAAAGACTTCAGTCATCGCCTCCATCAGCATCTCATCTTTTCCTTCTTGTGGGTACGTTTCATGGATCCGCTGCGCTACATCTCCAATAATCATGTCGTACTCGAGATTAGGAAACTCTTGGGTTAACCGGTCCAAATCTGCTCGTTTGATCTGAAAATCAACAGTTCTCCGCTTATTGTCTCGTCCCCACGTCTTGGTATACTCGTGGCTAAGCAACGCTTTCTTAAGCGTGCTATTATCCCCGTACCCCACTCGTACTACCACATCATCTCGATACTCCGATAAACCTCCCTGCCATTGGTGTTTGGGAAGAGTTGAGTAGTGAGCCTTATTTTCAGATGAAAACGGCATCTGGAACGGCATCTGGAGCGCAACAGCTCCTGCTGTATACAACCACCAAACTTTCATCGTTGATAACTTATCAAGGTTTTGGGAGGGATCTAATTTTTCGGGGTAATTTATAGATTAAGAAAAAGAATGATATCATGTGACTTATAACGTGATATACTACATGTGACTTGTAACGTGATATGACTCAACCTGAAAAAAATCATCAGAATTCAACCACCTCACATATACAATTAGATAACGATGTTCTGTTTGAGTATAAAGGCAGCATTGTGCCAGACATACAAGGTTCAGCCAATAAAAGTACAGAGAATTGTTTCGGCTTATTATTCGACGAAAACAGTGCCTCTTACTGCAGAAACATACAAGAATGTGACTCGGAATCCCAACTACAAGAAGCTTGAAGAAAGCGATCTTGTGTTCTTCAAGAACGTGTTGCAAGACGGACAAGTGTTGGATACCGAAGATGACTTGGTATTCTACAACGAGGACTGGATGAGAAAGTACCGTGGCCAGTCGAAATTGGTGTTGAGACCCAAGACGACCGAGCAGGTATCGCAGATTGTGCGTTACTGTAACGAGCAGAAGTTGGCGGTGATTCCTCAGGGAGGAAATACTGGCCTTGTGGGTGGATCAGTGCCTGTGTTTGACGAGATTGTGCTTTCGCTCAGCAGCATGAACCAGATCCGGTCCTTTGATACTACCAGTGGGATCTTGAAGGTTGATGCCGGCGTTGTTTTGGAAACTGCAGACCAGTACTTGGCTGAAAACGGGTATATCTTTCCATTGGATCTTGGAGCTAAAGGTTCGTGTCATGTTGGTGGTGTGGTGGCTACCAATGCTGGTGGGTTAAGGTTATTGCGTTATGGATCTCTCCATGGCTCTGTATTGGGCTTGGAAGTTGTGCTTCCTGACGGCACGATCTACAACTCCATGAATTCCTTGAGAAAGGACAACACTGGCTATGACTTGAAGCAGCTCTTTATTGGTTCTGAAGGTACCATTGGGGTTGTGACTGGTGTTTCTATCTTATGTCCTTCAAGACCTCAATCGTTCAACGTGGCGTTATTGGGTGTCAGCTCGTACGAAGCTGTTCTTGAGGTGTTTGCTGGTGCCCGTAAAGAACTCAGTGAGATTCTTTCTGCGTTTGAGTTTATGGACGGCAAGTCCCAGACTTTGACTGGAAGATACCTCCAAGCAACGCATCCCATCGACGGTGAGTATCCGTTTTATGTATTGATTGAAACGTCTGGTTCCAACAAGGAACACGATGATGAAAAGTTGGAGACTTTCTTGGGTAATGCCATGGAAGAAGGTTTGGTTGAAGATGGAATTATTGCTCAAGATGAAGCTCAAGTGAAGAGTTTGTGGAGCTGGAGAGAATCGATTCCAGAAGCTTCTGCATTCAATGGCGGAGTCTACAAGTACGATGTTTCCATTCCTTTATCTGATCTCTATGGTCTTGTTGATGCAGCTAACGAAAAGTTGGCTGAAGCTGGGGTCGTTGATTTGGACGATACTTCCAAGCCTGTTGTCAGTGCCATTGGCTATGGCCATATTGGTGATGGAAACCTTCATCTCAACGTGTGTGTCCGTGAATACAATAAGCAGATTGAAGGGATCTTGGAACCGTTTGTCTACGAATGGATCCAGAGCAAAAACGGATCTATTTCAGCAGAACACGGACTTGGGTTCCAAAAGAAAAATTACATTGGCTACACCAAGAGCGATATTGAAATCAAACTCATCAAGGATATCAAGAACCATTACGACCCCAACGCCATCATGAACCCATACAAATATATCTAAAAAGAAAAATGTAAAAAATTTCATTTTATTGTCAAAAATAAATAATTTTCACAACTTGGTGTCTCCAGTACGTAACAAGGATCCTTCGGAGTATAAGCGTTCAAAAGTGTTTTCAAAGAACTTGGCTGCAATTGGTCTCTTGATCTTAAGAGTGGGTGTAATCACGTTGTCTTCGATCGATAAAGGCTCAAATGAAACATCGAGGTTGTGGATCTTTTCAAACCCATGTAACGATCCATCAACAGACTTGTTCATTTCCTGCAACAACATCTTTTTATGCTTTGCATCTCTAAAGAACTCAACTATGTGATGCTCTGAATCAAGATTGACCCCAAATTTCGTTTGAAGGAAGTGATGGACCGTAGAAGGATCCAAGCCCACAACTGCAACCAAGTGTGTCTTGAGCGAGTCTCCATGAACATACATTTGGGCCAATAACGGGAAATTGGCCAAGTACGTATTCTCAATTCTTTCAGGAGTAATGTACTCACCCTGAGCCAACTTGAAGAAGTTCTTGACTCTGTCAATGATAAAAAGTCTACCCGTGCTGCTCTCAATGCGAGCAATATCACCAGTATAGAACCAGCCTTCATCATCAAAGGCTTTTTCGGTTTCTTCTTCATTCTTGTAGTATTCCAGGAAGATTTGAGGTCCACGAAGCAACAACTCACCTCTTGGTCCACCTTCATCATTGGCAAAGTACTTCATGTCTGGAACCTCACGAAGTCTCATCTCAGTGGTGAGACTGATGGCACCACATGAGCCAGGATTGGCTTCGTACCTCAACGAAGCACAAATACCCGCAAATGACTCTGTCAAACCATAACCTTGGGTCATACCAAGGTTCAACGAAGCCTTCAAGAACTTGATGGTCTCGTTCGAAATGGGGGCCGAGCCTGTTCCAAACACAACACAACGATCAAGACCAATCTTCTTACGCAAGAGACCCAAAACGCGATCATAAACCAAATGGCGACCTTCGTCATTATCTTCTCTTGATTGTAATTCAATCTTTTTATTGATGATGGTGGTGAAGACCGATTTGACCATTGGTTTCTCGTCGTTGTTGATGGTCTGGGCCTTAATAGCAGCCTCAAACTTGGTGTAGACCCGAGGAACAAGGGCCAAGAGCAGCGGTCTCAATAACTTGATATCATCAAGCAACGTCAATGGCAGTGGACCCTGTGGGAACCCAACAGCGACCCCACAAAATAAGGCATACGACAAGTTCATTCTCTCAAAGATATGGGCTAATGGAAGGAAACAGTACGACGTGGCATTGTCCAACTTCTTTACTTGAGAAAGACAGAACGTACACGCAGCAACAGCATTCTTGTGAGTCAATACAACTCCCTTGGGGTTAGAACCAGTTGTTCCTGAAGTAAAAGAAATAGTGTAAGTGGTGTCTGCAACCGGAGGAATCGGTTGCAAACGGTTGATCTCGCCCAACTTCTCGACCTGGGAGAAATCATAAACGGCAATTCGGGCTTCTTTGGCCTTGGAAACCAAGATATCGTCCTGACGAGTCAAGGGATCCATTGAGACCAATACAATAAGCGACCTAAGTTCATCGGCATGGTTTTTCTTCAATTCAATCAATGTGGCCAACTTATCCTTTGAAGCAACAACCACAGGACTTTGGGTCAAGCCCAAGATATAACAGGTGGTATCGGGCCCCAATGTGTCGTACAACGCTGTGTTTGTGATGGAATAAGCCGTACATGCCAAATCGGTGATTGCCCATTCGGTCCGGTTGGAAGAGAAGATCGACAACACGAAAGGTGAGTCTCTGTTATCGGGGTGGTAATCCAAGTCCTGGTCAACATCTAGACGGAATTGGTTATTGGTCAAGATCCAAAAGAGTCCCGAGCCAAAGTTTATTCTTCTTTCATGTGTTGTAGCGTATGTTTCAAAGACATATTCTCCGAATGTCCCATTAGTTTGTAAGCGACGTGAGCCAAGCGATTCTGAATCAGGATTCACGGCAACTGAGTGTTCGAATAAATCATAAAGGGTACACAATTGTGGGTGTGGTTGGTGCATAAGCTTTGTTGGCGAATATCCATTACGGTAGACGGCCGAAAAGCCTTGTTTCTGGGTGCCTGCAAGTGGAACTGATACACCAAGTTCTGGAGGTTGCAGGGGAAAGGAAGCGGAGATAAGCAGCTGGATATTGATAGGATCTTCGGTGATCAAAGACATGGTAAATATGGGGGGTTTTCTGGGGTAGTTGCAACCAAAAACCTCAGCTCCGATCTCAGTTTTATATCAAAAAGGCCCTGATCCAAAGACCTCGGTCGATGGCAGCATTTCTGCAGTTTACCAAAAAGCGGAGAGCCAGACGTGGGGTAAAAAGAGCCAGGTGGGTCTCCCCGCCTCCACATTCTGGCACAAAATAAATGCTTATGAAGTAATCAGTAGAAGAAGAAGAAAGAAAAAAAATGCACACCCACAAAAACACACATCATATAAATACAAAACTTCTGAGTTTGTCAATGGTACCTACTTTTGCTCGATGGGTTCACAGTAACGCTTTTCTCGAACCCCAAGATCGAAATGATCACCCACAGATTTTTCTTGACTTAAAAAAGTCAGGTCGCATTGTTTCCTGTGAATATTCCTTTTTCAGCGACCGTTTTCCGCAACCAGTACGGCATATCGGCAAGTAGAGAATTTCTGGCCACAAAAGTTAGACGTAATCACCGTATTTAGGGCTTTGTTGGGTCCGGCTATTTGTATCTTCGGGCAACTTTATTGCCGATGTGAGCCATTGCTGAAAGAAACACTTGTCTCACGTAAATTAGTCAGCAGAAGTGTTACAATAACTTTTTGTTGTTTTTGGCTACATTGTTTCCTTCTCCACCTTTACTTTTGTGCCAAAGGCGCCAGCAGATACGAAAACCATGGACAAATACCTGTAAAATGAACAACAAGGTTTACACTGTTGTTATTTCATCGATCCTTCTATTACAATAAAAAGCGCCGTGGCGCAGTGGAAGCGCGCAGGGCTCATAACCCTGATGTCCCCGGATCGAAACCGGGCGGCGCTAATTTGCTTTTTTTATGTTTGTTTCCAATTTTCGTTTTTTTTATTTTTACTTTTTTATATACAGGAACTACGCGACCAACCGCACCTCTTAAGACACGTCAAACAAAACTTGATTCGATTTCGTAACACCTTGTTCAATCAAAATGGTATGTGACTACTACGACATTTTATACACATCTGACTAACAAATAGGCCTTACAAACACCTCAGCAAAAAGCTGCCAACGTCAAGTTCGCTAAGAAGAACGTTAACAAACAAGGAAAGGCAAAGAGCAACCAGGACCTGGTTCAACTTCCCTTAAGCAAGAGCTGGATATTGATTTTGGTATTCTTGGTTTGTGGTGGTGCCATATTGGAGTTGCTTAGAATGTTGTTCTAATCTTCTAATCGTCCCACCTCCTTCCCCCAATCATGTATCACATTTACGTACACTGCGTCCATGAATTAGCTAGCTCACTTCTGTTTTGCACTTTGTACTATTAGCAATCATCATCCTAAACAATATTATAGCAAATAAACGAACAAAAAAAAAAAGAGAGAGAGTATGAATAAACCTTTCAGTCACTAGCGTCACTGGGCTCAGTGCTGTGACTCCGGGACCCGTCCTGGTCAAGGAATAAATCATCAGTCGAACTCTGTTTCAGAACCATACTTTTACGTTCAAACTGGGCTACTTTCCCGGGAATCTCGTTTCCAAACTCCTTGATAAAGTTACACAACTCTGGACCATCCTGGTTGGCAAACGAATACAGTTCAAACTGGATGTTTTTGCAGTTGATAAAATTTACCATCGGTGAACTCGTTTCAATTTCGACCTGCGATAATGGATTGCGTATTTTTGTATCAATATTATTTGTCTTGTCCGGGTTCCACCTGCTAAGCGAAGCGTGATAGTTCTGTGATACGTCTTGTTTGATATCTCTCGGTAATACTTGACCAAAAATAACTGGTTGCATTGGGAGCTCGTATTTGTAAAAGTGCAGTCCATTTTCTGTAGAGATCACTTTAAGTTGGTTCTTGCTGTCAACCACAGCTAATTCTCTTGGTGAATTATCGCCAGCGATATCACCCCGAAGAGTCACAAACCTTTTCGCTTGAAATGATGAAAGTACCCACGAATCCAACATGGTAACCTCGTTACTCGATTTGGATTTTCCCATCGCGGTTCCATAGTATCCCATGTTAAACCAATGGACTGAACCAACCGATTTACTGATACACCCAACCCCGGTGGTGGCTGGCTTTCGTGTAGAATGTTGGAACCAGCAGATATCCTCGATAACAGCCGAGGTCTTGCCCCGACTAAACTTATTGATCAAGGATACCTCGGTGGGGAGACGACACAAATCCCACAAGTAGAAAGAGTTCCCACCATAACTTGAATGGACTAGTTGCAGATCAAAGGGAGAAAACGATATCCCTGAAACTCCCCCTGGTGGTCTGAACACACCCAATTCCCTATCGGATTGAAGATCAACAATCCTGATCAATTGGTTGTCATTGGGCTTCATATTCTTGGTGGTATTCTGAAATGTATTTGAGGTGGTGGAAATAGTTGATTGTAATAGTTTCCCAAAACTTTGTGTCAATGACGATTCCTCCTCTTCGACTTCGGGCTTGAGTGTTTTGTCCTGGTTCCAATAGCTGGCGACTTTTGAAGAACTGATTTCTGAAAGCTTAAACATTCCGTCTAACGTGACGCTTGATAATGATAAGAAGATTCTATTTAGGAGTGGACCAGGAGCAGGGAGACGTACAGGAGTAAAGGCTTCTCCGCGGTGGGTATTGGCTCGGGAGGTAAGGATAAGTGGATCGGAATGTAATGGAACAGGTTGACATGCCTTATTGATAGTGCGCATGTGCTTGTGTTCCATTTTGGTTGGCGAATAGGCAAGCCAGTTCTCTGTGATATCAAAGATGGGAATTCCGTTTGATGTGGTTGAGGTTTTGAAGACCGGGGTATCGTCACGTAAATTGGAAAGACATGATAAGTTTGTAACTTCTTCAAATGAAACACATTGATTTGTTTCATCAATTAGATACTTGTACAAGGAAAGAGTGCTGTTGTTTGTGGCAATCGCAATGAATGATTTGGTTGATTTGATAAAGTACTTGAGTGGTTGTGGTTGTGGCAGGATGTGGGCCAAAGGATGGAAAACACGGCAAGTGGCAATAAGCCCTGGTTCTAGACTGTAGATCGCTATGTGCAGCGTTATTATAATGGCAATGTAGTATATGCCTTGTTGTGACCAGAGGAAATGGATATTAGACAAGCAGGCTTCGGTATCATTCAAGTTGATCTGGGCAATAAAATGGAGTGATCCATCATCAATTGGATCGTTTGTTCTATCCCATAACTCCACGATGTTATGGTCAGGGTATCCGATCAAGAGTTCGCCGGCGGGACCTGATTCTACAATTGTGGGGCAGGGGGCAAGTTCGGAATGGAGGGAGTTATCGGGAGCTGCTGATTTGATCTTTCTTATGGCAGCAGAGGCTGTTCCGACTCGGTGGCCCTTTTTAGGATTGGTGTAGCTGGTAAGTTAGTAACAAACAGAACTCTGATTATAATAACCCACATGGTTCTTAAAAACGTACATTCGAGGAAGCTTTAGTTTGTCCTTAGCGAGTTCAGACATCGCCTTGTTTATGTAAGTAAGTGAAGGACTGGAAGGTGATGGACTCGTTTTCTGTTATGTGATGGAGATTATGGTGGAGATTGTTGGGTATTAACTGAGGATGGTAACCATAAAAGAAAGTGTTGTGTTCATGACTCTTATCGGGGCGGCCTCCAGACACCGCGTGTGGGTCTGGGTCCGCGATAAGCGCTTCTGGGCTCGAGGAGCATGACCAAACTTACCGCGACCCCAACATTTCTGCGTGCTGTAATTTACGTCGAGTGTTCACAATTCAGTTTTGGCATATTTACAAGTATAAATAGGACTGGCAGAGAAGTATGCTTTGTTTTGTTGATCATGGTGATCTATGTTTTGTTGATCATGATGTCATATCTATGTATTGTTGATCATGTGTGTCTTTAGTTGAAATCTCTCGACTGTAAGTTTCTAGTCATCGCAGGCAATGCAACTCTAATACCATCCAACTCCTTGGTCATTTTGACCTGGCATCCCAATCTTGATGTCTCGGTCAAACCAAAGGCCAAGTCTAACATATCGTTTTCATCGTCATCGGGTTCAGGGATCTCGTCGTAGAACTCGGGATCAACAATCACATGGCATGTAGAACACGCACAACTTCCACCACATGCCCCTTCCATGTCCAAATTATGGGCCTGGGCAATATCCAAGATATTGTCTCCTTCAGCCACCTCAAAACTGTACTGCTGGCCATCCTTGGTGATAAACGTAATATGGAGCTCTTCACCAGGGTTAGGTTTATGGAGATGGCCGTGGCTTCGGATCGGAGTGGCAGATAACATTCTTATGCCAACGAAACTCGGTTTCCATTGAACTCTGGCCACTATTCTGGCCCTCACGGCCGCCCTGACTACGTTTGAGAACATGAGGTTGTTGGGTCCAACCCAGTTTTGATTTTTTCGATGCCCTATAAAAACTAGCAGGATTACTAACCGCGACATTTTTCTTATATTACCAGAACTTACTTGCCAACACCAAAAAGATCAACAATATCAACACCGCAATGATCCCGTAACTTATAAACTTGTTGGCGGTGATTCGACGGCTCATGCTCCGCAATGTCTGTAAACTTTTGTCAACATAATTATCGGCTGTCGATAACGTATTTCTCGCACCCGCAATCTGGTCGCGCTGCGATCGCAAGTCGTTCAAGATATTTCCACCAATCGTCTCGGTCTCAAGCGCAATTCGCTGACTATCACGAAGTCGCTGTGACGACCGTTCAAGTGACAGGTTGTTGGCAAGAAGCGTCTTGCGCTGTGCTCCATCCTCTCCATCTCGGTACTGCCCTGTTCCTCGTGTCCCAAAAAGTTCGTACCGGTCCTGGTCATCCAAAAGCGACTTCAACTCACTCTTAACTTCGTCCACTTGACTGCGATACTGCCGAATCAACGTATTGTACGATGACCGCTCGTTACTGGGAAGATTCTGCACCTCTATCCCCATCTGATCTAACGCCTCAAGCGCTTCGTCACTCGAAGTTTCCACCGCCTGGAGATGCTGGTGGCGCACATCTTCTCTGTTAGTAACCCGTCCGTTCTATTTGTCTCTCTAACAAATTGTCACTTACCTCCTTCGGCATTATACACTTGTGTAAGCCTGGACTTGGCATCCTGTAACGCCAATTGAAGATCAGACTCGTACGTCGCAAATAAATCAGCCATTTCTCTCTGATGTGTCGTCAACATTAACCCCCGATAATTGATTAATTTATAAGTCACGTTATCTAATCACGTTATTGTAATCACGTTACTTAGATTCCATTATTGATCACGTTATCTGATTACGTTACTAGGGTGCAAAAAAATCACATCTACTCCTAATCTCTAATATAAAAGCTAATGGGTCTCAATCTCGTCTCCACTGACATCCTCGTCATCCTTATACTTACTGAATGCACTCTTGATCTGATCAATCAAATCTCCATCCACAGCATGATTCGAATCAAAACTTCCTCTAGACATGGCCCGAGTCAACTCTTCCATATCTGCAGCATTGGCATTAACATGCTCGCCTCCAACTCTTCTTGCTGCATTCAACTTGTCTTGACTCTCCAACTCCTCATCATCCAAATCAAGGGAATGTACCGTCAAATTAAGCAACGACTTTCCACTCTTTCTTCTCATCAATCTTCCAGGGAAAGGCCCACTCTTGGGCAAGAACTGAATGATCTCGTCATCTGTAGCATCGTCACGCTTGAATGAGTGCGTCCGGTGTAGCGTACGTGGAGTTTTGGGCTGTCTGCAGTTAATACCATTGTCATGGATCCATTTAGCAACAACAGCAGTCCATCCACACTGGTGCGACGCACCCAATCCACGGCCAGTATCGGCATCAAAGTACTCGTAGAACGGAACGTAGTCCTTAAAGAACTTATCCTTATTGGTCAAATCATTCTCTCCGTTGCAGGCTCTCTTGCCATCTTCGTCAGGAATAAATAAATGCATTAAACGGTGCTGGATTTCTTGGGCACATTGCGCCAAGTTCAAGTATTCACCACTTCCCTTAGGACACTCAACCTTAAGTTCGGGTCCATAGTACAAATAGAATCTCTGCAACGCTTCAACCAATAAAAAGTTCACGGGGAACCAAATTGGTCCACGCCAGTTCGAGTTTCCTCCAAACATACCGGAATCACTTTCGCCTGGCAAGTACTCAACCACGTACTTTTGACCGTTGACATCCATTTCAAATGGATGGTCCTTGTGGTACTTGGAAAGCGATCTAATACCATATGGCGATAAGAACTCGTCCTCATTCAACATCTTGTCCAAGATCGCAATGAGTCTATCCTTGTTGACTAATGCAAGCAACAATCTCTCGCCAACACCACGAGTTTCCATGGATGCAATGTTTCTCACCGCCACCCACTTACGTTTCTCAATAAACCAGTCCAATCTTTTTTTGAAATCAGGGAATTTATCAAGGATTTCTGGCTCCAAGGTTAAAGATGCATACAATGGAATCAATCCAACCAACGACCTCACAGGAAGTGGCTGTTTATGGTTACCGTACGAAATGGCATCGTAGTAGAATTGATCCTTTTCGTCCCATAAAGAAGCTTCTGTCGTGTCGGTGTCTCCTTTACCAGCACCTTGGTAACTCATGGCATCGGAAATGAGAATAAAGTGTTCAAAGAACTTGGAAGCAATATCTTGATACACTGGTCTTGTTTTGGCCAATTCAAGAGCAATGTTCAACATCTGAAGAGAAAAGAATGCCATCCAACCTGTCGAGTCGGCCTGTTCTAAATGACCTCCAGTTGGCAAGGATTCCGAACGGTTGAACACACCAATGTTGTCCAACCCCAAAAACCCACCTTCAAACACATTGTTGCCGTTTTCGTCCTTTCTGTTGACCCACCACGAAAAGTTCAACATCAACTTGTGGAACACTCGTTCAAGGAACTCGATATCTTCTCTGCCATACATTTTTCTTTCAATCTTGAAGATTCTGTAGGCAGCCCAAGCATGAACAGGAGGGTTGACATCACTAAAGTTCCATTCATAAGCAGGAATCTGACCGTTGGGGTGGAGATACCATTCTCTCAATAAGAGATCGATCTGGGTCTTGGCAAACTCAGGATCAATCATGGCAAATGGAATACAGTGGAACGCAGTATCCCAAGCAGCAAAAAATGGGTACTCCCACTTGTCTGGCAAGGAAAGAATATCATTGATGTAAAGATGTTTCCAGTCTTTGTTTCTTCCGTTGGCTCTATCGACTGCAGGTTTGGGGGTATTGGGGTCACCACCAGCCCAGTAATGATGGACAAAGTGGTAAAACTGTTTTGTCCATAAAAGACCAGCAAACGCTTGTCTTTGAACTTGACGCAAATCGTCACTGATTGGAAGTGGCGATATTTTCCAGTAGAAAGCGTCGGCTTCATCTTGACGACGAGCAAAAACCTGGTCATGTTCGTACTCATCAATTTCGTTTGCGTCCTTGGATAATTTGTACCGGATAGTGACATAATCACCGGGCTGGACCCCTCCATTTTCGTCAAACGCAAACCACGAACAAGTCTTGGTTCCTTCATGTTCAGGATTGATACTGGCTTTATCCTGTTCAATGACATAGTCGTGGAAAGCATCCTTGACATACTTGTGCTTGTTGGGCTGATCGTACAAGCGTTTGGTGTTGGTTTCGTTTTCAGTAAACAACAACTTTGGTTCGACATCGGGCGAGTCGTCCGTGGCACCCGGAGCAGGAGCAAAAACAAAGTATCTGGTACCGATTTTCTCGTGCTCAACCTTGACGGTGTAGTTGTCGACCTGAGAAAGATGAGGTTTGGTTGATTCGCCTTCTTCTTCTGTGCCCCAAGTCCAAGTGTTACGCAACACCAAGTGGGGAAGAATGTGTAACGGAGCCACCTTGTCACTACGGTTGTAGGCGGTGATGCGGAACAACAATTCTTCTGGATCCACGTCGCCCTTGGCCATTTCAAACACCACGTCAAAGTATTCGTTGTCCTTGAACAAATCGGTGTCGGTGATTTCAAACTCTTGTTCCAACCGGGTTCTCTTGGCATTCTCAGCAATCAATTGTTCGTAGGGGAACTTGTTCTGAGGATACTTGTACAAATACTTCATGTATGAGTGTGAAGGCGTGTTGTCCAAGTAGTAGTACAACTCCTTGACGTCTTCCCCATGGTTACCCTGCGAATTGGTGACTCCAAACGCCTTTTCCTTAAGAATATCATCCTGGCCGTTCCACAAGCCCAAAGAGATACACACGAGCTGCAGCTTGTCACTAACACCAGCAAGACCATCTTCACCCCATCTATAGGTTCTGCTGCGTGAATGTTCAAACGGAAAATCGGACCAGGCGTCACCGTCGTATGAATAGTCTTCTCTGACCGTAGCCCATTGACGTTCACCAAGATACGGACCCCAGTTCCGGTACGCTTTGTTCTGGAGACGAGCTTCTTCTGCAATGTGCATTGGTTGGGTGTGAGGAAAAGTGATGAGAATTATTTTAATCAGGTGCAGGGGCTGCCGCGAAATCCACCCACATCAGGCTTTGAACGCAAAGATTGCGATTCTGGGCCAGGAAATTAGTGGAAAAAAGGAGTGCTATCTGCCTCAAAAATTGGAGGAGGCTTTCCTTCTTTAATGTTACTCAGGGTCCTAAAATATATCACTACATTATACTCTTTATCTCTGTATATGTTTAGGCCTGCTGGGTTTTGCTCTGAGATTTGTTTCTTCGTTATCTAATTTTTGTGATTCCAAATCGTGACAAGCCATCCTGTTTTTGTTACTACAGAAATGTTCGCTACATAAGAGTGGGGAAGCGATTCTCATTCGATGCAAAAAAAGAAATAAATGCGCCCCAATCCTTCGGTTATAAGCACCGGCCCGAGATGATAAAAAAAAGAGATGCATATTTCACGTGATATTATTATTTGTTGTTCTTTTCGATTTTGGGAGTTAAAAAAATTTTTTCTGTAAATTTGTTAATTTTTCGAATACTTAAGTAAATAAATGTATATTATTAAAAAAAGCTCAAACCCTGGATATCATCAACACAAATAACCTCACAGGATTGTACAAGATGGAGATATTACTTTCTATGACAAACGTATCGTTAATAACCAGCTTCCTTTAAGATAGCTTCTCTTTGGGCTGCTGCTTTCTTCGCCATAATCTTACCTGTAATCACAAAGACAATAGGTAACAAAACTAAACCTGCAACATCCCATCCAACAATGATCCCAATGTTTCGGCCCATTTCCCCCTTGTAGGTATCAAAAAGCACAACCTTGGACAACTCGTACGAGTTATGGATCGGAAGCCCGTACCCGTATCTAAAAAACTTTGGACAAAGAGCCAATGGTGCAAATGTTGCTGAAATATTAATAATCACCCAGAACAATAACCAAGCCCCAAGTAAGGGTGGATACGTGGCAAAAAAGATCATACCCATGATTTCGTTGGGGAAACCAACCGCCATCATGGTTAAGAATGTAAACATCCAGTAAACCACAAACCCGGCACGGCCAAAGGCTTTAGTAAAATCAACTTGTAATGCGAGAGACACCAACGAATAGGCCAAACTCATAAAGAAGTACGAAACTACTGAGAGAATCACACGGTACCCCACGAAATGCAATGGTTTCAACTTAAACTTGGCGACTGTGGCATGAATCGGAGTGAAGAAGTTGAATTGGATAAAGGTAATAATGATGATATAAATCAACCCAACCTGGGATGGAGCTGAAAGCACAGGGTTATTCACAGGCTTTGTATCCACATACGTGAAGGCCATTGGAGAAGTCATGATTCGTATGCTATTGACGTTACCAAACACGGCTGATTTGTTGGTTACCAAATTGACTAAACTGGCGGTAGCATTGATGGAGTTTGGAAGCCATAATCTTTCCACTTTTTGAATAGAGGGAGTGATATAAGCATTCATATTCAAATAATCACGGCCCGTTTCGTAGATCGTGAGAATCGAATTATTGGCCACGTTGTAGTTTGCATCTCCATTTACAATTGCCTGATAGTAGTTGTAACTAGCATTAGCCTTGACATAGATCGATGACCAGTATTTCTGGTGATGGATCTGTCTTTCTACTTCCTGATAAATTGTATTATTGTGCTTGGCTGCTAAGGCCCCAAATTCAGTAGTGCTGAAGAAATGGAAATCACCGTTTGCCTTGGCTCCATCACTTAATAACGTTTCTTTGAGACTGCTACTAATAATTGGTGGAACATTGTCAACGGTAAGTTCATCTTCAAGCACCACCAACATTTTCAAATTTTTCAATCTGTCATTTCTTTGGTATGCTGCACCCCAATACACCGATAAAACCCCCAAAACGAAGCAGGCGAGAATGAGATATGCCAAGAGGATGCTTTTAGCCACCGAGATTCGTTTGTTCTTCAATTTTGAGTTGAAGAAAGAATATTGTGTTTGGACTCTTTCCAAAATACTGGGGTGACGTGAGAGGGGAGCTGGCGTATCGGTCAAGGCTGTAAACTGTTCGACTTTATTTGACGAATGTGAGGTTACAGACTCAGAGCCATCGCCAGATTCTTCATCTCTTGGACGGTATGGAGGCGTGGTAGCGAGCTCTTCTGTGCTAGTCATTGAACGTTTTCAACAAAATGAACGATTTTTTAAAAGACTTCCCTGGCTATATTTATATTTGTATAAATAAGGGAACCGGATGCGGCATGCAACACAAGCATTGTCGGAAATAAAAAATACGTGCGAGTATGTTCCATAATACTATGCATAGTGACACATTCTTATTCCCGTCGGTCCGTGTGGCACTCGCGCATATACCCGTTGCATACGGATTAATACTAAAAAGGTGTGCCCTGGTAAAAAATAGACGGCTATCAGTACTGGGTTTATTATTATTAAGCCGCAAATATGCAAAGCTTTATATCTCCTGCTAAAAGTAGAATTGGATAATCTAGATTGTCTCAAGGATCTTGATCGTAATAATGGTCCTCCAACGCTAGACGGTAATGGTCTTTCAGGTTAGAAGAACCTCGAAAACTCCAATCACCGTTTTCTATACTATACTGACATATCTGCATATTATTTAACAATAAGGACCCGGACCCGAATAAAAGACCCTTTCCATAACTTGCTATCCAACGTATCAAGCACCTAAGAATAGAATTGTCTAAGCTTTTTACGTAACTGGATACGAAAAAAATAATAGGAGCTATTATTAGCTATTATCCTAGCCAATATCATGCTGACTCCACACCATCCCCACTACTCTGTTCTTCTCCTCATCAATTATCAATGACCACACCAAAAAAAACAAGCTCTGGCCTCGGGTTGCTTACTTAGAGCCACAAAAGGACCAAGAGAGAAAGGAAAAAAAAATGGTGTGCACTGTATGCAGACCACCTCCCGAATTGGATTCGAAAAATAGTTTCACAAGTAGTAACTCATTGGCCAAACACTGGGTTCGAATCTTGAGTTTACTGACCCAATCCATCTCCAAATTATATCCAGGTCTGCTATCTGGACCCAAATACATACATACCTCCCCTCTGATTGGATCTCCGGGAGGTTCCTCGTCCACAATATCCCCTACTAGCTAGTCATGTCTGTTGCTACTGTTCCGACGGTAAGCACCGCATCTGAAATCACAGGATCCACCGCCACCCCGTCAGGATCTACTCCTGCATCGGCCGATCCTAATAAGAAACAACATCGCCTGGAATTGGGCAAATTGATCCGTGATTTCCAAGGAAAATTGGGAAACAATTGGGAAAAGTACCATGAAACTTTGAGTTTGTATTTGGTGGGAAGATTATCGCGTAATGAATTGGTCCAAACAATAAGTCCAATACTAAAGGATGGACTCATGCAATATCATAACAAATTGCTTCTTTTAAACTTTGCCAACTCCATGAGAGATGTACCGTTGGACTACTCCAAGGAATTCGCTTCATTCTGGAACAAGAAAGCCCAAAAGATTTCCAAGGTGAAATCTTCTCAGTATGAAAAGTTTAAACAGAACATCATGGGTTTGCCCATAAAGGAGAGAAGAAGAATCAAATACATTTCAAGAGACAGTGGAAAGAAAAACAAGTTGTCTGCCACCATCACCCTCACTAGACACTCGTTACTCCCCAAAATCCCCATGATTCAAGACAAAGAACAACAACAGCTTCAAGTCAACAATCTTGTTCAATGGCAACAAGATGTGGTCAACGGTATTAACACTCCTATTGCTACACAAAACTATGAATTGCCCGATTACGACAATCTTTCAAGACGTATCTTGATGATAATGAGAGAGAATGGATTAACAGGAGGTTTGAATGCACAGGTGCTTGAAGTTGTCCTTCTTGGGTTGGAGACACATCTCAAAAATATCGTTGAAAGTGCAATTGATGTCGCCAAATACCGTGAAAAGAAGTACACCAACAACGATTTGGTAGCAATCCAAAATAGAAAGGAAACCTCCGAAACCGCAATTACTACCACTATTCCTTCAAAGAAACGAAGTTTCAGCGAAATCGAGGAACACAACTCAAAAGATATTACATTGAACATCGCAGACATATACGATACACTTGAGATGTTCCCTCATCTTATAGAACCTTGTGGTCCAAAGTACAGAATCACCGATGTCTTGTTAGAAAACGACGATACGGCTGCATATCAATTGAGCTACGAATTACCACCAAAGCCAGACGTTTTGGTCCCACCTGCTACAAACAGCCAACACGCTGTCTCCGCACAAAGCAAGGAGAATGGAAGTGATGAAAAAGTCAAGGAAGAACCCAAGGAGGAACAACCCAAGGATGTAAAACCTGTTAGACCAGATGCTCATATCGGTACTACCGAGGATTTAAAGGCGAAGTTGCACGAACTTGTTTCCTCTATGTAAAATCTCCTTCTCCTTCTCCTTCTTCTTTTTTCATTTATTTTACCCCTACCCTGTACTATTACATGCCAAAATTATTTATTTTATGTTGATCTCTTCTAATGTATCGAGTAGATTCTTCCAGTTGTGTTCGTCGCTCATGGTAGCAAGAAAGAGCCGCTTCCCAACCGACGACGCCAGACCGATGAATTTTGTCTCGAGGGATTGTTGATTCATTATTGGATTAACAGTTGAGGTTTGCAATTCGAGGGAAAGTGTGCTTAAATCCACAAACGTTATCAGACTCTCAAACTGCTTATTTTCTCTTTTACCCTCAATTGATATTATATCGATACGAACTTCACCCGATTCTGTAGTTATCTGTTCAAGAATACGAGAGAATTCTGTAGTTGACTCCTGATCAAGAATCATCTGTTGAGCTGGAAGACACTTGACGGAAGAACTTGGATCAATTTCGCTCTTGGAGTTGAGTGAATCAAAGCAACGGTTATTTCTTAAAAAGATACTCTTGTACTTGAAATCAAACGACCAACTCAGTTTATTATATCCATGCATTTTCTGATAGCTCAATAAAACATACTGGGGGAAAACAAGCAGATCCTGTCCGATATTGACAATGCTCACATTATTACCCTTGAGACTACTCAAGACAAGGTACTGAAACTCATCCATTATGTGCAATGTCGTCGTTTTTACAGGAAACGTTTTGTTGAAATGGTACACTTTTCCCTCAATAGTAAGTTCAGGATCAGGCCTAGTACCTTTCACATAAACCCTGCACTTACCCTGGTGGTCCATTATTGAATTTTCAAGTATTTGACGGTGAGTTTCGTGATTATCATGCTTTGTCTTTGCAGTAAGATACTTTTGTCTCACTCCGTTCATTTTGGTTAACTCTTCGTTTTCTAGTTTTCTATACTCGGCAAGTTTAGTATCCATCATATCAATTCTTTCTCTCAAGGATCCCTTGGTGGTTCCGAACTCGCTCATCTGTGTTTCTATGCTGGATATATGCTGTTGTAACTGTGTAACCTGATCATGTTCATGTTTAATTTTCGTTTCTAATTCACCTAGACTGGCAGAAACCAATCTTATCTCTGCTTCCTTAGCTTCAAAAGATGTGGTCAACGTATCAATATGTTCTGTCTTGTCCTGGAGCAAAGTGGTGATTTCTTTCTCCAACGTTTTAGCTTCCTCTTGTAAAACCTTTTGCTTCCGGTCTGTTGCTTCCTGCAACTTCGCTTGTATGTCTTCAATTTCCTGCTTCAATACCCCGAGATTGCGACTGATTTCTTCATCTCGGTACAGTTTTGCATGTTCTATTGCATCTTTCATTTCAAACCGAATGTTGTTGTATTGTTCTGTAAGATCAACCAGGAGTTGTTTAATTTGAATATCAATCAATTCTTCCTTGAGTTTGATCTCGTCTTGGTTTTTAATGGTAGATCTATCGAGTCTCCTGGTAGCCACCACGATTTCGTCTTCTGCCAGGGCAATTTTTTGTCGTAATTTGCGTTGACGTCGACCAATTCGATCAAGCTGACTTCTGAGAACTTCCCATTCTTCATTTAAGGACTTTTGTTCCAATTCAAGTTCATGTTTCTGTGATTTATTGTTGTGGACAGTTTGACTCAAAAACAGCTGGTTTACCGGTGGTTCCAATCTCACTGCCAGTTCCGTGCCTCTCGTCCGTGCTAATCTTTCCTTGAGATGTCTGATATTCTGGAGTTTGCTTCGTGGTGATGTAGTCACAGTACTTGCAGGACCCAACGAGGGAATCCTCAGCTCAAACCCAGATACACTCACCATATCAAACCCAAGCGAATTGCGTCTTTTTTCCGGAGGTGGGTTGTTTACGGTATTCAGGATTTCTCCTAGTACCCGTTTCTTGGATCCATCGCTTCCTCTTATAGGCATGGGAATCCTGGACATTTCAACACACCTTTGCTACAACAATGTTGGAGATGTGTATCAACAATGTTTTTTGAAAATAAACATTGAACCTGCAGATAAAACATGTCTTTATTTTTCCTTTTTTTAAAAAATTTTTATTTTTATTTTTTTCGATCTAATTTTATTTTTTCGGTCCTCTTTTATATTTTAGGTGCTGTTTAATAACTCTATTTGCAGCTATTTACCTTAATCCCATTTGGAGATATCTGTTTCTGTGTCAAGCATGCCTGGCTTGTCGTTGTACTGGATCCAGATAAATATAAGAGAAAAAACCACACCTAAAGTAGCAACTCCGATCCCAAAATAGATTCCAGCACGATAACTGAGCAACGTATCCTGAGTGTTTTTGAACGTCTGGATTTCAACTGTGCTTGAAATTCCTAGGAAAAGAGATACACTATAGTTTATGACAGTGGAAACCAATGATCCTGCCATTCCTTGGTGATAGAGCGGAAGATAATTTGATAGAATGATGGATGCGGCAGGGAAACTCATATCGACAGCCCAACAAATGATAAACATCTGGTTCATGGAGATTCTAAAAAATGACTGATGAACGGGCATCACTGCAAGACAAATGACACCACCAGTAAAACAAAAGGCTGAAAAGCAAATGATGTAGGAAGGTTTGGTTCTGGAAATGACGTAGGAAGCCACCAACGACGCGATGATTCCACTAACAAAGATAGGAATGTACGACAAACCGATTTGGATAGGAGTGTAATGTCTTAAGTTGAGGTTGATGTTGACAAAGTAAAACTGCCAGATCCCAAAGGAACCCCAGCCCAAACCGACGCAGAGCAACACCATTCCGATTTTTCGGTTATAGATTGGCCGGGGCAACAAAGGATACGAAACGACCTTGAGATCCAAGTAAAAGAATGCAACAATCAAAATTACCGAGATTATCAACAATGCAATGATATAGCCACTGGACCAGCCCACAATTGGGCCTTGATTCCAAACAAAATTGAACAAAATAAGACCAGCCATGCCTGTGGTAGAACCAAGAATATTGAGACGTTTCAATGCTTCTCTGCGATTGTAACGGGTTGTTTTCAAGTTGGGCACCACCAAGATCGAGCCCACACCAAAGACAAAGCAGACTATCGATAAAAGCCAGAATTCCCAAGGCCACCATGCATATTGGCCTACGACTGCTGCCATCAATAAGCCCATAGTTGCACCAGTAGGGCCCGAAGCACCCACAAAACCAAACATCAAGTTCTTTCTTTGGCCTGCTCCGTATACGCTTCCCAAAATACCCATGGCACAGGGAAGAATAAGAGCAAAGCCGATTCCTTGGAATGCTCGACAAATGATAAAGAGAATAATCGAGTCTGAATAGACTGAGAGACCCGTGATTAGTGACCATACTGAACACCAGAACCAGCCAATGGTGAACACCAACTTGAGTCCGAATAAGTCACCGAGTCGGCCACTAATAAGAATGAACGTACCGATTGTCAATGAAAACGAACCAATAAACCATACTTTGGTATTATCGTTCGTCCCTTGGCCATCTGAAAAGGTCTTTAAGATAATGTTCATGGTTGAAAGCACCATGGTGATTCCTCCTTGGGTAAGGAACTGGGCCATACAGGCCAAGAACACCAATGCTGATTCATGAATACCGGTTTTGAAGTGGTTGGGACGTTCTTCAAGCACAATCATCAGTAGTCCGATAGTTCAATATGGAAGGAATATATGTGCGTTTTGAATTAATTGAGTTCGGCGTAATGCGATGCCTTGTAACATCTCCATATCGCCGTTATCTGTCAATTAACCAGGACCGCAATATCCTAAAAAAAAAATTACAGCAAGAACAAGAACATGTAATTTACAGATGGTCCTGTTGTATCTATGTCTAAAAAGATGGGTGTGGTGAAATTAAATTATGAATAATTATCGTGGGTTCATTATTGCTGGTTTTAGAGCTCAACTTGTGAAGCTCGGCAAGCTTTCCAAGAACTTATCGGTTTGAAAAATAAAGTTGCTGTTTGTTATCTTTGAATATTCGTCGGAGTCGGCCTTGAATTCAACAGGAGAAAGTCCGTTATGGACAACGGTGTTCAAGTAGTAGTTTGAGTATAATTCCCACAAGATGTTCTGGAGATTATCGATATTTGTGTCGGTGGTGAGGACAAACTTGAGTCCCGTCAAGCTTTCAAGGTAGTGGCATCTGAAACTACCCAAAGTGAACGATTTGAGGGAGTTTGTGATGGGAGAATCTTCGTTATCGATGAGTTTGGCGGAGATCTGTTTGAGTGAGTAGAGGATTCCGAAAAGGAGCTGGGAAGTATCTGATTGGTTATTTTTGTTGATGTAACCACTGTGGGGTTCTAGATGGGAATATTCCCTGCTGTAAATACAACTACAGTGTCTATCGAATATGTAGAAGGAATAGATCATTGGTAAATAATAGCGACAGAAGAACAACAAAAGAGACATAAGAGACATAAGAGACATAGGAGACATAATAGCGACATTGAGGGGGTTGAGGCCGCAGATCCCGACACCGTGCTACAAGGCTGTGGTAAGCGACATGAAACGAATATGGAAAATGTAAAATTAGACGGGTTACTCAAAGACATATTATCTCAGTCAAGAAACTCGCCATTTTTCCTGTTCAGGCTCGCTGGGGGTGCCACCCACTGTAACCATAACTCGTACTTGAAGAGTACAAAAGAGTAAACTTGCTGTCTGAGACATGAGTTGCCGTTTGTAAAACAGGTGACGTATTAAAGTAATGCTGGACGTGCTAAAAAGATCTTTGTAAACATTAGTCGGGGCTTGTGGTATACAGGTGTCCACGTGCGTGTTCTAGGATGTTCTGGAGGCTTTCCCGTCTAGCGCATAAAACGAGGGGAGTGACACACGGACAAACAAGACCGACAAACAAGACCGACAAAGATAGAGAATAATAATAATAGAGGAGATAACGTAAAGGTTAGTAGCAGAGCTGGCGTTGAAGGCATAGGATCCAAGTAGCAATAAGTAGCAGGAAGCAACAGCAAGTCTAGGGCGGTTAGTAACTCGTCCCATGGATATTTGTGGGCCCATCAACGTGAGGTGCATACAATACTTTTGATGCACTGTACATGTTCCGAAAGAACAAAGAACAATTACCCGATTGCGCTTTCCACTGCGAATTTCCGTACTCGCATGTCTGGAATCTCGCGTTGACTCACGATGAGCAAGAAAATTAATAAGAGCGAGTCACAAAAGAAAAAAAACCTGCTCGCAATACGTGCCGGTGGCCGCACCCCGAGTCCGAAGTTCCCCAGTGCGGAAGCATAGCTCCACAACCGAAGGCAATGTGGAAATGTGACAGCAAAAGCAAAAGCAATAAAAGTAACCAAAACAACGTTCCATTTTTGGCCGCCACAGATGACAGTGGTTCAGCCTCACACCAAACCCTCTGTTTTGTTCTAGGACGCTCAGCGCCTGATCTTACACAATTTACACAACTACTGTGGTGGTGGTTGTGGTGGAGCTGAAACAACGCCACAAAACCTAAAAAAAATGGATGCGAGGAATTTTTTTTGTGGGTGTGGTTATGTTGAGTCACACGTGAACAGCCGCCATTACTCATACCACCCCAGTACTTTTTGCACAGGTATATATAGAAGGCAGATCCAGATCATGTTCATGTTTAAAACTTTCATTTAAACACATCACCCAGCAATCATAGTAATCGATCAATACTTGAAACAAGTATGACAGAGATCATGACAGACTACGAAGATATCTTTGACTTCAACATCACCGACGACGACAGAGACGATGTCTCTTATATACTGGATGCGTCGCTCCCTAACACACCTTTGTTATCGTACACCACAAACGTACCGGAATCTTACTACAACTACACCTCGTATACCTCAGAACAACAACAACAACAACCCAAGAGTTCATTCATGTACGAATGCTGCATCTGCAAGAACGACGCTTCGCAATGCAGTCATGCCTCAGAACCACGTTTTGTCTTGGATGACTCGCAGGCCTTAAAGTTCAATAATGACTTGATACAGGAGAACTATAGAAAGTGGCTCTTCTCCACCAACTAATCTTGACTGGATCAAGTACGTTGCTTTTAATTTTTGTGTTTTTGGTTCTTTTGTACGGGGTTTGCTTTTGATGGTTGGATATATTTATAAATATAATTGGTATTTAGTTCTATAAATTTTTAAACTTTTTTTGCATTATTTCAGAAAAAAAATTTTGTTTGTAAGAATCTTGTGTTTGCGCCTTTCCGTTTTGGTTCTGGTTTCCTCTCTCTCCGTACTTCGGGGCAAAATAAATTGTATAAACCAATCGTAGATATAGCCGACAAAAGAATACGGGTTTCTTTACAGTTTGAAGAGATGAGGTAAACGACAACGGATTCCCGGTACGGGAATCCGTCTTCCCGGTACCGGCGACCCATTTTAGAATCCGCCAGCCCGGTACCCAGTCCGGTTCCCAGTCTAGTTCGCGTACGGGTTTTGATCTACTGTTCGTCTAATAAATGTTCATTTCAGGTTTTATATATACCATCCCATAATTGAGAGTAGCACTTAATCCTTGTTTTCCAAATCGATGAACTTACCACCGTTGGCAAATCTTGGGTGTCTTGGGTCGTTAATGAATTCATCAGAGTTTTGAGAAGCAATAGATGCCTTGTAAATTAAGTAGTAGGTGACAGCAGCTATTTGTTAGTATTATTCTAAGGTCCGAGTGTCTGGTTCTGGTTCCTGATTCGTTAACAGATAAATATCCACTGAACGTCATGTACAAATCCTGTCTGAGCTCTTGTTCTCCTGTTCTCTCATTCTCTCATTTCTTGATTCTTTCATTCTCATTCTCGTTCTCATTCTGTCTTCATGAACTCCTGTACTCGGGAACGTATCACGCAGCTTAAACTCCAATTGGTTGGAGATGATAATCTACTTACCACCAGTGGCGTATGGCCAATAGTACTTGGCAACTGGGGTTGGAAATCTTAAAGCCATTATGTCTATTTGTTAAGAACGAACTTGGGTGTTTTTCACTTTTGTTCTTCTCCGACACTTTTTTGCCTGCACGAATATTATTGGTCGGAATATATACAGGATATGTCACGGGTCTACATAATACAACCATACCTTCTTATAACTGTATCTTCTTATATATTTATCTATAATGGTTTGGTCTTTGGTTTAATTATATATATTTTAACAACTGGATCGTTCATGAACCAGCAGTTGGTAAGTTCCGTTTTGGGCCGATGTTCCTCTACCGACCAGGAGAAATGCCATAAATACTCTTCCCAAGCAGCAATGGTATCTTCATTGCGTACTGTAGCTGCAATTATGGCCATGCTGGTGCCCTTATCAAAGAAATCATGAATGGTACACGCAAGCAACTCCAACACGCTTGAATCGTACGTGATATCGGCTGCAACAATGACATCGATTTCTTCGGGTGGTTCATGAACAAATCCCTCCATACATACGTTGGTGGTGCCCCATAAGAGTTGCTGACACTTGATATCTTGCGTACTGAGTCCGTTGAGACGTAACATCTCACCAAACTTATCTATAAGCTCGGTTGAACCATCGGTCATCGTCACCAGCTTGGGCTCGTGGTACTTGGCTACAGCAAGACTCAAGAGTCCCGTGCCGGCCCCCAATTCCAACACAGACGTATCCTTGAACTGACCTGCTTTGAACCAGTTAGCAAGACATAGAGCTGCTTCCCAGGTTCGAAATCCTGTGGTGTTGTTACCCAGAATCAACCTGGGAGTTTCCTTAATCAACACCGTGCCTGCACCTCCCACCGAATACGTGATGATATCGGTATCTGTCGGTCCCAATTCGCGCGCAGTCATAGTCTCGCTAAATATCTCGTACACCTCATCATCAATCCCATGCACTTCGCCACAACTGACATATTCCTTGAGAAACCGATTCACATAGTACGCATTGTGGGTTGCTATGATCTTCAAGTGGTGCACCAACAGCAACTGTGTCTCTTGTACAAAATCCAGTGGTTCCAAACGAGCCACCACATCTCGTACCGCCACACGTTGGCTGAGTTTGTCTAAGAGAAGCAGCATCGCCATTTAAATTTTTCAGGTCTGTATTCGATTCTATATTTTTCTATGCAATAGTACCATAAACTCTAATTCTCTTTACACCTCCGTCAGGAATAATCGTCAACAATACGTGGCTAAAAGCCTTTTTGGTTTCCACCTTGAACTCGTGTTCAGCATCCGGTCCGGTTTTCGTGTCTCCCACCAACGTTTGCCATGCCAGAGAATCATATCCAGGTACTTCCAGGTCGCGAGAAACAGCCACAGCCTTCACATTGACCTTTTGAGGGAAATTGCCTCTGAAATGAGCCGTGTCCACTACAATATCCTTGATATTGGTCTTGGCACCCAATCTGATAACCACCCAATCAACATGGCCTGGTTCTCTTGATCTCGCCGTTTCCCATCCATCAGACATATCGTGGCCTCTTCCTGGTAACAATAAGTTGTCTGCCAGGCCAAAATGCTGGTCGGAACGATCGATAGCCACTCCACCGTTGAGAACAGAAGCCAAGTCCAATACTGTCGACTTATCTTCAGGATGAATGGGTACAACATCTCCATACAACCTGAAACGTGCAATTCCTCCGTCAGGATACATTCTCAATCTTACATGGGTAAAATTATCTCCGGTAATAGTGTCACGGACAAAGAAATGCTTTTGTGACGGACCACACTCGGTCTTGGGAATGACCGATTGCCAATCTGACTCGGCAATAGCTGCAACATCGTCATCTGCTCGGTACAAGGCTTCAACAGAAATATGTGGCGCATGGTTTCCGTTGAAAAATGCAGTGTCAACTTCACAGCCAATCAACTTGGCAGAACTGACTCCCAATTTAAAGATCACCCAATCAGCTTCTTCAACATTGTGTCTTCTCGTTTCCCAGCCATCGTACCAGGCACCAGCATGAGTAAACCTTGTGGCGTCTCGGATAGCTTCCTTAGGCTTGATCAAGTTTTCAGCCGCAGCAAACCATTCGTCAGAGAACTTCAACACCTTTCCTCCCAACTTCTCACCAATAACATCGGTGTATTTGGATACGATCTGGGCATGGAATTGTTCGGGTGTAAGTACAGTAGTCATAATTATAAATCCTTTTTGGCCTGGTAAATCTATGTGTTCTTTTGTCGTCGATTTATATGTGTGGAGTCCAGTCCCCACGCGTCGGAATATCCCGAAATCACAGATAAGCAGCGGAATATTTGAATCCCTGAGGATAAAAGAAGTAGACTGCCTATTCGGGAAATATACAAGATTCATCTCAATTATGGCTTGGCCAATTACAATCAGGGATCAATTTTTTTCTTTTTTTTTGGATATACGACAGTTGCCAATTTTTTACGCCGAGTGCCACCTTCAACTGTTGAAAATATCAGACAACATTTACCCGAGGAGGCTTAGCTTAGCCATCGGTGTATGGGGTTTGACTGTTAAAGTTTTGCCGGTCTATTTTAAGCTACAGAGAATGACGCGCACAAATTTCTCCGCCTTTTGATGAGTATTTTCGTTATCAAATTTTATACGAGACCAATAGAAGCACTACGCACCAGGGCTTCAAGGCTAAAAGAAAATTTTTTACTGAAATTTGTGTCAACAATGCATTTTTTCATCTTCGAAATCATAGAGGTTTCTTGGCAAGACTAATTGGTCTCATTTTTTTTTTGCGACAACGTTTACAGTTAATTCCAGTCTTTCTATGATAGAAACTAGACAGAAATTCAAATCAACTGGAAAAACAACGGCCTTTGCTACAGATCGCATCAGATAACGTATGCACCTTGCGGGGGCCCAATTCCATAAATAGCTCAACCGCCTTAGCCTCGCTGTGAGTGACCTTGTTGAATGCGTGTGCCCCAAAAAAATATTTTGAAACAAATGCCTCATCGTTTCAGAATTAAAAATATATTACAATTCGAAAAAAAATAACTCCACAACACCCACAACATCCACAGTATAAAGAGAGATGGATAGGCCCTCACAGTTACAAATCATTCAGCAGAGATGAACAAGAATCTTTTTTACAACCAGCGTATAATAGTAACCACTTTAGTTTTGTTGTTTTGTGTGGGTGGATTTATCCACTACTCGCAGACGAACTTTTCGCGTCATTACGCGGCATTACAGGATGTGGTTATTGCCAAACGTCAACAAGCTGCTCCATTTGAGTTCAGAATTTACTCTAACAATGTCAAAAACGGTATCAACAGCCATGCTGTTGGCGAAAGAGACTGGAGTGATAGAAAGTATGGAGTTGTCAATGCTATTCAATCGAGAGCTTTGGAATACCCTACTCTTATTGGTTTACAAGAATGCTTATACAATCAAGTCACTGACATTGTGCTTGGATTGAACAATGCCACAAAGAGTAAGCCTTATAGATACTTTGGAGTGGGTAGAGATGATGGCCATAAAAAGGGTGAATTCTCCCCAATTGTCTACAACAAGGACGAATGGAAGTTGATCAATGGTACTACAAAATGGTTGAGTTACACTCCTGATGTTCCAAGTAAGTTCCCTGGTGCTGGGTACAACCGTATTGTTACCATTGCTACATTTAAGAATTTGCAATCGGGTCGTGTCGTCAATTACTTGAACACGCATCTCGAAGTGAGTTCTGTCGCAGCAAGAAGCTACAGTGCTCATTTCTTTTTGAACTACACCAAGGAAACATTTAGTGGAGTAAATCCAACTATTTTGGGTGGTGACTTCAACTCAGTGAGTACCGATGTTGCCTACCAAACTGTGACCACTGGCTTCAAGGACACAAACGCTACTGCGTACAACCATTACGGCAACAACTTGGATACCTTTACTGGCTTTCCACAGGATGCCAAACAGTCCAACATTGATTACATTTGGGCTCCTATGCATGCTAACGAAGATGGCAAAACGTCAGTGATTAGCCACGAGGTTATTGATAATACGTACAATGGTTTCAGGTTCAGTGACCATAGACCTGTCATTGCACACTTTAAGCTAGAAGGTTAAAAGTAAAAGAATACGGATCTTTGTTAGCTTAAATCAGGAGTTGAGAGTTTGCATTTAGCTGGGCTTTTTTTGACTAGTGATATTTCCTGGTTGTCACGGTATTAGATTTGTAATAATAAAAAGTTTGCATATTTATTAATAATTTTCCAAAAGAAATAATGTTTTTTTAGGTTAATACCTCCTTGAATATTTTATCACAGAGATTGACTCCATATAATTTTTGGAATTATGGTGGTAACTTATGACGAATATTATTTTGGGGTTGAAGACTTAATCATTTAACTTTGAAATTTTCTTTTTGGAATTTTTTGGTTTTTGATTTTCGCAGCAATACAAACAGTTCTAATAATGATATATATATATATTACCCAATTCGGAAGTCTACAATTTCTTCTGTGCTCACCTTCAACCTGAAGGCGAAATCATCTGTGTCAACTCAACTCAACTCAACTAACCATAATCCTTAGATATGATGCCTATTTCAAGGAGACTACATCGAGTGAAGGTACACCACTCTACAAAATTGGGAGCAAAGAACTTGTCTCTTCTTCCCATTCGTGCATTACACGTCACAAATCTCTTGAGAACACCGGAACATACAGACAAACATCAGGAGAACATTGATAATGAAATCAGGAAATTGAAGGAACTTAAGGATAACTACCGTGATGCCAGTTTTTTTAAGAAGTTTTCCTTACGTTCCAAGCTTTTCCAGCAAGAAATGAGAATAACAGAAGCACAAACCTTCAAGACGATTGATGAAAGCATAAGAACACCATCAATAAAGTTTGACGGGTCAGACCCCCTTAATCTGGACACGTTGGCTCGTTATATGATAGTATATTATTACATGTGTGACTCCTTTATTGGCCAATGCAAGGTCCATGCCACTAACCCCAATGCTTCCGTGAATCCTAACACCATAATCGATGAGATTATCGACTTGTTTGCCCAAACTCACAAAGATGTGGCACCAGTGACAAAGGACGAAGTTTTGTTTTACTTTCACATCTACTACGCTTTACTGAACAAATTGGTTTTCTTGGATGAATTGAAATTTGAAAACCCAACAGTTGCCAAACTCTTGTCTATTTATTGCAAGTTAGAACCAACAGATCTGAGAGAAGCTAGTGTTGCGAAAGTGTCCACTGAAAACCAACTCATGCCTGAAATCGTTATGGGCTGGTTTGATATCTTTGATTCTTTGTCTCTGACTCCATATGGCGATGGCTCCGAAAGATTCACTTGCCCAATATGCCCATATGAATATGCCAAGTTTGAAAGTTTCAATGAAGAAGTCAATGCCCTTCAGGAAAAACTTTCTCAAGTCTATCCATTCAACAAGGCAGAGTACACAAAGAACTTCAATAAAAACTTCAACTTTCAAACGAATCAATCAAAGGAGTCCAATGGTTCATCAAATAAAAAACAGACTGACCAAAAGCTGAATGACAAAAAGCAAAATGAAAATGATGGAAAGAAAAATATTGATATTGAAATCAATCTTAACGGTCCTCCAATGAGATATTTCCAGTTTGGTATGCTTGCTGGTCTCTTGGGATACATAGCATACAACTTTTCAAACGAGAACAGCAATCAAATTACTTTCCAAGAATTTAGCTCCAAGTTCTTAAGTAAGAACCTTGTGGAAAGAATTGTTGTTGTCAACAACAGAACTGCCATCATTGAGTTGAACCAGAATGGAAGGACCCAGTACCCTGATGCTAACAACCTCTATTTCTCCATTGGTGCTATCGAAGCCTTTGAGCGTAGTTTACGTGATGTTCAAGAGGAGTATAGCATTTCTGATCAAATGAGAGTTCCTGTCATCTATACCACTGAAGGAAGTACTGCAAAGATGATGGTTAACTTTTTGCCTACGCTCTTATTCCTTGGTGCTATTTACTATATGACCAAGAAGGCTGGATCTATGGGTGGAATGGGTGGACCTTTGGGTTTTGGCAAATCGACGGCCAAGAAGTTCAATCATGATACTGATGTCAAGATCAGATTCAAGGATGTGGCAGGCATGGCAGAGGCCAAGGAAGAAGTAACTGAATTTGTCAAATTCTTGCAGAACCCTGAGAAGTATGAGAAGTTGGGTGCCAAAATTCCAAGAGGCGCCATTTTGTCTGGTCCACCTGGTACCGGTAAGACATTGCTTGCTAAAGCTACTGCTGGAGAAGCAGATGTTCCATTCTATTCAGTTTCAGGGTCTGAATTTGTGGAAATGTTTGTTGGTGTCGGTGCTTCCAGAGTTCGTGACTTGTTTAAGACCGCTCGTGAGAACGCTCCAGCCATTGTCTTTGTTGATGAAATCGATGCTATTGGTAAGCAGCGTTCCAAGGGAAATGCCAGTGGTGCCAATGACGAACGTGAAACCACCTTGAACCAGTTGTTGGTTGAAATGGACGGATTTGATAGTTCGGACCATGTTGTTGTTTTGGCTGGTACTAACAGGGCTGATATCTTGGATAAGGCCTTGATGAGACCAGGAAGATTTGACAGACATATTGCTATTGATAATCCTGAATTGCAAGGTCGTAAGGAGATTTTTGAAGTTCACTTGAAGAAGATCAAGTTGATCGATAATATTGATGAAGACTTGTCTGGGAGATTGGCTGCATTAACGCCTGGTTTTTCTGGTGCTGATATCGCAAATGTTTGTAACGAATCAGCATTGATTGCTGCTAGATACAATGCTGAAGCAGTTACTTTGAGACATTTTGAATTGGCGATTGAAAGAGTTATTGGAGGTGTGGAAAAGAAGACCAAGATCTTGAATGAAGAAGAGCAAAAGGTTGTGGCTTACCATGAAGCAGGACATGCTGTTTGTGGTTGGTTCTTGAAGCATGCACATCCGTTATTGAAGGTTTCTATCATTCCAAGAGGTCAAGGTGCACTTGGATACGCTCAGTATTTACCTCCTGATCAATACTTGATGTCCACTCTTCAATTGGAAGATAGAATGATCATGACATTGGGAGGAAGAGTAAGTGAGGAGCTTCATTTTTCTTCTGTTACCAGTGGAGCCCATGATGATTTCAAGAAGGTCACCAACATTGCTCAATCAATGGTATTGAGATTTGGTATGTCTCAGAAGGTTGGGTTAGTCAATTATGCAGACACTCAGACTCAAGATAATTTGACCAAACCGTTCAGTGAAGAAACAAACCAGATCATTGACGAGGAGATCCAACGTATAGTTGGTGAAGCCTACGAGAAATGTACGACGTTGTTGAAGGAAAAAGCTGCTGAGGTAAAGTTGGTTGCAGAAGAATTATTGAAAAAAGAGTTTATTACTAGAGAAGATATGATTCGTTTGCTTGGCAAGAGACCATTCCCTGAAAACAACGATGCCTTTGACAAGTACCTTGACGGAAAATATGTTTTTAAGAACGAGAAACCCGAATCTGAACATAAAGATAACGAGTGAGAGTTTAAACACTACTAGTCATTCTTGTATATATATCCCCCCCTCATTCATTTTTTTTTTTATAGAACTAAATTGAAAAATGATTTTCGCACGATATTTTGGATTTTTTGATGAAAACAAATAGTGGTATTAAAGTAAGCACAAAAACTGGTGAATCTTTTGGTCAATATAAACAATGGCCAGATCTACCAGACATAAAAGAGATGAAAGGTCTCCTCCAAGATCTAGACGTACACGCGGATATGAAGAAGTAAAACGCGAAAGAGAAGAACCTGTTTTAGAACCTGATGCCGATATTGAAGATGATGAATACAATGGAGATGCACAGGATTTAAATAAAGATGATGAGGAAGAGGAGGATGATGAAGATGTAGATGATGATTTTGAAGAAGAAAGAGTCACATCTAAGAGAGGAACCAAGAGAAGCATTGAAGAGGATGGTGATGAGGAGGATGAAGAAGATGAAGAAGAAGATGAAGATACTGAAAACAAAAAGGCCAAGTCTGATTCCATGTCCAAGCCTGAAAAGAAAATACTCAAGAAGAGAGGTAGAAAGAACTTTGCTGCTTTACAAGATAGAATTGTCGATGACGAGGGAAGAGAGTTGCACGTAGAAAACGATGAAGTTGTCATTGAAGATGAAGACCCCAAGGGTAAAGAAAAGATTGATGAAAACGGAGATTTGAAAGGTGGCAGATTCTATCGGTTCAAAACGTTCAAGATCCTTAACCATGGAGATAAGTTATACTGCATATCTACAGAGCCCGCTCGTTTGGTTGGTTTCCGTGACTCATACTTATTATTCAAGACTCACAGACTCTTGTACAAAAAGGTGTGTACCAACGATGAGAAATTTGACTTGATTGACCGTGGCTTGATTCCAAACTCTTACAAAGGCAGATCAGTTAATTTGGTTGCTGCTCGTTCTATTTTCAGAGAATTTGGGGCCAAGGTGATTTATGATGGGAAGAAAGTGATAGATGATTTCTGGGAACAAAAAGCCATTGATAATGGTGATATTGCTGGTGAATTTGCCGATCCCTTAGAGAATATGAAGATTTATGGTGCTCCAACTGCTGATACACCTATCAACAACGGTACCCCAACCCCAGCTGTTCCTACGGTCGCCTACCAAACAGACGAACAATGGCTCTACAAACTCGCAACTCAAACAAGAACTTATAATAGTAAGTTGCTCGACGCTAGAAACCAAGTCTTTGATAGAGGAACAAAGGACACATACACAAATTTGATCTTTTATCCCAGATCAACCCAACCAACTCGTGCAGAAACCATCAAGACAGACGACTCTACTTCAGACACTTTGGTGTTTGATACCATATTCCACCACAGCAATTTAAAAAGAAAAGTTACCGGGTTAAAAGACGTTCCAAAGGAAATCTTTGATGATTTACAGGATGAGTCGATAAAGAAAGCTATTTTATCACAACAAAAGTTTGAACGTAGTAACTGAGGGAAAACCTCCTCTTTCAATATGTATCATTAGTTTAATATATAAAAAAATATATATATAAGATTGTTTCTCAGTGTTAATGATTAAAAGTTACCTCTTCGTCTCCAGAATCTAAATCGCTATGATCAAGATATCCAGACACATCATAGTCAGGTGAATCCTTTACCATTTTTTTCTTTTCCATATGTGCTCTCAATTCAAAGTCTACTTTTGTCTTCCTTCGACCCACATGCACAGTAATATCACCTTCTTCCACCACTTCGGCGTGTTTCTTGGAATATGCAACTTCTGCTTTGGCTTCCTTGCCAGATATCTTGTGATTTACCCTTATATGCTTTGCCAATGTATCATGACGGGTAAATATCCTAGGTCCCACCTCTGGGTTTTGTTTTACACAGACAAAACACTTGAATAATCTCTTCTTTTTTGAGTGAACTGTCTCTTGGTGTCTGATTAATTCATACTTTCTCGAAAACCGACGTAAGCACAATTTGTTTGGAACGTCTGCTGAAGGTAATTGACACTCGTGTACCACATCTGGGTCATAATTTGATGATTTATTCGATGGCTTGGCAGCAGATCCCTTTTTTATTACACGATGGGCAGCCCATTTATCCTCAAGTTTCACCTTCTTCTTGTCCTTTAGAGTTCCACCATCTCTTCCATAATCTTCGTCTGAATCCAATTGCTTTCTGTTTGCCTTTCTAAGAGCACGTTTACCAGTGCGCTTTCTTCCTTCCGCAACCCGAGGCTGATTGATCTTGTTGTAATTATAATTTGTGTAATCTTGAATAAATCTTTGATAACAATCGTTAAAATCAAATTGTACCACGGTTAAAAAGTGATATATCGCTGGTTTCCAAGACAAAAGATTATAGATTTCCCAGTAATTTAAGTTCATAATTATATTTGTCAAAAATCGAATGGTACGTGTAGCCAAGTCAATATTCTTATGGTTGGTGGAAATCTTGATAAAAATGTCAAAGTTTTTCTCGACAACTAAATGTAGTTTTGAGTGGATTGGATCGTTTGGATCGTAGTACTTTTGCATTTCATCGATCAACAGGTAATATTTTGTTTGCATATCGACAAACTGTTCTGGGGTGTATTTGTCTTCGTACAAAAGTTCAGCGAGTTTATTCAAATGCTCAGTGTACTCTTCAACGTCCGATGGAATCGCATTAGAAAGTATTTCCACTACTTCTTCGAGAGAAAAGGATTCCAACTGCAGAACAGAAAGACTGGTGTGCAGTGGCTTTCGTTCGTGTAATTGAATCAGCAGTTGCGATGAATGTCCAGGTTGTGGCTGCAGCAGGGGTTTCAGTTCTGGTTGAGAAGACACAATTGTTTCGCCACTGCTGGAGGGGGTATCTTCGGTTGAAGGAACGGTACTGGGTCGAGATTGATGATGCGTGGGGGGAGAGAAATGTCTGATTCCAAAGTGCTGCAGCGTTCCGTATACGGGCTGAGGAGGTAATTGATAAGGATTTATGTACAGCTGACGCAAATGTTGTTCTTGCAGCAGGTGGAGCTGTGGTGCCATCTGGGGCTGTACCTGGCGAAAATGCGGAAGCGCTTTATGATGAGGAATATGCGAAGGAAGTTGTTGTAAATGTGGGGGTTGAAGAGCAGGGTATTGGTTGGGTGGGCTCTGCAAATGACGGTGTAACTGTTGGAGTTGCCCTGGAGACTGCTGTGACTGCGACTGTTGGTGCTGCTGGTGCTGCTGGTGCTGCTGCTGGTGCTGCTGCTGTTGTTGTTGTTGTTGTTGTTGTTGTTGTTGTTGCTGCTGTTGCAGAGGAATCAGCATCTGTCCAGGAAGCGGAAACAGATAAATTGAATGTATTGGACTGCCGTTCATGATGTATAATTTGGGCGTAGATAAATTCAAAATGGTGAATGTAAAATGAGAAAAGACGACGGTAGCAAAAAACTGGATTAGCTAATAACTTAAGCAAAAAAACGCTAGAATATCGTAGAAAGCGCTTTGATATATGAAATATAATTCTGTAAAAATAGTAGCAAGGCCCTTTACACAGACAACACGACTGAATGCTGAGATTTCAGACTCTTAATTAATGGGGGATCTTAGCGTCTCTCTCTCTTTTTTTTTTAATTTCGTTCCGTTTTTGTTGTTTTTTCTTTTTTTTTCTCTTCTGACTGCAATTTTTAGCTTTGTGTAATGTGTGACATCTACCCCTCAGGGAAACAACAGCATAGGTTATTTTATTTTTGATAACAAGGTGAAACAAAGGGTTGGTTAGAGTAATTTAGATATTTTACGCATGTCATCATGAGATTTTTCTCGAGAGATTTGCCTAAATATTGCTGAGTTTCACCCCCTTGTTTCCTCGAAACCTTGATGTTATCTTAGTGCGCGCACCATAAATATTATTGCCACAAACAAAAAAAACGTCGTGCATGTAGCACAATTTTCGCAGTCGATTCGCAGTCGTTGGGAATGCGAAAAAAATAATGCGGCAATATTAAGATCTCACAACCGTTACCCGGCCTCGGTTCTGCCAGTGTTTTTGTTTCAGGTTTTGTACCACGTTTTGCAACCATTTTTATATTATTCGCCAAAGGCTAGGTGAAAATCTATTTAGTCTCAGGGGAATTCAAATAAGAGAAATCCATGCTTCTTTTAATAGTACTCGTATCAGAGAACCGAGAGGAATCTGATTGAAGTTGCATAACTGAAGGAATTGTACTTGACGATGCTGTCGCATTGTGCACATTGGCTGGTGCTGGAAGAGGAGGAGGTGCCAGTGACTCGATTCTCTCATATTCTGACAGTCCTATCACAACTCCAGTCACCGGTTCACTACTAGATCCTCCAGTCTGCTGCTGCTGCTGCTGTTGCTGTTGCTGTGTAACTTCACCAGGTTCTTGTGACATATCATGTTGATGATCTTCACCCTCATCGTACGTTCCAGCATCCATTTCATGTTCATTAAGCTTCAGTCCATCCTTCGCACTAAACAGCATAAATCCAGCATATCCAGTTTTAATGGTAAAATCTGGGTTCAAAAACTGAGGATGTGGTAACGGTGAACTATAGTTTTGTACCTTGGTTGTGATCTGGGTTGGATCATCTATCACTTCAACATTTTCTTTAGCATAATTCACGGCCATTTTATTTTCTTTACCAGTAACTCCATGTTTCCGACGAATGTGTCTAGCAAGCGAGTCGTGTCTGGGATAGCTCTGGACCTTTGATCCATTCTTTGCACAATATACACATTTGTAGATCTTCTTTTTTGTTGCATGGACAAACTCTTGATGTCTCAACAACTCGTTTTTGCCATAAAAGATCTTAAGACACCTTCGCATCGTATTTGGATCAATCAAATGACACTGATGTATCACACTGTGAGGTTTCTTTTTGTTTTTATCATCCAGGAATGCTTGTGGAATCTCTCCTGTCAATTCAGTAACCATTCCTTTACTTTTCTTGGGTGACTGCTGAATAAATTTAATCTGGTTCTGAAATTGTAGAATAGGATTCCGTTTACCATATACCGACGAATACTTGTCATCCTGGCCATGTTCTAATTTCACGGTAGAATCTGCTGAATCAACAAACACATTATCCTCGCTGTACATCGGACTGTCGCCATCTTTACCATCACTATGGTCATGATCCTCATCACTACTACTGACGTCTGAAGGCTTATCATTTGTCACAGATGGATCAACCATATGTATCTTAGTAGGAGAAGAATTAGGATTTGATCCATCAAATTGTGGATAATACTGGCTGCGGTCGCCATATATGTTACCTACCGGTAAAGGAATACCAGATAAACCATTTTCAGGCTTAACTGGGCTTTCAGTCTTGGTTTCACTATCCACCGTTGCTTGTACCTGGTTGTCTTTAGGCAATTGAAATCCTCGAAGTGATTGAGAATTTTCCATTTCATTTTCATCTTCTTCATCTTCGTCTACTTCATCTTCATCATTGTCTTCATCATCATCATCTTCATCATCATCTTCTTCTTCTTCGTCCTCATACGCCTTGCTTATTTCACCGTATTCACTACCATCTGAATGTTCAAATTCCGAGCGACTATGTTCACTTTGGGTGTCTTGTATAAAAGGACCAGCTTCTACACTTTCAGCGACAATTTTCTTTGGTCTGCCTCGCTTTGGTTTAGTCTTTCCCTTTGGCCTACCCCTCTTCGGAGGTGCTGGAGGCGGAGATGGTACAGGAGACCACTTGGGTCTCTTTCTGTGTGGTTCTATAAGACCAATGTTAGGATATGGTGTGATCTTAACCCTATTGAATTTCCTGTTATCTGATTTGGGATTGAAACTGTGAAATGAGAAATTGTAAAATGGGTATGGGAAAGGGTATTGTAGTCCTGATAATAGGGCATCGTTCAAGTAGTTTTCAGGAGGCTTGACCATGTATCCAAAACTAGAAGGAATGATTTCAAAACCTACCAACTTTAGAAAGTATTCGATCTCTGGAAGGATATACAAGAGATGGTATACTTCCCAGAACTGAAGGGAATAAATTAGTTCGACAATGTATTTTGTGATATGGGAACACAAAGATAAATTGAAGTATGTAGATGCAAACTTGGAGAGATGATTAAAATTTTCAATAAGGATTTTGGAGAGAGAGTTGTTTGGGTACACCGGTTTTTTGGATCTCGATCTCTTTTTCTTGTTTTTAGAAGGCCATTGCCAGCTATCAGACGGGGTGGGGATGTAGGATGTCAACTCAAAGAGACTGGATTCTATTGACATTCGGGAATTATCGTCCATCTCTTTTTCTTCGTTTAACAAGTATAGAAGTTCCTGGAGTTTTGATGAATAGACATTGATGGATTTTTCTTTATTGATTCTTCGGTTGTTTTCTGTAACTACCACAGGCGAATGAGGCTGTAGTTTCATCAAGTCGTAAAGAATTGGGTCTTGTAGTCCCATCTGGTGTTGGTTGGGTAATGCACGAGGGATATACTGTTCAACTTGGCGAATAAGATCTGTGTGTTAGTAGAGAACACCACTTTGGTTGGTGGTTCCATGATACATACTTAAAGGATTGAATGGTTCTTGAAAGTTGTCATTTTCGTTCTTCTTATTGGTGTTAGCATATGAAAAGGGAAAAAAAAATAATGCAAAAATGAGGTCTTTTTGGGACTCAAAAGCAAAGGAACTACCAACTTCATATAACCGATTGATCATGTATTCTGACTAGAGTTGATTCTGAGTCATGTTCTGTTCTAACATAGCACTTTTTTTTAGATCGGTCTACCTCCCAACCTTGCTTTAGAATCTGGATGATTACCAAGCCAATAATCAGGGGTAAGAAATACTGACTGAAGTGGTAAAAATTTGTCCTTGAAAAGCCTTGGAAACCTCAGTAAGTAACTTTTATACATACAATATATGACATTACTGCATTGGCAGACATATTGACAGATGTCCGATGCTGTATTTGTGTGGCTGTTAATGAAGGTTGTTGAGGAAGTTTTTTTCTGCAACATTTTTGGATTTGGTTTTGTGTCATCAAGTAATTGCAGTTGCAACCGTCAACAATACATGACCAATCGTTACGAGGTTTGGACGACGCAATTATTGACGGCTTGCTAAAAAAAAGTCTAACAATTTTAGACCACTATCTGCAATCAAATTAAGTTGCAATTACTTAGAATATATTAGATAAATCATGGTGATTTATTAGATTTTAACTCCAACTGTCTTTAACACTCTGTTTCTTTTTCTATTTTTATCCCCATCCTTCTCTCTTTTTGTAGTCCGGCCCAGTCAATGTAGGCAATTAAAGGCTTATTGTTACATTATCTGGAGTATTCCTTTAAAATTGCCTTACAAATTTCAAATTTTTTGTACAAAAAAATCAATACTTTTACTAAATCCTATACAAATAAAGAGCCACCACTAGAAATGCTTCTATTCGGTAACTTTAGAGACTGTGGAGTCATGGGTTCACCATTTGTATTTTCATGAGCTCCAACCTTTTTCAAGTACGATAAGTTTGTGTCGTCGATATCAGTGTCTGAATGAAATGTGTTTTCGATTAGGTTTGGGTTGGTAATTATCGTGTCAGCCAGTAAACGTATTTCAACGTTTTCTTCGCCCAAATAATTCAACACATGCTTAAATACTTTGTCAAACACATCTTCTCCCCATAAATTGTCAAGATGTTCATGGTTTTCCACTGGCTGGGTGGTGGTGGTAGATCGAGGTAATTGGTTTCGCATCACATCAATATCAACCAACGAATCAATCGTACCATATATCAAATGGATGGGAATTTTGATACTTTTTAAAGGATAACTCACTGGCTTAATACCAGAAAGGGTGGAGTTGGCATCATGATACATTTGGAAATTTTTGGATGAGATAATTTGAAACCAATGGACCACAGTTTTCACTGAAGCCGTGGAATAAAGATGGGCATAACTGCTAATCTTTTGAAACTTGTTAATGTTCAACGACCGCCAATTGAATAACATATAGTTGGACATATCGATAAGATTGTCAAAGAGTGGGGGATAAACAATTCTTTGCCAAAAGTATACTGAAGGCATCAAAACCTTTCTTGAGAACAACAAGTAAACAATATTGGGAGATGATTTTAACAAAATATCAAGAATTTTGGAGTATAAGCCATGAGGCGTGGTGGCAGGAGAAATGGCAACAATCTGTTCAACCTTGTCATTCATATCTGGATGTACAGACATGGCTGCAAATGCTTGGGCAGTACCCTGACTGAAACCAATATATGTGAGTTTTTCCTTTCGTGTTACGTTAAGGATATAATCAATGGTATCAGGAATGTCAAACAAGGCAAATTCATCAATAGAAAAGTTCCAGAACCGTTCGCTTTTAACGTTATGGTAGATATGTTTTTGGGAATATTTATTTCCTCTATTGTTGCCCAACCAGACATCATATCCCAAGTCAAAGAGTATGAATGGCAAGTTGGCGTGTTTATCCAACATGGTCATCCAAATTTCACAGGACATCAACAAGCCGTGGTGTAAATAAATCACTTTACCATTGGGAACTCTATTTGTGTTTAGTTTGATGATTCTATGAATAGTTAAAAGATAATTATCTTTAGTTTGTACGATTCCGGCTTCAATTCCATAGCCAAATATCCGAGCCATTTCCTCAATATCGTTGGCATTGAGTAATTCAAGCATGGTATCGTATTTTTCTTGAGATATATGGACATCGTTGAGGTATTTCTTATAATCCACCAGATCCGCTTGGGCCCTGATGATGGGATTCGAAGTATGTCCGTAGATTATGCGACAAGCTTTGGTACATCCTTCAATGACAAAATCAGGAAGAATTAGGGTGATGGTGGAAATGATAAACTCAAACCATGCTAGTATGAGCGATAAAAAGATGAATGGCCAGTCTGTAAGCCTCACTCGGCCTATAAGAGGAAAATTCATGGTAGTCTTGTATCTCCTGAAGTGCGTGATGCTGGTTATACTTGTACGTTGTGTCTTTGTAAACATGTGACTGGACTGCATATTCACAAAATGAAAATATGCATGTGATTTTAAGAGAGTTCCATCTCAACAACCACTGGGTTTGAAATTTGGTCTGTTTTGGAAGCTGTTGACATCAGTTGATAACAGTACCCCTGGGTCTCTGAATTTCACGTCCCCATTTAAAAAGATCGGTTGTAGAGTGGAATTGATAGAAAAATGTCAACATGAATATTTCCATTGAGTTTATTTATAGAAATTCCCTAATTAGGATGTATTATTAAAGTTCGGGATTGTTGCCTGGGTAATAAAACACCATTTTCCATAGTTTACTCCTTAAATTTGTTATGGTACAGAATGGATAAGATTGGGGCTCTATAATAATGTGCAGTGAATTCTATTGCTCGCCCACCATAATTTTTTCGTCCAATATGTCAACATTGAAAGTGCTATATTTATAATAATTGAAAAAAAAAAAGAAAATATTTTGAGGTGACCTCTCGTGATGGGACGAATTAAAATCGCTGGGCGGCTATGAGCAATACGTGTATTTGGTCCATAGCAGTACATAGACCTATCACTCTTTTGAACCACGAAACTGTCCTCTATCATCTTCATCTTTTTGATGTAACTACTTGTGCTTTCAAAAAAAAAAACGGCTTTCCGATTTGGGTATATTACCTACATGTTCAGTTGGTCAAGCAACGTAGAAACCACAAATAATAATTTCACTTTGGTGTCGCAATTTATAGGCCAGGCTAAAAAATATTGACACCCCAAGCCCATACCATGTTTTGGTCTATTGTTTGTGAAGTACGTCCACAAGAACCTGCCGAAAAATTGGTGCTGATTTGTCAGAGGGTATATATACCCACAAGATTTTTGGCCCATTCCAAATTTTTTTTTTGTTTTTCAATACCCATTCCATCACTGATTCAATAATGTTCGTTAAACACTCGCTTCTTGCTGTTTTGGCAGCTGCCACCGCTGTTAGAGCCGACAACGCTCCACAAGTCGCCAACTCGGACCCGGTCAACAAGTACCTGGCCAACTTCACCAACTTCAACACTGTCCACGGTTTGGTTGAGTTTGTTGCTTTGACCAACGGCTCGGTCCAGGTCTCGGTTGATGTCACTGGCTTGCCAGCAACCGGCGGTCCTTTCACCTACCTGATCCACGAAAAGGCAATCCCTGTAAATGGTTCGTGCTGGCAAACCGGTGCCAACTTCAATCCATACAGTGGTTCTCCATCTGCTGCCGGTAACGCAGGTAAGGAACTCGGTGACTTGTCGGGCAAACACGGTGCCATCGCCAACACTTCGTACCTGACTTACTACATTGACCCATATCTTTCGTTGAACCCAGATGACAAGGCTTTTGTTGGTGACTTGTCTGTTGTGTTCCAATTGGGTGACACCACTGCTCCTGCTTGTGCCAACATCACCGAGGAAAAGGGAGAAGTCTTGAAACCTTCTTCCTCTGCCAGGGCCCTGGCTAGTGGTACCAAGAGTGGTTCTTCTGCGTCTTCCACCAAGGGTGGTTCTTCTTCTTCTAAGGGTGGTTCTTCTTCCTCTAAGGATGGTTCCTCTTCTAAGGGTGATGCCACTGGTCTTGACGCTCATAGCATTATTGTTGGTGCTGCCATTGGTTTGGGTTTGCTCTTTTAAATCCATCGCAGACCTACATATATTTTTTTACTTCACTCCATCGGAGTTCGAAACTCAGATGCTCCGAATCGTCATGTTTAATAAGATAATAAAGTAATTTTCTTATGCATAATATTATTATTGTAGCAATCCGTTGTCAAACATCAATCAAACTTACGAGCTTTTCTATGACGGGACCACACTGTACGTGAGGGTTCGTAAAGTTTCCTTTGAGGTGGTGGCTTAATCTTCGATTATATAAGCGCACGGCTGCACTAATATTAACAGCCGATTATATAAGCGCATTTCTATTATACCACTCAGTACAAGGAATATATAAAAGCCATGACACCGGTCCCCAAAATGTAGCAGTATCTATCATCATCATCTTTATCAACCATGCTGCTGATTACTTTTGATCAAGCTAACAACTGGAAAATTGTGTCTTATGTTCAACTTGTTTGGTTCATTCTCGCATTACTCGCTGCCGTTACTCTCACGGCAATGTATCACAGACGGCCCCAGCACCGCAAATCAATGCTTGTATTTCTTGGATACTTCTCGGTGTTTTGTCTCTTGAAGTTTGTGGGAGGAATCCTAGGAATCGTCACCGTTGATCACTTCACCGAAGGAAAGTATATTGGCACATATATCTGTGATTCAACTGCATTGGGACTTCTCTCGAAATCCATGTTTCCCTTCATTGAATCAATGTTCAAGAAAGAAAGAAACGAAAAGCTTTCCTACAAATTATCGGACTCGCTTCCAGTCTCAGGAATCCTTGGAAGAGTAAATTTGCACCCATTCGCAGTCATTACTCTCGTGGTGTTGGTTGCAATAATTCTTTCTATCGTTGGCTCAACCCAACTTGCTGGATCTTTTGATAGCTCTTCGGACGATTTCAGTGTCTACTTTAAAGTCTCGAGTTTGTTATTTTTGGCTGCAGCCGTCTTTACCTTTTTAACCTTGGCTTATATCTATGTTACCAAGGCCAAGTTCCAACAATCAGTCATAATTCTTTGGTTTGCATCGATTATGTTGATAGTCAGATGTCTCTACTCCATCTTGGCTTCCTTTAAGGGAATCAGCTTCTCGCATCCAAGCTACTACGCCTTATTGTTTGGTGACTACAAATACTACACTTTTTTGGCTCTTTTAATGGAAGCACTAGTTGCCTTGTGCTACTTGATCAATTTCCACTGGTTCTTGATCTACGACGGGTTCGATGTCCTTGAAACCTTTTGATTTATAGATTAAAGTTGTCTACAATTTTTTTTATTACCTTTCATTTATATGCAAATTAACGACTCTTTTTAGCACCTCTTCTGGTCATTTCGGGTAACTTGAATGGAACCTTCAATGTAGCAATCTTGTAAGTAGCAGCTGCACTCTTTGGAATACCAAATGCTTCGGCTTGTGCAACAGTGGCGGCCTTGATAATAGCACCAAGAGCCTTGAACAAACTAGTGAGCTTGGTAGCTTTGATGTTCAATTCGTTAGCCAATGGTGGTAATTCAACCATAAAGTTGTTCAAGTGCATAATTAATGTCAATAAGTAACACAACAACTTATCTTCGTGGTGAGGATCGATCAAGAACGATCTATCCTTCGACTTACCAAACTGAGACGAACGAGAAATGGTGAATCTTTCCAAAATACCGTCAATCAAAACTTCAGAAACCTTACTATCAAATCTGGTCATTAAGGTTTCCTTGTCTCTAACTCTTCTATTGGTATAAACTCCAAACAACAACGAAATGTAGTGTAAGATTTGGAGTTTTTCGGTGTTCTTCGTAGCAACCAACTGCGGAAGCTGCTTGCGGACATAACTAGATTTGCCATATGGAAGAAGTTCCAATCTGGCATCTTCGTTAGATTCGTGTAATAAGGCATCCACTCTCAAGTAGTTCCATTCGTGTTTCGGTATTATGTTGTGTAATGGATAAATGTCTTCGACGTTAGTAGCATCGACATCGGCAACTGGAGTAGGTCTGTCGTTGACAACAGTTGCAGCCATGGAGTCTCTAGTAGGCAAGTCCTGGGTAGATTCTTGAACGGTGTCGACAATATCCATTTCGATATCTTGTAACTTTTCAGAATCGATTCTGTTCTTTTCCAAGTTAGTAATGGCAGCCTTGGCTTTCTTGGTACCAAAGGCTTCACCCAATGCATTACGTTGAATGTTGTTACGGACATCCAACTGTTTAACCTTAGGACCTTTATAGACTCTCTTGGATCTGGCAGTGACCTTGGAATTCACGAATGGAGACTTGAATAATTCCACAGCACGATTCACAGGATCGTATAAAGCAACAATATATTCATTATCTTCACCATCAATGCTCGATTCACCGTTGTAGTCCAATGTTTCGTTTTCTCCGTGAATAATGTATTTGTCTTGCTTCTTGTGTTTATACAAGTCGAATTTGGTGCTTGGTGGAACAGTCAAACCATTAAATGTGGATTGAACCACACTTGCTGGCTTTTCAGTATACGATGCCACTCTTATTTCTGTGGTTCTCTTTCTTTTTTCAGACATGGTGAACCTGTGAAAAACCAATGTTTGATTGGAGATCTTCCTTTGACTTTAACTTTACTTTACTTTGCGGATACTCATCACCAAATTTTTCCGCTTATGTAATATTTACTGTACATAATTTTATACGCAGCCCTCGAGGCTTTTTCCAAAGCTTTGAATGTAATGACGTATTTGGATAGTTTACAGAAGACATACTACGAGGTGCTAGGCGTGGAGGCAAGTGCAAGTACCAGTGAGATCAAATCTGCGTATCGCCACAAACTTTTAACGACGCATCCCGATAAGGGAGGCACGAATACCCAAAACGATATTTCCAGCATACAACAAGCGTATCTGGTATTAGTGGAGCCAAAAACACGAGCTGAGTACGACAAATCACTACTCAAGACGTTACAGCGGCATGGATTCAATATAAATGGTGATGGTTTGGACACGGTTGGATTGCAAGACTTCACGAGCGAAGAAATCAACCAAGTGTTTCACTGGTATAAGGATTGTCCGCGATGTCACGGGGTAAATGGGATGGAGTTGACGGAGACCGATCTCGATGAACATGGAACCGAAGATGGAAACGGTGGCTATGATATCATCGTGCAGTGTTCGTGTTGTAGTTTATGGATAAAAGTAAAGTACTATGAGGAATAATGAACATTATTGGGGCCTGGATTTCTGGGCCTGGGCCTGGGCCTGGACCGGAGTATGGGCATGAATTTCTTTGGAATACTGGTCCAACTCGGCCACTATTCCCTGTAATATATCTACCTTGGATTCAATTTCATCCAAGACTTGAGAATAAGTCAGGAATTCCTTGGTTAAGGCCTCGATGGACTTGGTATTGGTTTCAATTTCGGTGAGGTTCTGTTCAAGCTTGATGTAATTGAGCGATTGGTTCGTGTTCAAGTTTTCCAATAAGTTCAAATCAATGGTGGAGATATCGGTATCCGATTCTATGATTTTCGAAAGCGTATGAAGTGCCTGGTTTGTTAAACGAGACGTGTCTTTGGTTGACATTAGATTACTGTTTGAGGGAAACCTTTTTTTTTATGCGTTGTTTAATTAAATTCCTCTCATAATATATTATATCTATTTACAATTAACGGCCTCTATACATTTGGTACAATGGTTCCTTGGATGCCTGGATATTGGTCCATTTCTTGGTTGGAGCCTGTTTCATCTTCTCCACGAAATCCTCTTTTTCTGGCTTCTCGATCAAATGAGTTATACTCACTCTAACCTTGGACTCCTTGGTGATAATCTCAAACAAGCCCGGTAACTTATCCGCAGCCTTTCTCAAAGCTTCTCTAGCCACTCTTTCATGGATATCGCCTCTGATCTCAAACAATACTTTGCCAGTAGGAACTCTGCATGCCCAGTGATCAAATGCACCCTTACCCTTACCCATTCTGGTCTGGTTACCCTTGACACACACGGGAGTATTACAGGCAAATCTTGTTATCAAGTCGGATCTCGATGGTCTGAGCTCTCTCTTCAAAACCTTGTCGGCAGCCAAGAGCTGCGCAGCACTGAACCGAATCCCCTTGGACTTCAATCTCAATCCATACTCGCCGAATTCAAGCGAATTGCCCTTGACAGAACCTCCCGTTCTCACACTCACTTTACCTTTAAAGGCCTTTCTTATTTGCTTGTATCTTGGTGCGTACTCGTGTTTATATCTGACAGCTTGAACTGCCAGTTGGTACATGATCGTAGGACGACCCATCATCTCGACATGGCCGAGACCAAGCATTGATCTGACAAGTCCAAACATGATTGATTTAGTTGAAGTAATGTTGAAAAATTTTGTGCCAAAAAAAAAAAAAATAGTAGTAAGGCATTACCTGCAGGAAATGTTGCAAAATATATACAAGGGAACTTTATCTGATCTCTACCGCAAAGAACTGGGTCAAATCCTGTTCGACTTTGCTGTGGATAGCGTTGACTTCGGTGTTGGTCAAGTTTCTGTCCATAGACTGGTAATTTATGCGGTACGTCTGCGATTTCTTGCCGGTTTTTGGGTGCACAAACTCGTCTACAGCAACCACACTCTCGGCCAAGTCACCGGCATGTGTACGGACATATTCCATGACATCGTTGATGTGGAGAGGCGAGTCTCCAGGTAACCAGAACGAAATATCTCTTTTGATGCCGGGAAACTTGGAGTAAGGCACAAACGTGGCGATTTTGCCCTGGTAGAACTGTTTGCTGAACCTTTCATCCATGGACCAAAAGAGTCTGATATCGGGGATTCCAAAGAGAAGCATGGCAATTCTGTCCAAGCCAATGCCAAATGCCCACGAAACATGGTCGTTTGCTGCAAGATCGGCGTTCTTCAACACCTGCTGCTGGACAATTCCACATCCAAGACACTCGAGCCATTCGCCCTTCCACCAAACCTCGATTTCCCACGAGGGTGATGTCCATGGAAAGTACGCTTCGACCCATCTGACCTTCAATGGTTCGTTGAGGTAAGGTTCGGTAGATCCTGCCAATCTGGCACTTTCTCTTGCTGTTTCAAACACTTGATTAACAAGAAACTCAAGGGTCTTTTTCAAGTGGATACTAAGAAGCTTGACTTCGGTATCGGTCATATAATCCTGCTTGTGATTCCCGGCATTGTATGGCTGGTCTCTGAACGGATCTTCCACAATTATATTCGTTTCAGGGATCGCAGCAATATCAGCTTTGATCTGTTCTTCAAATCCATCTCTCGACCACATCTTGGCTCCTTCCATTTGATGGAACGCAGGATAATGTGTCTTATCGATCTCGTCTTTTCTGTATACATCGGCCGCAATGATGTAACTCGAGCTTTCACGAAAACATTGTGCTTCGTGAGCAGACGTGTGCGTTCTCAACAAGTTGTTTTTGTTGAGATAGTACGTATCGGACTTGGACCGACCTGGATGGTCTTCAGGGAACCCCAACACATCAAAGTTCTCGTACTTGGTGACATCCGGCTTGAAATCATTATAGAAATCGTATCCCATGGGAGCCAAGTTCTTTTCGATCAACTCACGTAGAATCCCGATCGGATGGTTTGGTTCTTTGTGGAGTCTCCGTTTGGTCAACTCTAAAATGAATGGAGGAATGTTGGTCCATTCGTCGGTCTTGTACGTGTTTCCATCCAATGTAATTTCGTCTGGATACTTTCTTGTACTCACAAACCGCACACATGTCGGAAGAAGCGAGCGAGAAACGGCGGTGGCCGTGACTGGCGACACAAAGCGTAGCATGGTCTGGTTACTGGTCGCACAATTAATTTTTCAACAAAAATTTTGAATGGAAACTGTCTACTAAATTTCTAATTTTACCATACATCTTCTATGTAGCGGCCCGAGTCTTCCATGGCCAAAACGTACTTGTCAGCATCTTCTTGGTTCATTTTTCCTGATTTGACAAACGTTTCGGCAATTGTAATTCGGACTTGTTTCGGCATCTTTCCACTCGAACCGCAGATAAATACCACTGCATTCTCGTCCACAATCAACTCAGCAATCTTTTTATACTCTAAAAAGAGCATATCTTGAACGTACTTGGCTCTGGAACCGGAATCACGAGAGAAACACGGATAAATGTTGATATCGAGAGATTTCCACAAGTCTTTAAACAAGTAATCTTTAGATTCATAACGACACCCATAAAATAAATGAATGGCCTGCTTTCCAGCAACTTCTTCCACCAACGACTTCATGGGAGCAATTCCTGTTCCAGGTGCAATTAAGATTAAGGGAACAGTGGAATCTAACTTGATATTGCTTGCTTGGATAGAAAACACAAGCTCGTCTCCTTCATTCAATCTCTTTAACCATTGTGAACATAAACCACGACGAATGCGACGGATCATTGTTTGATATTCCACAATTCCTACCACGAGCTCAACAGAAGTGGCACTAGGACGCGATGCTATCAGAAATAACCGTGGTTTGATCGTGGGAAACAAGTCAAAGGTATACTTGATGGGAATCTCGAGGTTCTGCTGGAACTCCAACACTGTTTCCAAAATCAGTCGTCTGGGCCGGTTGGCATAGTCGTACAACTCTTCTGGTTCGTCGAAACTGGCAAACTCTTTCAACTTTTCTTGTTCTCGAGCTCCGTCTTCAGTGGATGGATCAACGTATTGCCACAATAACATGAAAAATGACCGTCGTGGCACCGCATTAAGATCAAGATGATACTTCAACAACTTCCGCAAGGTCAACTTGCTCTTGTCGATAAATCCACCGTCAACCACGGGCGATCCATGTATAGTCAACGGTTTGTCAACATCAGGGATCCAGTGGGGCTGCAGCTGAATGATTGCTTCTACTGAAGCATCGTCGTTGCTGGGATACAATGCCACAGTGTCTCCAGGAACATACTCCAAGTCTTTGGACTCTATTACGACGTGTCTTACGTCCTGGAAATGGTCTGGTGCTGTTACCCGTTTGTTCTGAACGAGTTTACCGTGTATCAAGTCTCGGAGCAAACCTGGTTCTGATACAATATCAGCTGCGTCAGAGTCGATCGTCACCATGTTTCGAACTGGCAAGAGGAACGGATCATCAAAACTCACAAGCGAGAGTTGTTTCTGCAAAGCATCAATCAACTGCGACATCCATTCCTTGAAGTATCCATCCACACCTTCAGGAGACATTTCATCAGCTTCACACGATGCAGAAAGCTCACGACATCCAAGTTGTACGAGTCTGTTGTGGATCTTTCTGATGGCGTAGTTGAACTTGGCGTACGACGAGTCGCCCACGCCGAACGTCGTCATTTGGATATGGTTCAACAAGTCTGAAGGTAACTTCTTCTTCAACAAGAACCGCATAAACTTCTTTGCGTTACGTGGCAACTCACCCTGGCCGGTGGTGGAACATACCACTATAAGATACTTTGTCAGAGTCACCAACTTCTTGAGCGGAAAATCATCCATCGCATACAAATTTGGATAGACCAGATAGTACTGGAGCGTCTGTGACAAGTAACGAGCATAGTCCTCGGCATTCCCGGTCTCGGTACCGTAGAGAATCGTGATGGAGGTAGACATGAAGATGCAACTTGCAACGATGATGGGTTGCTGATATAAGCAAGCGATTCCGACACGTGATCATAACCAGATTGCTGCAAAAAAAAAAGAAAGAATACCAATAGTTTCTGGAAACATTATCATGGACAAGATTAGGGTTTAAATGCGGTAAATCAAGATAAATATACTTTATATAATTTCTACATCAGGCTCAAATATCTTGTTGCGTCGTCAAATAGTTTCACACTGCTTATGATACTCTTTATGTTTATGGATACAGTGTTTGATAAGTTGTTTTCAGTCAATATCCGAATAAATGAGACGCATATTCTCTTCCAGGATCACAGGTAATTCAAATGGGGCCGTGTCCATATTATTGAAAGCTTGCTCGAGTACCGGTAACGGACTGGTGATGACCTTGATTACGTTTACCCAAGTATCCATGAACCTCTTATTGTGACGAATTGTCTGGTTTTCAAGAGCCTTGAACATGCAATTGAGTGGACACTTTTCTGTCAGCACAAACGGTGATGAGTACACTCTCAAAAAATCGTATTGGAAATACTTGTTGTTAACAATTAAATGATTCAAGCACTCAAGCACCTGTGTTGCAACTATGTTCGTACTCGTTTGCGTTAGTAATTCACGAGTCCTGCTTGAGTCATTACTTAGACGTGAATAAATTTGCTTAAAAGCATTGTAGTTCAGCAAGCCGTCGAATAAAATGGACACCAATAGCTTCATCACTGTTGTTCTTGACTCGGGGTAGTAAGTGATGTACTCTAAAGATTTGAAACAATAGTATCTCTCTTCCTTACTCAGTGGAGTGAATAAGGATAGGATTAAAACTGAGATTCCATAATCACCAACTATTGGTTCGGTGAGTCTCACCAATTTAGCCCCATTGTCTTCCATATCTTCGTCTTCTTCTTCATCATCTATCTTATAATCAATATACTTATGCTTGACAGTTGATGAAACAGGTTGATAGTTCATTTGTTCTCGTTTATCAGCAAAAAGTAAGTTTGCACTTTCAATCCAACGCTCCTTTGTTGATCTCAATAACTGATAGTATCCAGATACCTGAAGTGTTCTGTTGATATGCGATAAACCACATAAGGGTTTACGGAAAGTTTCAAGCAGGTAGAGATGATCACTATGAATCCCTATCAATTTTGAAGTCATTACCGAAAGGGGGTTTTTATATTTCTTTGGGACCCATTCTTTAACATATATTGGTGACTTGGTTGTAATTGGGATATTGGCAGTGTTTCCATTGATCCAGTTGTGCAACAAATTAATATTATCCTCAAAATTATCAATGGGAACAGACTCAAGAGCCACCAAAACTTCGTCCATAACTTTTCCCCTAATTCCTTCTTTCGTGAGTTGTGATTCAGCTTCACAAATAGTTCTTCCATATATGGTCAACACCTCCTTGAATTTATGGATTAGACCTAGCACCAGAGAACAGTTCCAATCAAGCTCAAATAATACCATACTGATTTCAGATAAAATATTAGTTTCCTGAATTATCTTGGCCACATTACATTGATGCCTGCTGGGTAGTTCATTATTTTCCGGTTTATCACCCTTCTCCATCTTAAATAAAAGTACCGTGGCAATAATATCAAGTAAAGCAGACAACTTCTCATACTTCAGTACCAAAATATCTCCATTATCTTTGATAGATCTCATGATTTTGACTAGTTCGTTAACAAGCAATCTCTGAATACGATCATCACTTGACTCTTCAGATAAAGGAGGAGTTGATACTAAGGTCATAATGGATATTTTGGCAAGTGACAAAACCACATCAATTCTGTGTTTCTCCCTGAGAGAGGTACACGTTGGTTGTTTGGTACAAAGCAAATGACAAATGAAAAACTCCAACGCAGCTATCTCATCGGTTTCAAACTTAATAAATTCAATTCTGGGTCTTTCGTATGTCGATAAAAGCTCAATAAGAACTTGCAACAAGAAACAAAAGTATGCAAAATTGGAGTTGGTATACATTAAACGAACATCTTTGTTCTGACAAAATTCCATCATCGTATCTCTTGGAATACCTTCCCCAGACCACCAATCTTTGGAAGTAATATTGATAATTTCTTCCATTAAAGCTGAAAGGGGGGAACTCAATCGTGTGGGCGTTTCTGATACCTCGAAGGCTGGGTCCTCCCCATCGTACGAAGTGAGATCTCTTCGCACAAGTTCGATCGACGTTTTTATACTATTGCCAACAGATTCCTGATCCCATGACAGTGATTTATAAATAAGAGACATGTTCCTTCTGATTGATTCTGAAGTCTCGTAACATCTTCTGAATAGAATAAGAATTGTGGTTCTATAATTCTCGTCCTCGCCACTTGTGGTGTAAAACTCTTCACCATTTGAAAGTAATGATTTGATTAAAGCTGAACCAGCAATCTTGATCCGTGCATCTCGGTCTCTGGTTAGCAAAATCAATACTCTTGCACTGATTATTGCAGTATCATAATCATCAACTTCGGATAATAAAAGAATCTCATCTAGAATTTCATTCTGATCCCTTTTATCAAACAATAAATCTTCTCTTCTTTTGCTGTAGGTTCCTTCAGCTAACTGTGACTCCTGTAATATCAATATTTGTTCAACAACCAGTAACCATCCAACAAGACTATCAGTATCCTTTGAAATCTTAAAATTCCTCCTATTATCCTTGTAAATAAGTTCCACGGTTTCGGAATTGTCATAAAGCACTTGTATCAGCAATCCCTCAATGATCTTACTCAATAGGGTTTCATATCCGAAGCTCTCTTTGCAATTCAAAGCAATAGACTTTATCTTTTTGTATAACAGAGCCAATCCCAATTCTGAGGCAATGAGGATCTTGGAAAGGACTTTAATTGTTTCTGAATTACCCCGTGTAATTGGTAACCAATACCTTATAATCCAATCAATTTGTACATCATCTAATTTCTTTAGCTCACCATCTCTATTGATTTTTGAAATATCAAAATCAGCCTTCTTAATAGACGGTCCCACATTCTTAATATCAAACGAGATGAGATCATTTCCAGGAACATCATTGTCACCCTTTAGTGAATGACTGGCAATTCGAAAAAGCTGGTCTAGAAGCACACAAGGAATTTCTAAATCATTCAAGTCAACATTACTTCCAATAAGAATTTCTACCAATTCATTTGCAACGAGTTTAGATTCGTATGTTAAGGCACTTGTAAAATTTCGGTCGTTTCTACTATACCCGAGTTGAAAGTATTGATTGACAAGTGTGAACTCTTCTGTTCCTTCAACACCAACAAGACGTTCATATAACAGAAAAATCTGGTGTAACCCGTTTATCAAGATGCTACTCTCTTCGGTGCTGATATACGTCAACTTTTGTACAGCAGTTATATCCTTAGGATCTAATTCCAATAATCTGTTCCACATCTCTTTGGCCAAAACTTTCAATTTATCAAAGCATCCATACTGCAAAAGAGCGACAAAATACATTTGATTGATCCTTCGTTTGCCATCTTTCTTTGACGAAATCATCACAAGAATAACGTTCGTTACGGCCATAGTGTGGGCAGATTTGTAGTAACCACTTGACAAATCCCTTGTCAAAGAAGTAGAAAATGACTCACTCATAGTAGTCAAGATATTAATTATGGTTCTCCGAATTGGAATCGACTGGTAATGAATGGCACATGTTTGGGCAAGATTCGAGTGTACTTCAAACACAAGTTGGCTTATATTGAAAAGGGCCTAACGGAAAAGACTCGTGTTTCGAGTCTGTCTATTGTCAAATTTCGTCGTTATCTCTCCTGTAAACTCGTGTTCCTTGGTGTAGTACAGAACGGGTGGTATTTCAACATAGTTATAATTATTGGGCCTGGTAGAATCAGCAATGTGTTCTGGAAGATTTGAACAAATTGCTAATTCTTCCACAGCACATCTTTCGAACAAGACGAAAAGTTTAGAAATCAATTCAAGGTCACTTGCTTCATACTTTGATTTCTTACTTGAGTCTGAATTATCAAAGTAGAAAAAGTGTTCCAACAAACTCAAGGTCTGAACGATCAAAGCAAATTCGTTCAATACTTTGGTAAATTCATTACCATTGAGTCTGTTGAAAAATGAAGTGTCATGATCCTGTTCATCCAAAAACTGCTGAATAACAGGCATCTTTATCTGATTCTTCAATTCATTCCAAATTAATTCAAACACTTCTGATTGTTCATATAGTTCAAGAATACGCTGAAATGAATCATCACGTTTAGTCTCATAAAGCCAATCGGATATGGGGAGTCGAAGTATTGGGATCCAACTTTCAAGATTAAACGCTTCTTTTATTTCACCAGTTCCTAGGTGCTCGGAGATTTCAAACAAGAAGGAATAAAATTTCAATAATTGAATCACATACTCCAGAATCTCTGTATTCAGAGAATGATTCTTAGCCAACTGATCATGAACAATTTTTGGGGCTTCTGCAATAATTCTCTCGAACTGATCGATAAATATTGGCATCAATTCTGGGAAGTTCCTCGTTTCTCTTTCTACAGAATAAACCAAATCATCAATGTACTCGCCTGTGCTTGGTAGAGTCTTAAAACTTGTGAAAAAAGTAAAGAACCTTGTAATCACATCCTTTTCTTCTATAATCAGAGCCCCATTCTTCATGCCGTAAGCCAACGATATAATTTTTAGCAAATTAGCATAGGTTATTTCAAAGTCTATTGCAAGAATCTCTTCTATTTTGTCAAACAATACACGAAGAATATTTCCTTCCTCAAAACTCGAAAATTCAAGTGGTTTAATCACAATCAATGCACGAATCAATGCAAGAACATTCGAGACAACTTTAGAACCGAATTTTGTGTGGTTGGTAATTATATTCGATAAACCTTCTTGTAATGACGATTCAAAGGAGAAGTCCAATCCTTCCAAAGGCAAGACCTGTAAAACACTCGTGAGACTCTGGAGCAGCAGAAGAAATTGTTCTTGTTCAGTGGCAAGCTCTTCACTCTCGTTGCTCATAAGATAATCTATCTCATTCGTGATATATTTGATCAAGACTGTGGTGCCACCTTTATCCACAAATGCTTGTTTGGCTTTCCGTGATACCTTCAAGAGAGTATTGACTGCAATATGGTTGATCCTTTTATATTTTGAACATCCACCCAATAATTCTATTAATTCGTCTAAAACAATACCACATTCTTGTGGATCAATTGTTGACAGAAGGGTTTCAACAATTGCAAGAAGTTGAACAAATCCATCCTCGCAAAACTTAGAATCAGCATTATTAATTCTGAATGTGATGTCTTTTAAGCATTGGCACAATAGAGGGACATTTAGTTCTTCTTGGATACCTTTTAATAAACCAACATCTCTTTGGAGGTTCAGTGTATATGACAAACAGGAAACTGCTTCGGAATAAACGTTGTTTGGTACGTTTTCAAAGTTGTGGGGGTGTATCAAGTCGATCAACGACTTCAATAATAATGGTTCTATTCCAATCCAAGCATAAATTGTCTCGATGTAGTCCTGGACACACAGTCCAATGGCAATGAGACTAATCTGAGCAAGCTTTTCTCTCAATTGAATTGATTCCAGAGAGTTATCTTGAAATGATTTGGCTATCCAAGCAACAAAACAAAATTCGGCCCAGTATCGCTGTGGGACCGTATCGGCTGCGGTGGCATATATTTGATCCATTGATAAACGGGCCACAGTTTCTTTGTCCATGAAAAACCTTGCCGATCCTTCATCATTGTACTTGAAGTCAATATCTTTCCATTCCACAGAAAACTTTTCAGTAAATATATCAGGGTAGAATAGATATCTGTCCGCACGGTTAGTTCCAGTATACGTATCAGGAACTGGCGGGGGGAACGATAATGCAAACATCAACAATTTGATTTCTACCTCTTTCTTCGTGATTCCAAGTAACACCCTTCTTTGCAGAATAACCTTAATCGTGCACAAAAGAATATCAATATCTAGACACTTTATCAAGTGACATAATCGATCATCGCTATTGTATAGCCTAAAAAATGGTGGAGAAACTCGCTGGTTTTTCAATAATTTGGTAGTGAATTGGAGACATGAACAAACAAGCTTTTTATCCTCCAACAAAATTGGTTTGGGTTCAGCAAGTTCCTCATCCAAAATGTAATTCGTAGTAAAGGTTTCATATACTTGGTCAATTCGATTTAAAACTCCAACCCAGTAATATTGTGGACTAGATTCATTGAACTTAAAACTTTTCAAAAGTGATGGTAATTCTTGTAAGGAACATGACTTGATGTTGGAGGCAAGTTGATTCAACAAATCGCTTTTTGCTGGAACTTCAAGTGATTCTTCGATAAGCATCTTCAATTGAACCCAATAAACTGTTTACTATCCTTAAACATTATGCAAAGGTGCCAAGAAGGTACCATCTTTCTAATGTTGCAAACCATTTACTGCGACATTTTTACGAATACTTTCGAAAGAGAGACATAAAATGAAGTCTGTCTTGGTTTCTTATTTTCTTATGATTACTGGTAGACTTAAGACACAAGACTCTTTCAACACAATTGGGAGCATCAATGTACATTAATAAAGTCGGTCTGCACTCTATACGCCTTTCTTAAATTTTAGAAAAAAGTCTGGACATCACCATCACCGAAACTGCGTATCGCTGAAGGTATATCAGTGCTAAGGAGTTAGCTTGCTTTTTTATTTTTTTCTTTCAACAACCGTGATTTTGATATTCAGACACGACCCTTTGTACCAGATTAAGAGGATGAAAATCCAGTTCCAAAAAACAACAGTACCCACCTAAAGTTCATCACCACACGATGGCACCCAAACGGAGCGCTGCATCACTGTCAAGCACAGCAAAGAAAGCAAGAACATCACATCATGATGATTTGACTGAATTTTATCAATCGACCCTTGCGGCGATTCACGAACTCCAAGCCGAATCCAGTGACGATCTTTTGGCAGCACCATTTGTCAAGTTACCGTCCAAAAAGCTATATCCCGACTACTATGAGATAATAGACCAGCCGATTTCACTTGCAGAGATCCTGAAATCAGTAAAACAGGGCAAGTATAGCGGAACTGAAGCGTTCTTGGGCGATTTCCAGCTTCTTTTGGATAACGCGTTGGGGTACAACGATCCTGACTCGTGGATCGTGACGAGTGCCACCCAAATGTATGACTATGTTAAGGACCGGATCACGGCACTTGATGCCAACCCGAAATCCGACTCCAAGTCGCTCAAATTGAAACTTAAGGCTGCTGCGGCCGAGTCGACCGATATCGACCACGACTCCAACGCAAAACTTCCCGAACTTGCCTCTGAGATTCTTGAGGCAGTGATTGCCCACGAGTTTCCAGATGAAGGGATCATAAGTGGTCCTTTCCTTGAAGACGTCGATCTTGACGACTATCCCGACTATATAAATTACGTCGAGACTCCCACATCGTTCCAGAACGTGTTGTCCCAAATAGAAGACGGTTTGTTCTCGTCTTCATCAGTGCTGGAGAACTTGCGGAAGTTCCACGATGCCACGTCATTGATTTTCTCCAATGCTCAGAAGTACAACGATCCATCGTCAGAAATCCACCAGGACGCTCTCAAATTACAAGAATTGTTTGAAGAAAAGTATGCCGAATTGAAAGAAGAACTCAAACACAAGAAAAACAAGTTGAAGCTCAAGTTGAAACCAAAGGTGAAACTCAACTTGAAGGTGAAAAATGAAAGAAAAAGAAAGCATATCAAGGAAGAAGTCGATGAAGAAGAAGAGATCGAAGACCAACAAATAGAAGAAGAAGTGGAAGATGCTGCACGGGCAGAACAAAAGAAGGCCCCAAAACCAGTGGAAAAGTCCATTGCAAACACGTTGGGTAAATCTGTACCCTCATTATTGAGTAGCGAGTGTTTTATTCAGGAAACATCCGTGTCTTCGTCGTTGGCAGTTATTTCCGGTATCACGCAGCATACAATCCAAAAGTCATCGCAGCATCAACACTTGCCACTTCAGAAGAATCAAGAAATCAAGAAAGCACTTTTCCCTACAGTGGCTCAGGCACCAGTTACATCATTCTTCAAGTACGAACTTCCAGCTAATGGATATGCTGCGCAGTCATATACCATTGCTTTACCAGCGGATCTGCTGCCTTATGTGACGGTCAAAGTGGCGTTACATACTCTTTTGCACAACATCAAGAGACACGACTTGGTGAATGGCAGAGGCTTTTTGAATCTGACCTCTGACGAAGATTTTCAGTGTAAATTGTACGTCAATGAGGACGAGGTTTCGAATGGCGGTGATTGTACAGAAGAAAAGAAGGATGGTGCCGCCTTGTTGGCCATTAGTTTTGATGTCAAGTTGGCTCTGGGTTTGAACGTGGTGAATTTCGAATGTAAAGTTGCTCCTAGTTTGAGCAAGAAGATTAAGCCAAATGAGACCCTGGAGAGCGACGAGATTGCTGGAAGACACACTAGACACCAGCTCCAGCAATTAAAGATGACGTGGGACGTGGAAAGAGTGACGTTCTTCATTGTTTGTAACCATTCGTAAGTGTATTATATATAAAATATAAAAGAGTAAAAGTTTGTATTCATTTACCGATACAGAAGCTGGAGAATACGACGCCGAGGATCTCTTCAATGCCGATGGCGTCACCGCTGATCTTGCCTATTCCTTCAACCGCCTGCTTCAAGCTTTCTGTAGCCAACACAACATCGTCTTGTTCTTTCCAGTAACGGAAGTTGATGAACCCTTGTACGACATCATTGACCAAAAGATCTTGGACTCGGGCTGATATGACGATGGGATCAGCCGAATCGGTCAAGGAGATGTTTTTGAAGATAGAAACGATGCTGTTGGTGAGCAGCGCCATTCCTGATCCGGTGATACATGACACAACGTGAAACGATTCGTGGGGTAACGATAGTTGTTGTGAGAACTTGGTGATGAGTTGTTGTGGATCAGACATCATCAAGTCTTGCTTGTTTAACACAACCACAATATGTTTCCCTTCTTTCTGTAGTACTCCAAGATGTTGTGTCAAGTCTGAACTGATTTCCTCTTCATTTATTGGGAGAACCACAAGAACCAAGTCTCCTGCAAGAGACTTCTGTTTGGCCCGTCGTATACCCTCAATTTCGATTCTATCGCCACCAGCACGAATTCCAGCAGTGTCACCAATAACAACTTTGTATCCTTCGATATCTAACGGCACATCTATCACGTCTCTTGTTGTTCCTGCGATATCACTGACGATCGCAGCATCTTTGTTGGCTAAGAAATTCAAGAGCGATGACTTTCCTGCGTTTGGTGGACCAAGAAGTATCAACTTGATTCCTCTAAGCAAGATCTCGGACCCACGTACCTTGACCAAGTACTGGTTGATCTCGGACTCGAGTATGGTGATGTTTGTATCGACAACATCAAACAACTCGGCTACTTCATCGATATCGTGATCTTCACCAAAATCAATCACCGTTGTCAACAACGCTACGTTCTTAACGATCTCTTCTCTCCAGCCACTAAAGAGGGTCTTGGTGTTGCCTGTAAGTGACGAAAGTGCTGCAATACGCTGCGTTTCGGTTTCAGCATCGATCATTTCACGTATCCCTTCAATTTCCGTGAGATCAAACCGGCTATTCAAGAACGCCCGATGAGAAAACTCGCCGTTTTCAGCGTATCTGATATTCACGTCGTTGTTGGCATCATGGAGATTACCAATGGCTCTTATCACCGACTGAATGATGGCAGTTCCTCCATGAAGATGGAGTTCCAACAGATCTTCGCCTGTATACGAATTGGGACTCTGGAAATATATCACCAATGCTTCATCAAGCAAAATCTTCGAGTCTGGAGCGTACAACTTGCGTACGCTGGCAACTCGTGGGGTAGGGATGGGTTTATGGTTGGTTAATGTGGAAAGAATATGACTGGACTGAGAACCGGAAATACGCACAACTCCAATCGCTGAACGTGCTAATTTGGTGGACAACGCATAGATTGTGGGTCGGAACGACTTGTATCGCACAAATGATACCAGAACCAGTCTATACATCAATGGATATCTCATCTGGAGTGTTACCTCATCGCTACAATTTATTCTGCAGGATTATACGAATCGATTATCACCATTCCCAAATGTTCATTAGAAACATTCAGAATATAAAGACGGGGCGAGGATGGCGATACTTCCATGGTTCTATCAATCTTTGTCATGAAAACCCATTGGGGTTACCCAAAAGTAACGGTGGTGGCCCTTCAATTCCTCGCATGTCAAAGGGTTTACCGATCAAACAACGTATTCCCGGAGTTTCCAAGGTATTATTGGTATCTTCAGCCAAGGGCGGAGTTGGAAAGTCGACAGTTTCGTCCAACTTGGCATTATCGCTACATAAACTAGGTAAAAAGGTTGGTGTTTTGGATGCAGATATCTTTGGTCCGTCGGTCCCACGACTCTTTAGTCTTTCGGGTGAGCCCCGGTTATCAGAAACCGGGAAGTTGTTGCCTCTTTCCAACTATGGGATAGCAACAATGTCTATGGGATATATGGTTCCTGCTGAAAACGCTGTTGTCTGGCGTGGACTCATGGTGATGAAAGCACTCCAACAGCTTCTTTTTGAGGTTGAATGGTCCAACTTGGACTACTTGGTCATTGACATGCCTCCAGGCACCGGTGATACGCAGCTCACCATAAGTCAACAGCTTAAGGTCGACGGCGCGGTTATCGTCAGCACTCCACAGGATATCGCCTTGATCGATGCAGTTAAGGGAATTGCCATGTTCAATAAAGTGAACATTCCTATTCTTGGCTTGGTTCAAAATATGAGCTACTATATCTGTCCCAACTGCAATCATGAAGCACACATATTTGGCTCTGAAGGAGCGGCAAGAGAATCAAAGAAACACAACTTGGAGTTATTGGGATCGATTCCTTTGAATGAAGAGATATGTATACAATCAGACGCGGGAAAGCCTGTGGTAGTTAAGCTGCCAGACTCGCCTGTGTCACTTCCATATATAGAGATTGCAAACAAGGTGGTGTCGAAACTTGAAAAATAGTCTATATAATTACCAACATAAATCAACTTGACGTATAACGTTTATTTTGTGGTTTTCATGCTTTGAAGTCTTGGCTAAAAAAGCCCATGTTCCTGATGATAAACTTTTTAATCGAATGAGAAACAGACTTGCTTAGCACTTAGGCTTTTATATAGTTGCTTGTTTGATCATACTAGGATTTATGCTACTTTATTTATTGTAAATTTGAGGATTCATAATTAAAAACCAAGGGTTTGGATTAGTAAGTAGAGTGGTTGTACTTCCAAAAACCTTACCTTCTGAACAATAAGATGTTAAAATTATGTTAGAGTTTTCTTCGAGATAATTGCTTCTAAAAGTATGTTCATCATATTTAAATTCAAGCAGTGGCCATTTAATAATAACCGATCTTTCTAAATGAAACAAGACCGTAACTTGTCTTCGAGTTTGCAAGGCTAGATATATAATAGCAGAAGAGAAAAATCTTAAAACCCAAAATATCAACTGCAATCTAAGATGCGATTGTACTGGACACTCACTATAGACTAAATAGATTGATATATTCTAAGGCTTTTATTTCATTGGCTCAATTTTCCCATGAATATTATACTTACTCTGACATCAAACTCTAGTTCTTGATTTATTATTGCTTAGTTGCATTCTAATTCTTTTTCAACAATATTATCGAAAAAGAACTGAGCCTACATATATCTGATACATCAATTGGGAAAAGCATGCATTGATGCTACTTCCTGGTAATTAGAATTTTGGAACTGATTTTTTATGTATCAAGGTAGTTCTAATTACCCTTTAAACTCAAATACCTTACAAATCTTAATATTCAAATTAAACTATATTATTCCTTCTGATTTATTTCTACCATGATATTTTTTCTTTTTGTAAAGACCTTATTGTTAAAATATAAATCACATGGCGATTTTTCCTCTGGGTCAAGCTACTAGCCTAAGATAGTATCTAGTTTAAGAAATTCATCTTCAAGTGGAAGGTTTATTATTTTAGATTTAACACAGAAACCTATAAAAAAATAAAAGCTTGGAGTTTAACAAACTTGTTCCGGCATTACTTTTAATTGCCAGGTGGAACAGGAGGTAAAATACCATTTTCAATAATAAAATACTTATCCTTGAAATCCAGTGTGAATTCAGTGTTTGTTCTGTTGTAGTAATTGGCACACTGATCTTCTCTTTGTTTAGATGTATCAGTTGGTTCCAGGCCTTCTCTGTATGTTGTTTCAAATGCGTTACCTTCGGCATCATAGTAAACCGGGTAGTATTGAATATATTTAGCATACTTCAAACATGGGTGAATCACTGAGTCCAAGTATGATTCATCAAAAAAGTACGTGTTACCACTCATGAGTCCATATTCACCAATGGTGGTATATCTTCCAATTTCGACAAGAATCTTGCCTGTAGAAGTATCAATAAGGTTTCCGGTCCAAGTATTGGTGCCGTCACTATTCTGCGATGTAAGAATAACCTCTGTTGTATAGGTATAGTTAAATTCCCATGGCCAATTAATAGCGCATGAAACTCCAGTACCGTAATCAGCACCAGGAGTACAGTTGGGATGGTCTGATTTTGCATTTCCAAAAAAGCTGAATGCCAAGTGGTTTGTTTGGTCGGGTGTTCTAGGTTGCAAGCCAATGTAACCTCCTGGACCGTAGAGACCTTGGTTTAAGTAAAACATATTTGCAAAATAGTATCCTTCAACTTTACCATCAATCACTTCAATGTTGGAAGTCATTTTTGTGAAATTTCCAGTCTTATCGGTAGTGGTAATTGAGTACCAATCGTAGAAGGCGTGAACATTTGTGGTGAGCAAAGCTAACCAAAGTAAACCAGTAGCAAATATCATTATTGAATAGTTATTTAATATTCAACAAATTATATTTGAAAAGAATGCAATCTTTTTATACTTGAAGAAATCGGCACGAATTGCTTTCATCGTTGTCAAATCCGTTTTATTTCTGAGTAGTTGCAATCCTGATTGGTGAACTGGTTATAAAGGTTTGAATACTCTTTTTTTAGTTCACGGCATGTAATCCAGTCATAATTGAAGAATGGGTTCAGTATACAAATTTCACTTATTTCAAGTCTGACTAGTATTTCACCGACAATAAAAATCTAGTTTTGTTACTTGCGTTATATTATTACCCCACAGCTTGCCTTAATGTGATTTTTTTCCAGGTTTAATTGTTCAAATATGTGTTCGTTACGACTAGATATTAAGTTCGTGTCAGGTGTATTCTCATGTTACTGAATGAACTGTTATTTTATTTACTACCCTATCGATGAATAGACATGCTCTTTGTACAAATACTATCAAAATTGTTGAGCAACACGCAATGCAAATATAAATTATTCAGCCTTCGTAACTAATCTATTTTCCTCCAAAAAATAATTAATTTTATCCTGATTAAGCCTCTCTTTTTATAAAAATGTAAAATGGAATGAAACACGGAAGTAGTCCCTTGAGGTATACTTAACCATTTATTGTATGATTGCTCTGTATACATAAATGATCTTATCTTAGCTACTCTCATCATGAGAAGTTTATGCTGGATTACAAGAACATGTCGGCTTTTTGAATTGGAATTTTCAGTTGACCAACCTAGGAAAATCTGGTATCTAAGTAACCTTATTTACTCTTTTATCTAAATCTTTATTGATAATTGAATATATCCGTGTTTCAGCACGTTCCATATCGGAAGTTGCTTTGTTTCCTTATTGTCATAATATTTACAAAGAATGACACAAAAACCAATTACTCAGTTATGAATAATCTAAATTGCTCGATTTATCCTCATAACTAACGTGCTATTTCCACATAAATACTCAAGATCAAGCCTCGAAAGATTAAATTATGACACGTACAAATGGTTTGTAGAATTCCCAAAATTTTTGTATTTTGTTGAGGGTGGATCCTTTCGTTGTTGCAATGCTCAAGTCAATTACATTTTTGTCGAGTTTCTTTACAACTACCAATGTTTTCTGTATGAAATTTAACAGGTACCTGCCACGATTAACTCAGAAATCTTTCTTCAAAAGTAAATCATAAAGACTATTACAAATACTTTACTTTGCATCTGAGGGTACCTTGTTAATGATTCTATTGAAGATTGGCTTCGGAAACTTACAAAGTTTAGTAATGTTGCTTAATATTGCAATTATTCCATTTCCTGGACAAAGATAAAAAATAAAGCAGAGCTAGGAACCAGATCTGTTATTCTATTGGTGTCAACAGATAAGTTTTCCTTTAAAACAAAAATGGACGATGGTTGAGTTTGTGTAATTGAAGTTCAACGTTGTCAAAGTTGTCGAGTTGCAAACGTGAAAAATTGACACAAAAAGGGCAACTTCAATTTTTTTTTTTTTTTGACTTTTAAAAAAACTGTTAGGAATCACCCGTCAACGTAAACAATAGCTGAGACATAAGTATCCTTTGCTGGTGAAAGTATTTGTATTTGGAGGTAATTGATATGTCTGCTCTAGAAACACCCACAAGGAGAAAACCATCGACCAAAATTGGTACTCCCAAAAAGGGATCGGGATCACCCGCACCTTCCACGCCATTCAAGGTTCCAGCTACACCCAAGGCGAAGTCTTCTGGCACCCCCAGGGCAACACCTAAAGCTACTCCAGGAAAGAGATCGATTTCCAACTTTGATCCGAATGACTCCTACATCGAAGAGAACGACGAAACCTTTGCGTACAATGAAACCACCACTCTTAGTGATGAGGAGGATGACTTCGAGGAGCTCTCTGATGAAGACTTTGGCGTTGATGAAAGTGATGTGGAGATCAAGGTCAATGAAATTACCGAGTCTCCAAACTCAAGCAGCTCGGATATCTCGCTTCTTCCTGAATCTGCCTCAGCTTTTCGCCGCTTCTTGGTGGCACATGAGGTTCCTAGAAAAGTATTGCACTCCTCGATCGGAGTATTTACTTTATACTTGTACACTATTGGAGTTCACCAAACCCAGATCATTGTTCCTTTATTGACTTTGTTTGCCATCATCTTTACCAACGATTACGTACGTCTCCATAACCCTGAATTGAACAAGAAAATTGTCAAGGCATGGTGGTTTTTGGTCAGAGAAAGCGAATTCAACTCGTACAATGGTACTTTGTGGTACTTGGCTGGGCTTTCTATCGTGTTTGCTATTTTCCCTAAGGACATATCGTTGATGAGTGTCTTGTTGTTGAGTTGGGCCGATACTGCTGCTTCTACTATTGGCAGATCGTACGGCAAGTATACCCCCAAGGTTGGCCATGGCAAGTCTTTAGCTGGTTGTATTGCTAGTTTTGTTGCTGGTGTGTTCAGTTGTTATCTTCTCTACGGATACTACATCCCCGTGTACAATGACAAGGTGAACGTTACTGGTGATATTTTCTGGACCGAGCAATCCAGCAGAATCAACTTACATATGTATGCATTGATCAGTGGGGCTGTTGCCAGTGGCTCGGAGCTCGTAAGCTTGTTCGGGCTTGATGACAACTTCACCATTCCCGTTTTGAGTGCCATTGCGCTCTATGTCGTGGCTTGGGTGGCTGAGGTGTGATGTACTATAGTGATACCATTATTTAGTTTTAATATACAAATGTAACCGAATTATGATCATTTATACACTGTTTCGAAGCTCCATATAAGAATCGTAATCTAGACTCAGTTTGATGCCCTCGTACCTCGTAAGATCAAGCCAGCCATCTTTCAAGCCTTGTTTATACCATTGCTCCACCTCATTCTTCTTGATGTATGGATAGTCGGCCTTCTTCAAGAGATAATATAATGTCGTGGTCTTGTCCCATTTTTCATCTTCGGCTACAGATGGGAGAAACGTTCCCAGGAAATGCTGGTTTCTTGAACCAGGGATCTGAAATGATACCTTCAATCCGTGAACACCTATACTCCAGTCATTCGGATCGTCAATTGGAACAAAGTCTGCAAGTAATGTCACTCCAACTTCAAGCAGAGCCACCTCACTTTTGCTCACAGGACTAAACCGAGTATCTTCCAATGCAGAAGTAAGAGCAAATCTACTGACTCCAGAACCAACACTCAAGCTCTGAAACGTACCAATACATCCTCTGAGCAGATGGTTTTTCGTCCATGTAATAAAAAGCGGAGCAGACCCAGGAAACTGTGATGGATCTTCATTTAATGCTTCATAAAATTTAGATAACGGCACTTTATTCAATTCAGGATTGAGTCTGATCACCAATGCCTCAAATGCTTGACAACATAGTGCTTTTGACATGACTTTGTAAGAAAAGAAAAGGGAAAGGGGAAGGGGGGTTTTTTATGAAAAAAGATCGGTTGCGAAAAATACGGGTTGTCGATTACCATTTCGGGAAGTGAAAGTCATAGTTCATTGGTGCATATTCTATATAAGTCTAAATACGCAGCGGTCGTCTCTGCCGTTTCCAGCCAATTTCAACATATGAAACTGGTTCAAATTCTGACTCTCCAAGAGCAACTCAATCGCTGAATGTGTATCTGTTCCTCCAAAGTTTATCTTGCACCAAGATATATCAAGCTCTTCTAAAGTTGGGGGGAAGATTCTTTCATTTAGTTGGAAGAAGAACGAATTTAAGTAATTACTTGATAAGTCAAGTTTCTTTAAATAATCAGGGAATCGTTCAAGCAAGAAATTAGGTTATGTGACAAGTCAATTTCCTCAACACGTTCAAATAGTTTCCCCTGTAAAAACCCGAGATTTATAAGGTTATTGCCTGACAAATTGATCAGGTTTAATGAATAAGAGGCATCACCACGAGTTCTAAGGTCAATGTGTAAAAGATTGTTGTTGGAAATATCAAGAGTCTGGAGGTTGGTAAGTTGATGCCACTTGAAGGTAGCATTTGTCAAGTATGTAAGGTTATTATTTGAAAGATTCAAGTATGCTAACCCTGAAGGAAACTTGATCATCGATAAATCAGTGAGACCGTTGAATGAAAGATCAAGACTTCTTAAATTATCACATAAGAAACAGTGTGACTGTTGGTTCAAATGATTGACTAAACCCTGCGCATCAAAGAGGTGTAGCTGAAGGTTTTCAACCTGGATATCAAAGTTGTAGTAAGTTTTGTTGAGCTCATTTGCACTTGTGTTTGCCTTTCCCTTCCCAAGTCCACTATAACCAACATTCAACCGATTGATTCTGTAGTTCTGTGTCTTCATACTAGCAAATATGGTATTGACAAGGCCCTGGTTTTTGGTGGGACAGTTAATATCAAGAATCACGTAGACGTTGAGTGTTGAAACGTAAAGTTTAAGGTATTGTAGGTATTGTATCATATCAAGATCAAATAATATCTTGTTGTGGATCATAAGGGTGATTTCTTTGGGATGAATCACAATCTTGTTTTGGATCAAGTAGTAGAGAATATTCAGCGAAAGCGTGATGGTTTCACATGAATCTGCGTTGGTTACAGCAATAGAACGACCTGTGAAGTAATGGTAGAGAGCCATATGTCTCACTTGGGTATATGAATCAGGAACATGCCCCGGAAGCAGCTTGAGCTCAAACAACGAGTCAAGCTCACATGGTGTGAGGTAAGAAATCGTTAGTTGTTGGAGCTCTAAAGGAAGACGAAACAACATTATAGTGTTTGATAATCTTTCAGTGAACTGGTAACCATTATAGTAGTTGCAAAACTTATCCTGTAGATAACGTTTTGTTTTTTTTTGGTTCCCCTCATTAATAATAACCTTTAATTTTAATATTAATCGTGGCTAATACAGTATATCGCCTCGTAGCGGGGTTTTTAGTCGATCCTTAACGGTGACGTTTTATAGTACAGTATTATGTTTGACATCTCGTGTTAAAAGTGTGGTGGTGATTTTTGGAGGAAGACTTTTTGTTCCAACCTGTAATGCACTAGAAACGTGTAAAACAATAACATTCCGTACTTTGTGATCCAGAAGCGGCCATAATTTTTATTTAATGCTGGCTGGTATGTACACGACTATCTGCCGTGATAAGAAATAAAGATGATCCCATAAACTAAATTCTGAACTACGCATATACAACCTTGACTTAGAAATGGGAGCCTGTTTATCGTGCCTCCTTGCGGATAACGAGAATGAAGATACAGAAAACACCTCGCTATTGAGAGGTGACCATAATCAATACTCCAACCTTGAACAAGAAGAAGAAATGAAGCTTCAGAAGAGACAGAGCGAGCTTAATATCATCGTCAATGACTTGTCTGACAATTTGATTGATGTATCGTCATTTTTAAACAACACCAGCACATCTACAACCGTACCAAACGTCTCGTATCAAGTATCCAATACTTTACAGACCCAAAATGCACAAGATGAAGAACTCGAAGTTAGTACTTCGTCAGAACAAAAAACGTACCCTTATCAATACACCAGCAGCGAGAAGCAGAAAGTATTGATTGAGGTAAAAGAGGTGACACCAGCAATCATAGATTCCTGCAAGATCGACTCGGCGGATCCTCTTTATTTGAAACTTTGATAAATGACAAAAAAATAGACACAGAGAACCAGACACCCACCCACAGTTTTTTATTTGGGGAGGTGTGCTGGGAGACTTGTGGTCCAAAGACGATTGTATTTAGGGCATCGTTTCTTTCCTTGTAACATAAATACTAATATATTTCTTAAAACGGACCAAAGATATTGTATGCAGAAATCACTGGTACAAATACGAAGAAAAGGCTGCTAATTATTTTTGCAACTATTACCAACCACTACTTTCCATGTTAGCGCCTAAAGTATTACTTGCATTAGCCCTGAGCTCCGCTGTCTGTTCTGCACTCTCTCTTGATATTAATGAACACCTGCCTTCAACAGCCGTGCCCAATGTTGTTGAAACCACGACTCTTGATGAAGACAACGTTAATATGTTGATGTTCAAGAAGAAACTACAAGAAAAGAAGGCCAGAAAGGCTAACCAGAAAAAGAAGAAAACAACTCACACAGGACTTGGTGTATTTACTGATTTTGAAAAGTTTATGCAAGAAGGCTCCATACAAATTGCAGAGGTTGCCTTACATGAAGATGACGATGACAATGAACAGCCAACCAAGATCAAGCTTGTTGATTCTTTGGCAGGTTTAAATGCTACCTTTTTTGCTGCTGGCGCTCGACCAACAGGAAGCCCTGGAAGTGGTTTTAAAAAAGGGTTACACATGACAGCAGGTTTATTTTTCGATACTGGAGTTGATAAAAGTACCGGAAGCAATGATCAAGTCAAATGTCAAACGTGTGATTCAGAATGTGGTACTGAAGATGAACTGGATTGTGATCAAGAAAGTGATGACGATAGCGATCTGGAATGTGAACCAGTAAAACCCCAGAAAAGTACAAGAAAAAGCTCAAAATCCTCCAAGAATAAAAAGACATCTGCTAATAAGACCAGCAACAAGAAGAACAGTTGCAAGACGAGTGGTAATTCAAATAAAAACTTTTGTAACATGTCTTTCGAAGGTGACATGATTTGGGGCCAAAACAAGATCCAGATCCCAGCTTCATATTTATTAACACCTTCTTCACCAGAAAGACAGAATTTGTATGCCCAGATAAGTGACGACACAAACAGCACAACCACTCAACTTACTGAAACATCTAGCAGTACATCTTTGGAATCAAGTACGAAAACGATGCATTCATCTGAAGAAATCACACCTACTTCATTAGACACCACTACTACCACCACTACGACTACTACACTGAGTGCTGACCCATTTGATAGACCAAATTTCACAAGTTTCTTTGATAAGCCAAAGTCAAACACGGGAACTCCCGCAATCTATATTGATTGGCTTATGTTAGTGGGTGGTAGTTTTATGGCCCTTCTCTAAAGTATATGATTTGCTCTATTAATACACAATTTGGTGCTTATTCCTGTAAGGCTTTCAAGCGATTTCTCATTTCATCAAGAGCCTGTTGATCTTCTTCGTCATGGAGAGCAACTTCTGGTTCTGCTTCCTGTGGTAAGTCGTCGACCGGCACATCGGCACTAATTTTAGAGAATTTATCTTCTGTCAAACTGGCAATAATCTTATTAACTTCTTCCTGTGATTCAGACTCCAACTCTTCGTCCTCCTCGTAATCCAAATCTACCATATCGTCCATCATCTCGTTGATGATACCTGCCTTGGTCAACTCTTTAGAGAGTTCTTGCATGGTTCCCAGCACCACTCCAATATGTATCAACAGATTGACGTCCTTCATTACTGCAGTCAGCGCATGGAGTGATTGTGTAAGTTTGTTCATCTGCCATTGCTCATTGATGGCCATGTTGATGGAGTCAATTCTTGTCTTTGATGTGTACAACTTGCTGTACTGGCGATTAATATTGATTATTTCCTTTGCATAAAGCTTAGCAGTCTTGATATCTTTTTCTTTGGCTGCTTTACGGATAAGAGTCTCGGTCTTCTTCTTGAGAGTCTGTAACTGGTTGATTGACTTATCCAATTCACGCTTGTTCTTACGAAGAAGTTGATTGATTTTGCGCATCTATGGTTAGTTGTTATCTTAAGTTTCTTGTTTCTTTAACTTACTTGTTCTTTGGGGTCTGGACCCCATATGGCTTTCTTTATGTAATCCATGATTGATAAGAGAGGAGTCAAAGGTCGATACCGAAATGAAAAGTGGATTATATTTCGATTATGTAATGCTTATGTAATTTATTGATATATTTGAAGATTCCACCCTTTACATCTTACATCTAGCCGTGAAGAAATTGAGGATTCAGGTCATGGTATTAAGGATATAATTCCTTCATCTCGTGGCATTTTGTTTATTAAAATATGTTCACGGAAAGTGGAGAAATTTTAGTTCCTTAATGCTTCTCTAAAACAACCATGGTCTTTGCCACGAACCCTTCTAGATGAAAAATGCTTTTTTGACCTAAACTCAATCTTTCGTCAAATACAGAAGCAAGTTCGGCTACTTCACCAATTGCTGATCCATTGATAATCTGGAGCAAGTTAAACAATAAGGTTTTAAGAATAGTTCTTGGTGGGATACAGTGTGCCAACAACTCGTAGAAAACGACTCTGATCTTGGCCAATGTTGCCACGTTTCTATTCTTGTTTATAGTCTGGGCCAAGTTGACGAGGATTGTTTCCCAGTCCAATGCAAGAAGAGAAAGATTATTGTTAAGTTGGATCGTCTCATTTTGCATTGCTACCGTTTCAAACGAAAGTAATGCCTTTCTCAAGTTTCTGTTTGAGTTGTGGGCCACTTTCTCCAAGAACTTCTGGACATCTTGATCGTTGTTGGAGCTGAACTTGACTGATTCCTTCACGGCCACTGTTTTCAAGATATCTGTGATTTCACCAATACTGGGACTAGGGATCCGTATCAAGAGAGTACGTGATTTTATGGGTGAGATTATATTGGATATCGAGTTGCATGCCATAATCAACCGAATATTCAGCGAGTTCTTCTCCATTGTTCTTCTCAACGCAGCCTGGGCATCACGAGTCATCGAATCGGCTTCATTGATAACCACAATCTTGAACCGATGTCTCTTGTTGCTGCTACTGTTACTGAAATCCACCTGTTCTGTAGACGCAACTTCTTTCAATAAATCCTGAATCACAACTCTATCATTGTTACCCATATCTGACGGCGTGATCTCCAAATGGTACGGTGAACTTAACACGTTGAATTCGAGCTTTCTATTGGATGGTGTCACAAAAGTCTTGACATCAATCTTGAGCTTTTCCACTTGTGGTCCAAAGATCTCGCTTAAAGTCGAGTAGATCCGAGTCTTCTTCCCAGCACCACTGGGTCCATAAATGAGAAGGTGAGGAAAATCACCTGATTTGGCAAGTGCAGTGAGATTCTGTGTGATTTTATCATGATACGACAATTGAGAAAGGGTCCGTGGACGATACTTATCGACCCAAAGTGACATAATTGATGGTGGTGAAATATTTCAGACGTGTTTTGATAAAGTGTAATTTTTTTCCTTTACATGTTGAGAAAAAGTACAACGCACGTGATATATATATATATACTCCTACAACTGAATAGTGTCATGAATAGTGCCATGAAAATGTATATTTTGATTATATATGCCAATTTACCATCAGGTTCTTATCCTAAACCTTTGGAGCTGTTCTAATGAAATGTGACGGGCATTCGTATCCGCCAGGGTTCTTGTCTAAGTATGCCTGGTGATAAGCTTCAGCATCATACCAAATATCAATGGGTTCAATCAACGTCTGGATCTTGTGGTTGGGGTACCAAGTGGTCTGGAACTTTTCTTTCAATTCGGTGGCAATTTTTGTTTGTTCTTGTGAATGGGTCAAGACCGCTGATCTGTATTGCGTGCCGCGATCAGGGCCTTGTGAGTTCAACGTAGTTGGATCGTGCATTCTCCAAAAGAGATCCAAAAGATCTGATGTTGAGATCTTCAGTGGCTCGTAAGCGATCTGTACTGCTTCAACAAAGTTGGTGCTTCCACTGCACACTCTTTCATAAGTGACAGCATCAACAGACGAGTTTCCATTGGCATAGCCCACAACAATATCAACAATGCCACGGTCCTTGAACTGTTTCTTAAACACATGCTCAACACCCCAGAAACACCCTGCCGCCACCGTGACCAATTCAGATGTGCTGGTGGTCTTCAATGTAGGAGAAAACGAGGTAACTGTCATAGTGGAAAGGAATCGAGAAAATATGATGGAATAAGCTGGGAAAGGAATATTGGGTTTCTGTAATATAATGCTAGACTCGATTGAATAGAGCAGTGGCTTGTTGTCTTATACTCTGTTGCTTAATAATTACGTTCCATCTCTCCACTGTATGGATGAGCCAGTGTAAAGATTATGTTATATCACGTGGCCTCCGGAAAAAAATATATGATTCATCGATTGTTGCAGTGGAAAATAAAAAAGGAGCTGCCTCGAGACTTGGAGATTAAGGTCATCACTTACGTTTGAATCCGAAAATTGATTTCCGTTTCTCGCCCGATGATGCACTGCTGACACTCGATTTGCGTTCAGATCCCAGTTCTGTTTTCTTTTTAAGGCCACCAACCCACGTTTTTTTCTCTTTAACACTGTTGCTTCGCGAAACTGTCTCATCCTTCAGGCCATCAAACTTGAATGACTTGAAAATACTTGTTTTCTTTGCTAGTGGCTCTGATTGAGCTTGAAAAGCAGCTCCAGAAGCTCCAGCAGCAGTTCCAGGTGTAGCACCCGTAAATGAAGCAATGGACGATGTTTCCGATTGCACTTCAGGTTCCTCGTCTAAATCAGGTACCGATGCCTTCTTCGGAGTCGGTTCGTATTGTGGGAACAGCTCGGCTTTCTGGAAGTCACCTCCAGCATAAACCGAATCGATATTGTAGCCAAGATTACACTCGTCAGGCTTCGGCTTCGAATAGAACAAGATATATGCTGACGCAAGTCCGGGTCCGTTGCCAAAGAACCGCATCACATACGAATCCTCCACAAGCTCAACCGTTTCATCATCAAACAAGAGCCATAAACCAGCTTTCACTTTACAAACAGAAACGTAGTGGCCGTGCATCGGTCCACCGCCAATATGAATAACCAAGCCGTACAATTCATATAACGAAAACTCGGCATCGTCATCATCAGTAGTGTTAAAAAGACGGAGATGGAACGGGTAACTAATGGAATCAAAAAGCTTGACCATTTTTCCCACTCCTTCGTCGTACTTGAATCTCTTGAAGTTTATGACTAGCACTTCGGGCAATTTCTTCACTTTGATGGTCTTGACAGCCTCCTGGAGCGACGAACAAGTGTTGCAATAGAACTTATTCTGGTTTGTCAACACTTCCAGTTTAGAGAAGTTGTTGAGCGAATGTGAAAGTGAATTGGCACCTTCTCCGCGTGGGATATCCACCATGAGGTCCAAGAACTGCTCGTGCTTGGCTGTTACCGTCTCACATGTCAAACACTTAGTTTCGTTGGTGATTAATCCTTGAAAAATGTCGTTGCACCAATTGTTGCTGGGCTCATATTCTTGAGAGACGGTCTCCATGATCTCGTTGATGAGATAATTGAAGAACTCGTGGGCATCGTGATGCATGTTGTTTTGGCGGAAAAGGTAGTTCTTTTCCTTGAGTTTGTTTATAAAGTATGAGGGACTTACCACCCCGATATTGGACTTGTTTTCGGCCATAGACTCAAAGAGGTCTCGGAGCGCATATAACAACGCCAGATCGTCGGACTGTTCACTGGATAACTGTAACAGTGTATCTAAATTTATTATGGGTCCATTGATCAACGCTGACCGTTTGCGTTGATCAGACGATGGATTGGCGTTGAATGGATTGATAGGCACTGTCAAAAAGGGTTCCGGGTGAGGGATCCCCACAATAATGGCAGACGAAGTCGAGCCAATCGCGCCTTCCTGGACCAGTTTCTCGGGCTGCTCGTTCAATAGCATCGACAGACTCTGTGAATAGTCGTTATAGACGGTATCTACCAGCTGATTGGCCGTGGTGGGTCGAGTTATCATGATATTGATCAGTTGGAAGTCGGGGCTGGCAGCGATACAGGCCCGTTGTTCTACCAGTAATGCGTCACAATAACGTGCTTCCTTGACGTATCCTGGTCTCTTCTCCTCTATCGAATGTACACTCGAGCTTGTGCCACTGCCCGAGTTGAACTTAAGCCCAAAGATCAGGCCCTTGCGTGATTTGTCGGTCCCCGTGGATCCGGTGGAGTTGCTTTTCTGTTCCTTAAGTTTGCGTGCCACCAACTGCTCGTACTTGGCAGTGAAAACATGTGGCTTGACGCCGGTAACCACCAACTTGGGGTTGTGCTGAGTGTGGTTGTGTTTGAGAAGGTGCTGGCGGAAGGCGTCCGTATTGTAAAGACACTGGAGAATCGAGTTACAATAACATGTGTTTCCGAAATTCTCCATGCCAAAGATCTTATTGGAACCATCGCCATGCTCAAGCATGCTATCGCCAGTCATAGGAGATGTCTGGGTCATACTGGCGGAGATAATTTTGGTGATAAGCTTGTGGGCGAGAAAAATCTGGGGAGATGCAGGAAACCAATTGGCTTCCCATGTGGAGTTACCATTACCACGCACAACACGAAACCACGTTGTTGTGCCATTTAACCTTCTGAGTCATCTGTTTGTGTCAGGAACGATCTTAACTCTTACATTACACCTCGTGTGATCTTTAGCTACGGAAGAGTATCAGGGGATTTTTTTGACCGGGTTTTTAACCAGGCTCGACCCCAGAACAATATGGTCCACAAAATCTATTGCGGAGAATCTTCTCAATCGGGGTAACATACATATATTTGAGAGGTTGTCTGATGTCTTTCTGTTGGCTGAATGTAGATATATGTATGACGTCATTGTATCGGGAGAACCTGTTTTGTACCAAGGCATCATTTTCGCCGTAGAACACCACTTTGTTGGGAATAGATGCCGGGAGAATTTTTTTCCGAAATTTATCATAACTACAAACCATTTACGTCATTTTTTTGCTCTGATTGTGTCTAGGGTTTTCTCAGGTGAGAAGTAATGAAAAGATATCCCCCCTTTGACAACTTCTGGCTTTTTTGATATCCAAAGATTGTTGCTTGGAGATAAAAGACAGTTTCAATCTTACAAAATCGATAGATCAATCAAAGAACCATTAAAATCTGGTTCCAAGTCCTCCTACTACTGCAACTGCGCTAATTTTTAAATCTATGCAATGATGCAAGGTTTTTCCGGTTCTGGACTTTATTCAAGCGTTTCTTTCGTCATAGAAATTCCGAGAGTTGCAGCACTGGTGCGTATTTTTTTTCAGTACTGACTTATAGCAATCCTATTCGAAGAAAGGCAAATAATACTTCAATGGCCGTTTTGTGGTGGGAAGACCAATATATATATGAGTAATTACTCAGCTATATTATATGTATATATATCAAAAAGTATCCCTCGTAGTCAAATAACTTTCAATAATTTTTTTTAAACATGTCAGATCAAGGCTCTCTAGGTACAAATAACCAAACTGCTAATGCTTCAATCATAGATGATAATAAGCCCAAACTTGAATCAATGGGCAATCAGCCAGATATTTCCCGAGCAGATCATATGCCAGCAAAGTCATTTAAGGATTACGTTGGGATCTCAACCTTTTGCTTGTTGGTAGCTTTTGGTGGGTTTGTTTTTGGTTTTGACACCGGTACCATCTCAGGGTTTGTCAATATGACCGACTTTAAGGAAAGATTTGGCCAGATGGCTGGTGATGGCTCAGGCTACTACTTGTCCAACGTTAGAACTGGTCTTATTGTTGGTATTTTCAACATTGGTTGTGCTATTGGTGCTATCTTTTTATCTAAAATTGGTGACATGTATGGACGTCGTCATGGTATTATGGTAACAATGGTGATCTACGTTGTCGGAATTATTATTCAAATTTCGGCCTCGTCTAAATGGTACCAAATTGTTATTGGCCGTGCTGTTGCCGGGATAGCTGTCGGTTGTCTCTCGGTTTTATCACCTCTCTTTATTGGTGAAACTTCTCCAAAACAAATCAGAGGAACGTTGGTATGCTGCTTTCAATTAAACATTACCTTGGGTATCTTTTTAGGATACTGTACCACATATGGCACAAAGACATACTCCGACTCTAGACAATGGAGAATTCCTTTGGGTTTGTGTTTTGCTTGGGCTCTACTTATGATCTCTGGAATGTTGATGATGCCAGAATCTCCTCGTTACTTGATTGAAAAGAGCAAAATTGAACAAGCCAAAAAGTCTATCGCAATTTCCAACAAATTATCTGCCGAAGATCCAGCAGTCTACATTGAAGTTGAATTGATTCAAGCAGGTATAGATCGTGAACGGTTAGCAGGATCTGCCTCCTGGAGCCAGTTGATTGTCGGTAAGCCTAAGATTTTAAACAGAGTGTTTGTCGGTTTTATGTTGCAATGTTTGCAACAATTGACCGGTGATAATTATTTTTTCTACTACGGGACAACCATTTTCCGTGCGGTTGGTTTGGATGATTCCTTTGAAACCTCAATCATTTTGGGTGTTGTAAACTTTGCCTCTACCTTTGCTGGTATTTGGGCCATTGAAAGGTTTGGAAGAAGACACTGTTTGTTAGCAGGTTCAGCCGCCATGTCGGTGTGTTTTATCATCTATTCCGTTTTGGGTTCTGTTAACTTATACCAGGATGGATATGACGGTCCTACTAATCATCCAACAGGTAATGCTTTAATTTTCATCACGACCTTATACATTTTCTTTTTCGCTTCTACTTGGGCAGGTGGGGTATATTCAATTATTTCGGAAATTTATCCTCTTCGTATCAGAAGCAAGGCTATGGGTATTGCATCTGCTGGTAACTGGATGTGGGGTTTCCTTATTTCTTTCTTCACTCCATTTATTACTAATGACATCCATTTCTACTATGGATTTGTGTTTACCGGTTGTTTGATATTTTCCTTCTTTTTCGTATTCTTTTTTGTTTACGAAACAAAGGGTTTGACTTTGGAAGAAGTGGATGAGTTGTATGCTTCTGACACTAAGGCATGGTCTTCCGCGAACTGGGTTCCACCTTCCGCACAAGAAATGGCTCGCAGCACGGGTTTTGCGTCTGAGTTGAAGGCTTCAGATGAACGGGTATGATTTTATGTACATTCAAATATATAATTTGGGATAAATTACCAGGTAATTACTTTTCCAAGTAACATTCAAGAACTGGAATTTTTTGGAGAGCTTTTGTAGGGGTTATGATTTTAAATTGTTAGAAAATGATATACAATTGATGGTATTTTTGTTTTAATCATTATGATGGGAATTATGAAACTTGTATAAATATGTCAAATTCTAAGGTTTAAAGTAAATTAATTCCAATTTTCTAAAAAATAGGCCGTATTGCAGAAATATGTAATCAATATGATTACCATAATGATAATGCTGTTCTGTTCAATTTTGTTCATAGGCAGAGGTATATTATTTTTTGTATTCAAGTAAAACGAAAAAACTAATGCAAGTTTAGACATGGTTTGATGTGACATTTTGATTCAGTTTCCTAATTAGTACATAATCAACAATTCTGTACATGGCTTTCATTTCTCCCCTTACGAACCTTATTGTTGTGGTGGGGCACGGAATAGAATTCCAGAGAATGATCTGGACGATTGTTTAACGTTGTATTACAGGTACATTTGAGGCTGCTTCATCTTCAAATTAAAGGGAATATTAAAAAATAGGTACTAAACGACTCGTAAAGGGATAAGGTACGATACATTTTAGCAAAGTAGAAAGCCAATAAGATGCAAGGTTGAGATATTAGTCATTTCATGAATCTTTGGAGAACTAGTTGACAAATATCCTGATTTGGTAGATCATTTTTCATAAAAATATTCGTAGTTCGTGCGTTTCGTGTGTATGTGTTAATCAAAAAAAAAGCCCCTCGTCTAAGATTAGGAAATAAGATAAATGTATTTTTGGACATGCTAAAGATAGATAAACTACTACCCTTGACTCGTACCTGTGTTGCCCCTCATTACCAATGTTATTTACTCTATACTGCCACAAGTCGATACGGTTGATTGTTAATGAGAACCGTATCAAAGGGGCTTAGAGTAGCGGGGGAGAAAAAAGCATATGTTCCCCTGAGTACGTATGCGATAGACGAATATAACGCCACCAAAAATAGGAGTAAAAGAATATTGCCCCCCACAAACACAAGGGCTACCGCATGCTCTGGCTGGAGTTGGGGCATCAGAACAGGGATTTCGTTGTATACAAACTGTAAAACCTTCTGCCATGACAACTCCGTTTCCACGGAGACTGGTATTTTCTCATCGGTATTGGTGGTTGTGTCTGTGACTGGTGCGGAACTTGTCTGGGTTGTAGGAGTCTTGGATGGGCTGCAGCGATTTCTATGAGTGTTAATGATATTGTTGATGCTGCGAATTGACTGTTGGATCGATTCTTTCTGGCCACTAATACTTCCCTTTTCGATAGCGGCTCGGAGCCATGATTTGCTGCTCCATTCAAGATTTGTGGCCACTGTGATCCGGGTTTGGTTTTTCTCGCTCCAGGATAAACCAATCACGGTTTTGATCCGGAACGAATTGCCACTGGGCACATCGGGAGTTCGTGTCACTTGCTGAACCAGAACCAGCTGATTAAGATCGTGACTGACGAGTTCCTCCTTGATAATACAGGTAGTTTTTTTGGGTCCTACTGCACCTGAAAGTGGCTTGATGTAGCTGTATTCACGAACCTTGGCTTGTAAGGAAAGTCCCGTGATGGTTGATTCCGTGATATCACAATTCTTTTGCTGTTTCAATATATCAATGTAAAACGACGTGTTGGAACCAAACAATAGTTCGAACACCACGCCTACCGGTGCGTCTATGTCATGGTCACAGAGTGTGGTGAGATTTGCGGGTCGATCAAAGGATGTGGGTGTATGAGTTCGGGGTCCTTCAAAATGCAAGCCAAAGTAAGTATTGTCGTCCAATAATTCTATTGGTTGTTTTTCCGAATCATGAGGTTGGGTATCAAAGCTATGTCGAATGACCGATTCGTAGTATAAACGATAGATCAAGTCATACGTCGCATCACGGTAATAAAACGTCAGGAATAAGTATACGTTTCCCGAGGTCCGCACCACGATACCATTAGGGAAAAGGCCCACGGTAGACTTTTTTTCGACCTTAATCAAGTCATTCAAGGGGATGACCTTATTTATCACGCGACCCAATGCATTGGAATAGAAGCATATGCTTTTCATCGTAAGGTAGAGCTTACCTTGCACAGGTACCTCCTTGACTAGGGCACAACTGTACAGGTCTATCAAAGCGACATCTGCGTCAAAACTGGGAAAATAACGGTGAAACTCCCGGTTTTTTGCCTCAGACGCGTATACAATATCAGGAAGCATTTCGTCGAATTGGAAGTCATCCTCTGATTCGTCAGAAGAAACATCGTCTTCCTCTATTTCCGTAAGGTACTTCTCAGGAACATCATGAAACATTGTTCACTGAGGTAAAGGAAAAAAGTTCCCTGACTAGCCGTGGACTTCTTGGCATGCCCCGTCGTATATAAACGATGCGATCGGGTAGAATGGGATTACCGCTGACTAATTGCGTAATTTTGGTCACTGCGCCTTCCCCCACTTTTGTCCTCCCTTGTTCCGCGTCAGGGTGTTATATCTATTATTAGTATTATTTTAAAAAAAAAATATGCACAATTAAGTTGCATTTGACATCCGTTTTTGTCTTTTTCTATTTTTTTTTTTTGCGGCACGCCTACGGAATAACAGGGAAACAGAGTGACAATTACAGGTTAACCTAGTTCCTAATATACAACATTTTCATCATTACCAGCGTTATTTATATACTTGTTTCTTCACGTCGCGTTTTGCTATTCCTTGATCTCGAGCTTTATTCTGTCAGGGGCATACCATATTGCACCCTCATTTTCATAATAGCTCGCAAATGACTACTTTCCAACGGCTAGAACGGGCTGGCCGAGATTCCTATCAGAACGTCAGGGATAACCCCAAGATACGCAAGTACGCTCGGTGGGCAAAATCCCCTTACGCTGTTATAGGTTACGCCCTTTTGCTCAATGTCATATTAACCATCGTGTTCTACACGTTACCCCATAAAAGAATCACCTTTATCAACCAGAATGTCCTCGTGGTGATTGTGGAAATTGTTATCCTTGCAACTCAAGTCACAAAGGATATCTACGGACCCTATGTTGGCGACACCGATCAATTACAGCTATTCTACTCGATCTGGCAAAACTTGCTCTGGGAAGTTTTACTTGGGGTAGTCATTGCCAAAGTCGTTTCCACGGTGCTGGGTGGAATGAGTGACCCCTTAAATTTGGGAAAAACCCTTGTGAGCGAAGTTAACTTCAATTTTGCCCAGAGAATATCTCTCCTCATACTCCAAGTCTTCTCGGTGTTGTGTGACTTGTTCGTGATCACAAGTTGCTGGGCTCTAAAGGGAAAATTTTCAACCCTGTTTTTCTGCTTAACTCAGGGTTTAGGTTTTGTCTTGGGCGTCGTCAAGATCTATGCATGCATCTATAACGTCAAGGATGGTGGGAAATACTCCAAGGCTCTTTTCTACTTTATTTTGGTGGATAGTTTGGATATTGCAGGAACATTTTTGGGTTTGACATTTATCATTGTTTTGAGAGACCTGAATCGTTTATCTAAAATCATCCTGAAACTAAAGGTCTTGATTTATTGCTGCTACACCTTCCTTCTTGTACTTGAGATAATCAAACTGGTCATTGCCCTTCATATTGCAGCCAGAGACCCCCATCATTTTTTTAGAGAATTAGCCATTTTGTACATCATCTCCTTTGTGGTTGATATTGCTGCATTAATAAGTGCCACATTTGTGTGTTCTTTTCCTTCACCAGAACTCTTGGTTGAAGAGGTTGATATTACAGAGCTTACTCTAATTCAGAAGGAAGCTTATGCTAAACTTATCAGCTCCAATTCAAAGGCGAACCCCGGAGTTAGTGGAGAAGATATCATTTCCCTCATGGAGGCCTATTGTCATTCCACTTTGGAAGACGTGGAGTTTACTGTCTTGAGGGTCTATAAGCCTCCTGAAAACAACCCTCAAGAATTTGAAATGACTTACGAAAACAACAAGAGTTGGAAATATTTGGATGAAGAACTGAATATTTTCTTGCAAGATGACGAATCAAGCAAATCTGAAGAAATATTGAGCTTGGTTAAGCCTATGTCTAAGAATCAAAGGAAAAGGTTGGCTAAGAAAACTCAAGCAGAGAAAAATGGCAAAAACTCCGTTTCATTCCCATTGACTGAAATCAAGACCGAAACAGATTTTGAAGAAGAAAAACGTTTCTACAAAAAATTGATGTCTACTGAGGCTCTTATTTTTATAACACAGGTGAGAAACTATGAGATAACCAGCTCCCTTACAAACAGATTTGGCTCCTTCCTTACCAGACATTTTGGAAAAAAATCAAAAAATAAATTTCTTTGCATAAACTTGGGCTTACTAGGTTTCCATTGGCCTTTCCGCAGGTCCACCTTCTATTGTTCATCTACAAAGCATCCTGTCGCGAGAAGCGCTGCTGTCTCACGTGCTGTTAGCAGATGGAATGCAAAACTTCCGAAGTCACAAAGAAGCACTGTTTTGATAGATCCCGTGTACGTCGGAGATTCTTCTTCAAAAGCTATCCCATTTGCTGGCTGGACAAGTGCAAGAATTCCACCAACCAATATTATTGATCTCAGGCCGCATAAAAAACGTACTGCAACAGATTACTTCAGAGCAGTGAAGTATAGAATACAATCAGAATCCTTCTACGCTGCTGGAGGGGAAGTCATTGAAGATTGGGGGTTCTCTGATGAACTGTGTGATTTAGCAATGTCTTTATGGAAAAACATTGCTCTTGCTCATGAAGAAAATGGATATACGTCTTACTTGGCAAATCCAGATACTTCATTTATACAGTCACTTGGAAAAGTGGCTAACCAGAAACATCTGCGTTCACTCCTTTTCCTCAAAGTTGATGGGGAAGTTATAGCATCTTGTATCCTTTTCAGATTGGGCGATACTATTACGTCAGATATTCAGGGTCTCCATCAAGACATTGCAAGAAAGTACAAAGCCTACTTTGTTATGATGGAAGCTGTCATTAAAATTGCCCTCAAAGAAAGGAAAGATTTCGTTGACTTTGGTCCTACTACAGATAAGCCTAAGCAAGACATTGGATGTCAATCGGTACCGATTGTTGGCGGAATGAGCTCTTCATCTTATATTATTTCACCTGCCATCAAGTTTGCGGCTTCTAAGGTCAAAGTGTAGAGAATAGAAGATCTATATTTATATTAAGGTTTATGTATATTATGTTGTAACCTCCGTTGTATTCCACAAAACTTAAAAACTGTCCACTGATATGGACTGATTGCCATATTTGATAAATTACCACCGGTAGCAGCTGCTTTATAGGTTGAAGTAGTTTCAGATTCAGGTTAGCACATCAGAGACCTCTTCCTCGTAATATGAAGCAAAATAAATATTTTTGCGTGAATTCGGGACCCTGCAGTCGATTTTGCGCAAATTGTCTAATGTGAACCATATTTTGACAGGTCGATGTACTAGCACAATAATAATGGGAGGCTATATATCAAACTAAATTCCGAACACCCAATGCAGACCTTAAGTGTGCAATTCTCTTACCAAAAAAAGTACTATAATTAGAATGATAGTAAAGATACAAACTATAGAAACAGACAATAGAAAACAAAGCACCAAGTTTTTAGTCGAGTTAAAAAGTAATTGTTGGTTGAGGCAGGTCAATAAAAGAAGGTGTATCGAAACATGAAACGACTTTAGCAACGTCACTACTCATTGGACGCAGAAAATCAGATTTTTGTATATGCCGGAACTTTCGGAATATGAAAAGACACGTTTATGGTTACGAACAAATCTATTTGGTTACGAAGTTCTGGTGCAGGACAAAGCCCTGCATTATTTGCTGGTTGCCAGTATATTTTTTATTATGACAAATTGTTTCTCTGTATTTTGAAACTTCAAAAAAATTCCGCAACCTCTTCAAGGGACTTAATGCTATTCTTATTTGTGAAGGTATCGATAATTCCTGGTATTCCTGTGTAACAGTGGAATTGGACTTTTCTGTTTGTTTGATCAGCAGTTTCATAGTGATTGGCGTAGATAAATGTTTTCTCTCTGTAGGACCAAAAACTCTGCATCATGTGACAATTTCTCAGCCACGTTTCGTACCAATCCGTCGAGTAAATTTGTCCGACTTGAAAACATACTGATTAGAACCAATAATCTACGAAGAAATTGTAATATCCAAAGGGTTGTAAATATAAACTCTAGAATCTATAATAATCATAATGAAAAGGAAATAATAACGTAACCACGAAGCACGACTGAACTGGTCGTGTTTATAAAATGAAAGATGAAAATAATGAAAATATAATAATGAAGATCGAAGGAACTGTCAGCATAGCACCATCAGCATAGGTAGTCACCGAGTTCGATGGACTAGTACCATGAGTCAGAGTATATGACACGAAAGTATTACTCTGTGATGGTGTATTCTGACCTTGATTCAGAGGCACGATTGACAGCGTACCTGTTGTCTTGGAATTACCATTCGAAGGCCCATTGTCAGTGGCCTTGGTGGTATTTTCGGAAGATGCATGCACAGAGTTACTTTCACTTTGATTGTTAACACCAGTCGAAATTGCTGGTGGAGCAGTCGTAGAGGCAGTAGTCATAAAAGTTGGGGTCAGTTGGCCGCTCATATTGTCGAAAGTTTTGGTTGAACTTTCTCCTTCACCATTGATAGATAAGGTTGAATCAGCTGTTGTCCATGCTGTTTGAGTTGGGGAAGTTGAAAACCTTGAAGAAATGGAAGATCTAGGTGGAACTTGCGAATCGGATGTAGTTGATGAAAGTACTGATGTTTCAGGTGGAACTTGAGAATCTGATGTGGGTGTGGTTGGTGGAAATAAGGATTTTGAAGATGTAGATGGCAATTCAGATGTCACTGTTTCACTTGAAATACTGGTACTTTCCAATAAACTCGACGATTCCGAGGTGGCTGACCGACTAGAATTCCAAGGAACGGTAAATGAAACCGTAGACGATTGTAAACTTGCTGAACTAAATGAAATTGTCGGATAGTCAGAACTGGAGGAACTAAGCAGAGTCTCCAAAGAGCTTGCCAGACTAGGTACTTCAATCACAACAGTTTCAACTCCATCGGACGATGCAGCTGGAATGGTGACGGTAGTGGTGTACGAGCCGGACCAAGTGGAGGTCATAGTGGTGACTGGAGTTGGAACTTCTATTATAACAATATCAGTACCCCCTGATGATGAGGCAGGAATCTTAACTGTAGAAGTGAACGAACCTGACCATGTAGATGTGTAAGTGGTGGTAGGTGTTGGAACTTCAATAATCACGTATCCAGTTTCTCCTGAGGCGGTGGCTGGAATCGTAACAGTGGTTGTTTCGTTTCCTGTCCAAGTGGATGTGTAAGTGGTAGTTGGTGTTGGAACTTCAATAATCACGTATCCAGTTTCTCCTGAGGCGGTGGCTGGAATCGTAACAGTGGTTGTTTCGTTACCGGACCATGTAGACGTGTACGTGGTAGTTGGTGTTGGAACTTCAATAATCACGTATCCAGTTTCTCCTGATGCGGTGGCTGGAATCGTAACAGTGGTTGTTTCGTTTCCTGTCCAAGTGGATGTGTAAGTGGTAGTTGGTGTTGGAACTTCAATAATCACGTATCCAGTTTCTCCTGAGGCGGTGGCTGGAA